>CM041782.1:183598761-184032875 GCA_023374045.1 Limonium bicolor
TCCGAGTTGACTCCTGATTTTTCGCAACAGCATGGTAGAGTCCATGGAGTTTTCTTTGTTGCGCGGACTCCATCGCAGAAGCTCGCTCTTTGTGTCTGTCAAATGATGATCGACTCTGTCTTGGTGAAAGGCTATCTCTGCAACACTCCGATGTCCCAACAACCACTAATTATGTAATGTGGAAGAATTATAAGTTTTTATTGCATTCGTTCTCTTCCCTCGAGCTGTTTTAATTTAGCTTATCGTTCTGCACTAAGTTTTGTTATTTATTCTGGTTAATACTGTACAGAAAAGGTTGAAGAACTGGCATGTGCATCTGGAGAGCAGCTAGGTACTACCCTGCTACCTGTAAATAGAACAACCACACGACCTAAACTTAATTCCATGGGACATCAAGATCCTGAGGCTAATATGTTATTCTCAGATGAATCTGATGCATCCTTGACAACTCTCACAAACATGGTATAGGGTCTATTTTGTATCTCTTTGTGCTCAATCAATGAGTTGAGTGCTCTTATGTTTAGGATGAGAATGATATATTCTTCGTTGTTTTCAAGCTATTGTCTTATATCATCTTCATGACTACTCAAAGCGATGTCCCTTTTGAACTCTTTGTTTCAGAATATTGAACCACTTGATGAGGTAACCCCTACTTGACAAGTATGTTTTCTGACTAAGGTTTTGTTTTGAATGATTGTCTGGAAGGAAAAATAGTAACCAGGTAACAAACTCTTCAGTTTGCCTGTTGCTGCTTGACCTTGCTGTATGTACTCGGGATGAGGTGAAGTTTGCAGTAAGTTCCGTTTCCAGGACTACTAATATTTTGTTTGTGAACTTTTCAGTCCAGATATTGTTCAATAAAGAATATTATTCCTCTGTTTTTTAATTCTTGAAATTGTAATCCCTTTCATTGTAATCGACTTTTAGTGAGTTGATTGTTTGGCTTGTCTTTATGGTCTTTAAAGTCATTCCCATATATTTCAACTCTACTAATTGACTTGCTGCTGCGCTTGTCATACCAATTTCTTTTAAATTTTTAAGTGTACTTTTTTCTGGGAACCTAAGTGGCTGTACTTTCTGATTGATACAGTTAGGTTTCCTCTGTTGTAAAAAAATATAGGTATTTCAGAATCTATCTTGTGTACTAGAGTTATTATTCCAAGACAAAGAAAAAAGATGAGAAGAGAATTTTAATTGTTGTTAAAGTTGCCTTTATTTAGTGAACCCCGGATTACCCTTGGAGGGTGATGGATATAATTTGATTAGAGAAACAGGATGTTAGGTGTTTGTCAACTCTGTGTCTCTGACTGCGAAAGGGATATGAAATGAATATTTTTGGTGTGCTGGTGCTTGACCCTATTGATCCTGGTATGCTGGTGCTTGACCCTATGGGACAGTTATCTCATGAAATTGAGGTTCAAGACATGATCAGGAGGTAATGAAAGACAAATTTCATTGGTTATCTTTTAAATCTTATATCTAAATATATATATTGATATTAATAAATATAAAATTGTCTGCGGCTTATTTATTAATGCTCAACTTGGAAATGATATAGAGCCTATTCCACCTCTAAATTGAAAAGTGTTTCATGTAACGGTAAGTGTCTCAAAAAATTTTCAACCACACCACATGTTATTTTTATCAGTACTTATCTATAGTTATATTGATAGTGTCCTTTTAATTTAATAGAGCCCTATGTAGTTAGATTATAACACATGTGGCTATTACGTGTTGAAGTTTATGCATGATTTTTGTATTTCTCAAGTAGTTAGCATTTAATTAAGTGACTCATAAATTTTGTTTCTTTTGTGTAGGTGTATCAATATTTTGACAACCAACCATCTACTTACATCAAGAAACAGCTAGATTTTGTAAGAGAAGACTGGCGTTATTTTTACTTAAGTACTTGTAGGAATTGTATAAAATCTTTAGAATAGTAGTTAGGTGAACTTTTGTTGAGCCTTATGGCTACTTATGATATGTGAACGAGTGTTGAAAGTGTGGATATTGGAATGAGGTGTTGATATTAGGTTTTGGTTAGACATTTTGTAAATGCATGTAAATGGGAATTTTGTTTGAGAGGTATTTGACCTATGTGGATGGTCCAGTTGTTGTGATATGACATTGGTATGTCTTATGCGAATAGTATACAGGTTGTGATCTGTCAAATGTGTGGGAAAGAAGCAAAAATGAAAAAATAAAAAAAAATGCAATTTTATAACACGGCTATGCATTAGGCGTGTTATAAAGTCCAGCATTCGATGGCCTTTTATAACACGGCTTCTATCAGCCGTGTTATAAAAGGCCATAATTTTGACAGATTCAACCAACTTTATACCATGGCTTTTATGTTAGTCGTGTTATAAAACCGCATTAAATAACACGGCTAGGGTTCAGCCATGTTATAAAACAAAAAAATTTGGCGCGTAGAACCGCAATATATAACTCGGCTAGCCGTGTCATATAGTCGACTTTATAACACGGCTATGAGCCGTGTTATAAGACTTGGTTATATATGACGGCCGCATATAACACGACATTTAGCCGTGTTATAAAGTCGATTTTTAGCCGTGGTATAAAGTGTTTTTTCCACTAGTGAAGGCACACAACATTCATTCATACAGAGCATATTACATGCTAAGGAGCAAACCAAGGCACACAACATTCATTCATAACCACTATGCATTCAAACCATTCCACACACAGTACACACACATAGCATCCAAAACAACACAACAAACAGCAAAAACGCAACACGCCTACCCCCCTTAAAAATGGATTATGGCCACGTAATCTCCACTATATCATCCTTGAGCATCGGTTCAACATGTTTAAGTATCCTGAAGCAATTCAGTTTTTATGCAATGTAGCACTCACTATAACCCCATCGAAGGTCCTAACCTTGTAAATGGCTTGGTTTCTGTATCAAAAGGTCTTTATCGGTATTCATACCGATTTATCAGCGGTTTCGGTTTAGTCTCTCTGGGTTAAAGGTATTGGTAGATGAGTCATTTGTTAATCAATTGGAAAAGGTGAGAGACGGTCCACCAGCTTTTGCTGTGCGACTCTGATTACCTTCGGTTTAGTTTTCCCTCACTAGGTCTTCCAAGGTGGTGCATGGCTTAATTTTCCTTATCATTTAGGAATAAGCCTCTTGACTGCCGTGGGGCATTTGAATTTATGCACGATTTTGGTGGCTTGTAATCTGTCTATTCATTTTCTTTGGTGGTCGGACGACAACATGATTGATTGATTACCGATCATAATTATATATTGTTAGCTAGTTTACTCTCCTAGCATTGTTACCTATTTTCTTCTTTGATGCGTACAGCCAAATTTGACTTTTCTTCGTCTTTAAGTAACCTTTTTATTTTCCAGCCCAAATATGGCCTTGACACTGCTGGTTGACCTCCTTTAGTTTAATTCTAAAGGTTGCCGAATTGTATATGTTAGAAGTCTCTATGATTGTAAATTGTTTAACATAAGATATTTAGTTTCCTTATTATCATCATTGTTTTTATGATTGTATCAAGCAGCAGCTTATCGATTAGCTCTGCTTAGTCACAAGGTTCAGGGTCTTGCATTTGGTTTCTGTAGTAGATATTTTCATGTATTGTCTATTTGGTTATTAGTAACATCACACCATTCTTCCTACAATTTCAAGTCATTACATCTTTGTATGTGTTTACTTTCTAGGTTTCGAACCATGTACCCATGTATTTTATGTGCTTTTATTATCTAGTAGCAACAACGTTTTCTTCGCACTTTACCAATCAAATTCATACAATTTGACACCTATTTGTAGTTATGTGTCCACTTGTAGGGTGTTTCGAGAATCATCCAACACTGACGTGATCAGTGTAAGTGTTGGACTATCTCTTCACCCCAATTTGTGCTCAGTGTCACTGGACCTGGCTAGGGTCAAGTTCAACCTTGCACATCTGATTTAAACAACCAATCAATTTAACCAATTTCAATTCTTATCTCGCTCGTTTGTAGTCATCCAGTTATTGATTCATGGATTAGCATTAAAATCTTAGCCTTTAGATTAATTCTTTAAATTCTCCAATTATATATACATCTAGATGTGTACATATATATATATATATCCGTTCGTTCTTGTATCCATAATATATACACTTATGTGGTATAAGTTCCGGGGTCGGGTTGGTATTACAATACCCTTTTGTCTTATATATGTATATATATATCCACATATGATTGTTTCCATAGATTTAATGGTGTATTGGTACATACATTTATATCCCCCTGGTGCTCTCAGGTCCTTTCATCCCAACCTTCATACCATATGTATATATACATGTTCATTCTCTAGTACAGGTGGTCTCATAAATTCCGGTGCTAGTGTAACACCCCTACTACGCACATCACATTACTTGGAATCGCAGCGGAATATAAACAACTAAACAGTAACTAAACGATTGGTGCTACAATGCCGTCAACCACCCACGTGGTTAACAAGGCGGAATAAATACAAGTGTACCGGTCTGATGATCAGACTCCCGAGCATAGAACTAAAAACCATATATATACATCAACAAAATACCGAGTGTTTACATAAATCCTTCACTGTATAATGTCACTGTAAACCGTCATAACCAAATATATAACGCGCCACGGGAGCACAGGCGCATCCCGGGCCAACATCCAAAAGTACTCAAAGTAAACTACAACCTAGGATCTAGAGCCACTCCGCTTCTTCGATCCTCATCCTGCAGTAAAAGAAATATGGATCCCCCGAGGGGGTCAGCAACCCTTGGCTGGTATGGCTAACGCGCAGCCCATCGGCTACCGGGATGCGCGCAAACTATTTGTCATGATGGCATGATATTTGTTTTAAAACACACAACTTATACATATATAACATAACATGGGTAATGTACACGTCATAACACACACCACACACATACAATTCCTTTTAGGAAGAGAACCAACACCGTTAGTCCCCATTGAGAGCCTAGAGAATGTTGCCATGCTCATGCTAAGCTCGTTACATAACTCGTTACCGTCCTGTTAGATTGAACGGTTAACTTAACACAAGGTTCCTCGGATATAGTGATCCAAGCCCACCGAAATAACACATAGTATGCCCCTGTGGCCCGACGTGAGTCAGTAAAATAGCCTTGGTTAAGCTAAAGGGAAGGTTGGAAAATTGGAAACACAACCATAACATACAGAGAGAATCGAACCGGTTATGACATCGACTCCCATACTCACACGCGTGGCCGGAACAGACCGGACTCCTCACTTCCCCCGTTAGCCCTTGTTAGTAGTTCACCATTGAACTCAACAAACAGTTCACAATAATAGGTCAAGTCTTGTTAGACACACACCAGGGAAGAGAGAGTCATACTTAACAACATAATAATGTTTAACAACTGTAAACTCTTTACATGGTTTAATCTTACAAAGTCATAAACACACAGAAAAACAAACAACACACAAGCCGGTGTAAACCGGTAGGCAACAGACTGCAAGAAAACCATACCTCGGTCCATGCCTCGTTTGGTTTCCTCCGTAGGTCACTCCTATACATAGTTAATAATGTCCGTTAATTATTTATTTAACTTCAAACTTGCTAAGTATTTAACATGATTGTATGACATGTTTTAATGTCTATCTTACCCTAGGTTACCATCATTATACACCCTAGGTTTAACTACTTAAGTCACATTCTTTTCTGTTTTTTTTTTTAATTTTGGTATGTCCGACCCACCGTCCGACCCACAACTGGGTCGGACCCTTCCAGTGGTTTTCGGGTCTGAAGAACCTTACCTTGTCCGACCCATGTCCGACCCAACCTTCTGGGTCGGACCATTCCAGAGACATGTCCGACCCATGTCCGACTCACTAGACTGGGTCGGACCATTACAGAGAATTTCATCGACCTCAGAACATGCATGTCCGACCCATGTCCGACCCACCCTTCTGGGTCGGACCATTACAGAACATTTTACCGCCTTTCAAACATGCCCGTCCGACCCACGTCCGACTCACTCGACTGGGTCGGACCATTCCAGAACATTTTCCCTCCTTTGAAACTTGACCGTCCGACCCATGTCTGACCCACCCTTCTGGGTCGGACCATTCCAGAACAATTTCCAGACGTCTAACAGAGGCTGTCCGACCCAAACTTGGGTCGGACCCCTTGGTCGGACGTCCTCTAAACTTACCCAAACTTTGTCAAATCTTCACCAAACTTCTCCTAAAGCCTCTTAATGTTCCCTAACAACATTTAGTACCCTTATATCCACATACAACATCCATGAAACTCATTTTCTAATTCCTTAAGTCTTTACTTATTTCCTTGTAAAATTCCTTAACACTTATGACATTTTATACTAGGTTTCTAAATGGTGTTTCTCACCTATGATGGCTACTTCCCAAAATGCCTTCTCCTCATCTTAACATCTTCTTTTAAGTATTATTTCTCACAACTAACTCCTTATGTCATTCTTGAAATCCTTTTCCAAGTTTACACTTTCTCCTTATTTTACCAAAGTTTGCCTAAGTCTTTACCTAAGTCCAAAATGACTTTGGTACATACTAAAACCTCAAGATCATGCCTAAGTCCTTGTTACACTCTAGAACACTTCCTAGTTCATCAAAATTCCTTTAAAACATCTTGAACTCTTTATACATTTCCTAAATTTCGACATAGGTTCTCCTAGCATTTTGTTACACCAAAGCACATTGTTTTCACCAACAAATAACCAAGAATACTAACAATCCATCAAACACTTTATTATACACAAACTTCACTCATAAAGCCCTACATCACAATATAGTGCATAATTTAAATTGCATGGCACTTAGGCCCTTAAAATGCATGGCTCTTAGGCCCTTAAAGTGCATAACCCTTAAACACTGAATTTCCACAATATATTTGCCTTTGACCTGCAAATACACTCAACACACATATGCCTTTTACTAGTCTCTTGAGAACACTTTACTAAGTCATTCACCATTTGCTCTTTAGGTAGTTTTAATAAGCATTTATAAGCTCATTTCTCCTAAGGCATTAAACAACATTAGGTTAGTAGATTTACCTCTTTTCCAAACAACTTCTTTCTTGTTTCCTTATAAAAACCGTAGGGTATTTGATTCCTTGTCAAGTTCTAAACAATATACAAACATTATAATGAGTATTCAAGCTATAAGCTTCATCTCATTGCAAACCCTAATTTTTACATCGTTTCAAAAACATTAATGTAGTTGTTTTACCTTGATCTTTGAAGAGTTTGAATATATATCAAGAGAGGACTCCACCTAGTCCATGAAGAGTTGAAATGAAGCTAGAACAAGGTCACACAAAGAGCTCCATCAATGGGTATTTTCGGTCACAACAAAAACATGAGGAAATGTAGTTTTTTTTGAGATTCCTTACCTAGAAGCAAAGGAGTAATAATATGTCAAAATACAAGCTCAAGCTCCTTCAATGGAGGAACTCCTTGGCACCGAAATGGTGGTCTTGGAATTTTAAGAAGATAGGAATGAAGAGCTTGATGAGAGGAAGAGATTGGTGGTGTTTGTTTTTGATTTGGACAAGTGAGCTTGATTTACAAGTGGTCAAAGATGAGGTTTAATGGTGGTGGTGTGGTATTACCGTGAAAGAGAAGGAAGAAGAGAGGTTGAAGAGAGTGTGGAGCCGTGTGAATACAAGGGAGAAATGAGAGAATGAGATAGACTTACTTTTTGAAGATATTTGTAGTAATAAAGTAAAAGTAAGTTTAATTAGTGTTCTTTATTTACTTAATATGTTAACAAGAGAGTGGTGAGTCATCACACTTAAGAAAACTGGCCCCCATTAATACTTAGGGGTATTTTAGTCTTTATTTGTCAAATTAATTACTTATACAAACATATGTTACAAAATAGCTTATTAAAATTACTATTCACAAAAACATGGCACTTAGAAGTGAAAATTTTGATTTCCCATTAATATAGCCACCCAAATGTGATACTATGTAGTACACATATATATTTAAGAGTAATGATGGACATTTATCCATTCAAACTCATTTACAAGACAATTTTTCAAAAATGTGCTTTAAGACTCCTTAAAGCACATTTTGTGTTTAAACTTGTTTTCAAGCTTGGTTGTAACACCCCTATTTAGCGTATTTAAAGCGGAAATAAAAATACGAAGGGCGTACAGACCATCGGGTTCCAAACACCCGGCACCAACCCTCACCAATTACAACTTATAACTTACAAAAGCTACGGTCTGAACTCGAGAAAACTCAACATGAAATAAACATAAATAAATTACAACAACCTCTCCAAAAATCCTAATACCATCCCAGTTACTCACACTCTTCGTGGTTACCTGTATAATAATTTGTACCTGCAAGATTAAACCAAGCAGCCCACCCCGGGAGGGGTGAGTCAGTTCCCTGGAATGGAACTGGTACTATTCTCTAAAACAAAACTTTAATATAACTTGAGAATAAACAATAACTTGAAAACAGCACTTAAACAAAATAGCGAAACAAAACACCCTTTTAAAACACCAAGTCAAACATAACATTTCAAAGGAGACAAATAACAGAAGAGTAAAGTTAGTAAATAACACCACACCAAGAATTAGTGAACAATCATTACTTATGTTAGATCCATTTCCAAGTTGGAGTAGAAAGACCCATGTAGTCACGAGGACTAGGAATGAATGAGAGAAAACCAAAACCAGCAACTCAAGAATGGAATGAAACCAACTGGGAGAGATGGCCCCCACCGCCAAGAACGTCCATTAAGGACAGGGGATATACAGCCCCTTACTGTTAACTACGTCCTCTCAGGACAAGGGATATACAGCCCTTTACTGTTTACCGATGAAGACGCGCGCACGCCACAGCAACGACCCCACTCATGGATGAAACAAATATCCAGAGTCAAAGAAAGAATACCAAAGATGACTTTTTCCAAATTCCCACCAGATCACCAACTACCCAGAGCAATACCAAAACACTCAGTCCTACAGAGTGCAGAGGCGTAAACCCCAAGTAATCAATGTCTAGTGGAACAACCGAAGGGAAGGAACCAATACCCAAGTGAGTTTCACATACAAGGCTCAGTTAGTCAGACAAGCTGAGTTAATCACACAACCATTTCTTTTTTTAAAAAAATCCTCTTAAAGTCAGTTAGCGTTTCTCGAAAACGACTCATAGGTCAAACATCAGAAATATCGGAGTACGAGAGATCGTACCTGGTACGTGTAGAAGCAATAATCCAAACTTGACCAAATGTGCAAGTGCAACTCCCACTAATAACCTATGATTAAGGTATTCCAAGTGTCGATTAGTTAAGAGACTTATAAACTTAACAGTCTTCTTCACTTACTGATTACTAGTTTCAGGTTGACCATTATTCTCTTACAGAGGTTTGGGCTTGACTTGTTAACTAAATCCTTTGTTAGGCCCATCTCGTTTAGTTTGGAATGATTTAGAATTTATTCCTGAGAGTGGCCCAAACTCTCTTTGAATTGTTAAAGTGGGCTTTCGGAGTTCACAGGCTTGGGCCCAGTAGGTTAGCCCAAGCCCGCGCTACGTTCTCGTTGTTTTAATTAAGTTCCCTAAAAGGATTATGCGAGGTTTCGAACGTGCAACCTCGACTCAGTTCCAGATTAAACTTAACCCACTACGCCATCGAATTTTCTTGTCTAACAATACAACTAACGTAATTTTAAATTACTTACTCTTAGACATGGGGTTAATTTAATTAAACCTTTAGATTAACGTTGGCTAATTATTACAACATTTTATTAGAGACCTAAAGTTGAGTAGGTACATATATACACTCTACTAATTATTCTTCCCACAAGAAATGTTATTTCCCTCTGCTATTCTCAATATATTAATATATATGTAAATCCATAAATATTAAGATTTATCCAGGACATTCTTTAAGAAATTTATTAAACTAAATCACCTTTACAACTCACACACATCTAGTCTTCAAGAGGCATTTTATTTGCTTAGGTATTACCTATAGGATAAGGTATTTTATTTCCTCTAATTATGTCTAATATATGTATAGTTATACTAGGATTTAATTAAAACATTATTTAAGTAGTTTTATTTAATTACCTCGATTAACCTTACACTTATTAACGATATTATAAATAGGTTATAAAATAAAGTATTTTCCAAGTTAACGTTAAGTATATTAACTCCCAACTGTATAATAGAATAAATGTAAATTAATTTAAATCCTTGATTTAACATAAGCTTCTATTTAATTCCTCTCACATGAGTATATATATACATTAGGTTTTCCCCAAAACATTCCTTAAGAAGTTTTATTGTATTTAATTACATTATTAACCTTTAACCAAATCCACCTATAACATAAAGTTTATAAAATAAAATATTTCCCTTAACCTCCATAGGTATATATACAACTTCCATATTATATAGTAATCAGAAATGTAGATTAATTAGTTTTCTTAATTTAATATAAGCTTCTATTCCTTTTCTATATTATAAACATATATATATATATATAGTTTTTACTTTACTTAAAAATGAATAACCAAAATATTTATAAATATACTGCTACTAAATATTAATTTAGTCTTTTCATATTTTCCAAACCCTAAAAGTTTATTAACAAACTATACCCTAATTTTTGTTAAATTAAAAACCATATATTATAAGAAAATCTCATGAAAATTTCACAAATACAATTTTTAAACCCATTTACCTTTGTCCAAAAATTCCCAAATTTAATATATATAACTATAACATCTTAGACATATTATAAAATTTTATTTCACAAAGATATCCTTTAAATTTATCCAGATAATTCCACAATAACCGAAACTTGCAAAAATTATAACTTACGTTTAAAAACTCAAAACCCATATTAATTTATATCAAAATAAACTAGACTTTATAAGGAATCTGTGGTTAAAATTTCAAGTCAAAATACATTCGGGAAGATACTTAAATTAATTAAACAAGTTAGGGTTGATTCCTGGAAACAATATAAAAACTTATACTTTAAAATCGTATGTTTTAATCGTGGCCGTCCATCTTTATTAACTGAGATCGGACGGCCTATATTGCGCGAGTTCTTCAGAGAACACAAATCGGACTCGAGTACTAATTCACCTATATCTCTCGATCTACAGAACGAAATTCAACGATTTTTGTTTCTATGGATTCGAAATCGAATTCCGGTTCTAATGGTACCGATTTCCCCAATTATCATGCAATATTCATCGAGTTTCGAATTCAATTCGAAGGTTAGGGTTTATATTAGTTTCTGAGTTCGATTCGAACACAAATCCGACAAATTCCCTCAATATGGTACGTAATTGATTCAATTAAAACATGGGTTAGGTCGAAAACAACACTACCAACAACATTATCGGAGCAATTCGATCGGAAACTCACCGGAATTGCCCGAATCGAAGCGATTCGAAATCGTTTTTTCTGGAAAGGTTCCGACTTCAACCTGTTCGAGTAGCGAACTTTGGAGGTCTGTAGATTACGTTCTAGATCGAGTTAGGCCATTTTTTGGGCTCATTAGAAAGAAGAAACATAGATCTACACATTGATAACTAGAACTAATCCTAACTCGCATTATACAGAAAGAAAATTGACCCGAAAGTTACGAGTTTACCTGTCGTTTTTCTGTGATTTTATGTGCTGACAAATCAGAGACTTTGGGCGACTATAACTTCCAAACGGTTACGAATCAGGCTTGGGAATAAACATGAAAGTTGTAGACGGATTAGAGATCTACACAACGAGCTAAAGAAATCAAAATTTGGTTGAGAAACGAAGGATTTATGGCTAGACGAATTTACCTGAATTCGAAGGGAACTGGAAATCTGGGTTACGACTGTGAAAAGTGCCAACTTGAGAACGATTTTCCCGTTGATGTAGAAGGAGTTAGGGTTTGTATGAGTTACGGTTGTGAAGATGATTCAAAGGAGAAGAGAATAAAGAAGACGGCTTTGAAAAATATTGAAAGATGAAGAAGATATAGCCGTCACAAGTTAGGTCAAGATCGGTTGTTTGCTGGAGAAAAACAAGGAGGTAAAATCAGCTAAGTGTTGGGACGCACGAGGGGCTGACACGTGGCACTTTATGAAATTTTGGCTCTAAACTTCAAACCAGCATAACTTTGGCTAGGATGGTCCGTTTTTGACGTTCTTTTTATCGATCTTCGTGGTTTTCCATAACCTATTTATTGGTATAGATTTCATGGGCTAGTTTGACCATTCTAAAAAAATCAACCCTAGCAAGGCTTAATAGCTTTAGGGTTTCTAGGATTTTATATTGACTTTTGTGTTTCAAATCAATGTTCCAAATGTTTCTAACATCTTTATATATAATTGGAGTGTCTAGGAATTTTCCCAAGATTTATTGACTTGTAAATATTTCTATTAAATTCATAATACCATATAATTAATTAATTTAAATTGTATTTAAACATAAGAAATCCTCCAAATAATATTCCATAACTCCATATAATAATTTAATGTTTATCCCATAATAATTTAACGTTTATTATTATAACACCATATAATAATTTATTGTTCAATAATATTATCAAGGGTATTTAATAAAAGAAATACCCTAAATTAATTTAAATTAATTTAGGGATATTTCATTGGTTTTCTTTGGTAATTGGTTTAATAAGTTCATTAGTATATAAATGAGGTCTTGGTAAGTTCATTAGGTCTTAACCAAGTCTATCCCAAGCTTAGAGCACATTTTGGCTCTTATTGACTTTAAAGCACATTTTGTGTTTTCTTTTTTAAATTTGTTTACTAGTGTTTCTAAGACTATTTTTAGTCTTAATACACCATATTTAGGTGTTTAAACAACATAACTAAGTTTGGGGTATTTCAATCTACCCCCCTTAAAAGAACTTTGTCCCCAAAGTTCATACGTCCACATAACCTAAATATTAGAACATGAGAACACATATCAACAACACTTCCATATCACATTAACAACATCTTTACATCATATCGGACACATGGTCCAAACAATAAAACATCACAACATCATTCAGACTCAGCGGTCTGTAACATAACATAGACAATGTATACATATACATGTCGCACACAACCATAACCGAAACGGCTCTACCCCCCTTAAATAGGGGTACGCCCCGTACCCTATACATACAAACAATAAGAAGTAAACAATGATGGGTACTTCGCCTTCATCTTATCTTCCAGCTCCCACGTGGCCTCCTCGACGTCCTGGTTAGACCAGAGGACCTTCACCAGTCTCACAGACTTATGGCGAGTGTCTCGAGTCTTAGTATCCAGAATCTGTACGGGAGTCTCCACTGATCGCATGGTCGGCTCTAAGGTTAGCCTTTCAGGCTGAAGCACATGAGACGGATGAGACATATATTTCTTCAATTGGGACACATGAAATACATCATGTACCTTGCCCAGCTCGGCGGGTAAGTCAAGTCTATAAGCTACCGGGCCGATCCGCTCCGTCACAACATAAGGCCCCACATATTTTGGGCTCAACTTGCCTTTCTGGCCAAAACGAAATACTCCCTTCTAGGGGGATACTCTCAAAAATACCTGATCGCCCACGGCGAACTCCAGGTCGCGTCGGCGCACATCTGCGTACGACTTCTGTCTATCCTGAGCTGCTTTCATATTAGCCCGGATCTGGCGAACTTCTGCCTGAACTTGCTCAAGATACTCTGGTCCTATAATGACCGTCTCACTCGACTCATCCCAGCATAATGGCGTGCGCATGGTCTACCGTACAATGCCTGGAAGGGAGACATCTTGATCGAAGCATGGTAACTGTTATTGTAACTAAACTCGATCAGATGTAACTTATCAATCCAGCTGGTCTGAAAGTCAAGTGCACATGCACGTAGCATATCCTCAAGTGTCTGAATGGTGCGCTCACTCTGACCATCGGTCTGTGGGTGAAACGCTGTACTCAATTTCAGTTCGGTGCCCAACACTTCTCGCGTAGACTTCCAATATCTGGATAGGAATCTGGTATCTCTGTCAGATACAATTGTCTTTGGCACACCATGATGTCTTACAATTTCTTTATCGAAGAGTTCTGCCAATCTTGCCACTTTCCAGGTGTCCTTCATCGGAATGAATCGGGCCACCTTGGTCAGTCGGTCAACAATAACCCAATCATATTCAGACCTCCCCTTGCAGGTGGAAGCCCTACTACGAAGTCCATAGATATGTCATGGAACTTCCACTCCGGCACTGCATTGGCTGCACCATACCACCAGGCCGTCGGTGCTCAAACTTGACCTTCTGACAAGTGAGACACCTCAACACATAGTCATTCACATCCTTTTCATTCCAGTCCACCAAAATATCTTTTCATACCTTTATACATCTTTGAAGCTCCGGGGTGAATTGAAGTAGTAGAACAATGGGATTCACTCAATATGCGCTCTTTCAACTCAGCGCTACTCCTGGGTATACACAGTCGGCCGTTAAGCCTAATCAGGTCATCATCGTGGAGTCTGAAGTCGTACTTCTGACCCTCGAATGTGCCATCAATAAACTTCTGTCTAATCTCCATCATGTACTGATCCGTCATCTGAGCACTCCGCACCTCTTCAACCAAGCCAGTATGGGAGACTAGCGAATGGAGAGAGTGTGCTCGGCGACTCAATGCGTCAGCTACCACATTTGCCTTACCCTCCTTATATTGCAGATTAATATCGTAGTCATTTAAGAATTCAACCCACCTTCTTTGTCTCATGTTCAACTCCTTCTGAGTGAACAAGTACTTTAAACTCTTGTGGTCAGAATAAATCGTCACACTTACCCCATACAAGTGATGTCGCCATATCTTCAGTGCGAAGACAATGGCTCCCAATTCTAAGTCGTGGGTAGGGTAGTTCTCCTCATGCTTCTTCAGCTGTCGGGAGGCGTAAGCTACGACCTTCCCGTGTTGCATCAGCACACAACCCATACCCCTGCCTGATGCGTCGCAATAGACCTCAAAACCATCTGGACCGTCTGGTAATGTCAGAACCGGTGCAGATGTCAGAGCATCCTTGAGACTCGCGAAAGAACTCTCACAGTCGACTGTCCACTCGAATGGTGCATCCTTTTTCATCAAGGAAGTCATCGGCTTCGAGACACTGGAGAAGTTCTTCACAAACCTCCTATAGTAACCTGCCAGACCGCGGAAGCTCCTGATATCGGTGACTGTCTTCGGCCTAGGCTAGGTGCGCACTGCATCTATCTTTGCCGGATCAACAGCGATCCCGGCCTCAGAAATCACATGTCCAAGGAAGGATACTTGGTTCAACCAAAATTCACACTTAGAAAATTTAGCATACAGCTGATTCTTTCTCAATGTTTGCAATACATCTCTCAGGTGGCTTTCGTGCTCACCTCTCGATTTCGAATACACAAGTATGTCATCGATGAAGACTACCACTGATTTGTCCAACTAAACTTGGAACAAACGGTTCATTAAGTCCATGAACTTTGCTGGTGCATTTGACAAGCCAAACGGCATAACTGTGAACTCATAATGCCCATACCTAGTTCTGAATGCTGTCTTTTCGATATCACTGTCACGGATGGCAATCTGGTGGTATCCGGAACGTAGGTCTATCTTGGAGAATACTGATGCTCCCCTCAGCTGATCAAATAGATCGTCGATGCGTGGTAAAGGGTAACGGTTCTTCACCGTAACAGCATTCAGCTCCCGATAATCAATACACAGGCGGAGGCTACCGTCCTTCTTCTTCACGAAAGGACCGGCGCTCCCCATGGTGAAACACTAGGGCGGATAAAGCCCTTGTCGAGTAGGTCTCTCAGCTGCTCCTTGAGCTCTGTCATCTCTGTTGGAGCCATACGGTAAGGTGCTTTCGCAATGGGTCCGGTGCCCGGAACTAAGTCAATCTCAAACTCAACCTCTCGTGCTGGCGGCATGCCAGCAGTTCCTTAGGAAATACATCAGGAAACTCCGACACTACCGGCCATCTGGGCTAAACTCAGGGTCCTCTCTCTGTCCTGGACATAGCAGAGGTATACATCACTCCCTCGTCGTAACTCATGATACAGAGCCATGGCGGTGATGATCTGAGTCGAAGCTCCCTGGGCCCTCTGCGGTAAGATATGGTAACCCCAGATGGACTCCGAAGAAGCAGTCGATGCTCGGCACACAGGATTCTGCCCTTGTACCGCTCCAACCAGTTCATCCCGACAATCACATCAAAGCCTAGTCCGTCGAACTCTATCAAGTCGATCGGAAACTCTTCACCCCTGATTCTCACAATGACATCTCGGTGGTAGCGGGTACACCTGATCCGCTCTTTCGATGGGAGAGTGACCAAGAAGTCTGGCATCTCATCGCCATCTAACCCTAGCCTCTTCGCAAATGATAGCGAAATAAATGTGTGTGAGGCTCCGGAGTCGAACAAGATCGATGCATCCACGCCATTCACTGGAAAGGTACCGGTGAGGATTGTGCCGCTCTTGCCGGCTTCTGCCTCATTGCAGACACTCAGTATACCTCCCGTTCCGAGTGCACAGCCTAATTCATTGGCAAACTAATAAGTACTGGGTAACAACACGGTTTATATGCTTCAAACAACTCCACTTTATTCATTAACACACTCTTTTTACAACATTCATTGGCTTATACTGTCGCCATGATTTACACTTACAACATCCTTAATACACACTGGTTTATCACATAATTATACAAGGCTTAAAACTGTCTGAAGGTCAAATTCAAATGTCCGGGTTTCATGTGTGTGGCATTGATCACTGCCGACGGTGCGGTATTCAGTTTGATCTTTCTGATGCCATGGTATAGCATCCTTGATTGCCCACCCATGATTAATACATCTCCCGATTTCAACAGTAGCTTCTTTGCGAGGTCAGCACGCTTCTGCTCGCCATACACAAACACTGCGATATCACCAATGGACCAAGACACCACGGGTACTCCCTTACTTAGAGACTCGGGTGACTCGTCCTTGTCTTGGTGTATACCTAACCGTCCACCTTTCTGGCAGAAGTTCACAATACATAGATCTGCTTTCACACTTGGAATTGAATCCTTTTCAACTTGTTGAGCAATTCCCACGGCGTGGTTAACGACCGCATGGAACTCCTCTGGTATTCTTGGTACCGTTGCTCCGTCTTCGGCTCGCATTTCTTGATATGTCTTGGTGTAAGGGTTCCAGTCCTTACCCATGCACATCATCTTTAATTGCATTCTTGATCCGTTCGGGTATTCGGGTGTGTAGAAACCTCCTGGTTTTGCTCCAAGTTCGTCGCATCGCCTGATGATATGGATTTGTGCTTCCGGTGTCAGGTATCCATTTAAGAGTATCATACCTGGCTGGATAACCTGACATTGCTCCAATGGAAAGTCGGTGATGTTGATGGTGGTTTCTTCAGGGTTTGGTGTGGGTGGGATTGGATAACATATATTGAAGGTTCCTTTAAGTTTAGAGTACTCTAATTAGGTAAATCTCACACTATACTTTACTCATTTACTCACATGGTTGTTTACTTAAACTCACTCACACACATGCATAAAATGGGGTATGTAGACACTTATTACATTCAACAGTTTAGGCGGTACCTGGTCTAGAAGAGGGCCCTGGCGCCTCAGACCGATCCACCACATTTAGGGTGGCCTTGTTGGACCCCGACCCCTTCCCCTTCTGGGACTCTGTGTACCTCTGATCTGGGGGTGGCTGGTTTGCCGTCTTCTGGCCATCGGTGGTCGCAGTGGCATTACCCTTCCATTGCCCCTTTGGCCTGTAGTTCCTACTGTTCGGGTTCTGCCAGCATTCGTGATCGCGGTGACCCATCTTCTTACAATATCGGCACTGAACATCGTTACCCTTGCAGTCCTTGCCGGGGTGGTCGCCGTTGCACCACTTGCAGTAATAGTGGCGCTCCGGTCCAGAGCCCGTGCTAGCTGCTATCACAACACACAATCAATACTTGTCTCTCAACTTATCAACATATACTCTAACTTATCACACATGATTAGATAATTACCCTTAGGTGGGTAAGAACGTAGGGGCTTGGCCGCATACGCATAGGTGAGCTGCAGAGGCTCCTCAGCAGTGGTGGTCTGGGTCTGGCCCTTGCCACCCTGTTGCTGTCCTTTCTGGGACTGGGGGTATGACTTCTTCTTCTTCCCTCCCCACTGCCCTTGCGTGCCTTGGCCCTCATTCAAAGCCTTGCGCTTGAGCGCACTCTCCTCGTCCCTCAGACGGACGGTGATCTCCACAATTGCAGCGGCATGATAGCACTCCTATATTTAGGGTGTCAGTTATGCCCCGCCAAATAAATTCACAACACATTAACACGTCGTACACACTTATTCACATTACACTGTAGTTCCATTACCTGCAAAGTTGTATATCCAGTAGGCCCCATGCCGTAGCGTAGGCGATAGTTCAGTCCGTTGTAGAAACGGTTCACAAGGATCCGGTCTGAGTAACCCAGATCCGGTAGCAGGTGGATAAGTCCGATGAAGGCTGAGTAGTACTCATCTACCGTCATCTTATCCCCTTGCCTCAAACTGTCCAGCTCCAGGCGCTTGGCCTCTTGCACATGTATAGGGTAGTACTTGGCTCGCAGCAGAGCCGTGTACTCCCTCCATAGAAAAGTCGGGTCGGCAACTCTGCCCTCTCGCACAAGCTTCCACCAGCTCTGTGCCGAGCCCTTCAAGTAATAGGCAGCAAGTCGAACCTTGACCTGCTCGGGTACTGCTAGGGTTTGGAAGGTGGTCTCCATTTCGGAGATGTGTGCCTCGAGCTTACGGGGATCGGTCTCCCCACTGAATGAGGGTGGCCTCAAGTCAGCCAACGCCTTGACCCAGTTGGTCTCTCGTGGCGGTGGAGGTGGTGGTAGTTGAACTCCGGGCGTCTGCCCCTGCTGAATCGCAGCCACAAGCTGGGGTACCATTTGGGCTACGGCGGCTGCTACTGCCTCAGCCATAACCTGAGCCGTAGGGTTTTCGCCCTGGTCACCCACATTGCCAGTACCACTTCCGCGGCCTCTACCTCGCGGTCTACCTGCCATCTGTATTCACATGAATATTCATTAGCAACATGCTTGCACACTTATCGGTCCAACGATTGTAACGCTTCCCGATAATAAGGTATCTCCACACTTTGTTAGTGGTTAACCTTTCCATAACTGTTCACTTAAGTATCTGTAGTTAGGTTTTCCTAACTCGGTATATCCCTAAGCTCGGTATTCTAGTCATCAGAGCGATACTTCGCTCTGATACCACTTTTTGTAACACCCCTACTACACACATCACATTACTTGGAATCACAGCGGAATATAAACAACTAAACAGTAACTAAACGATTGGTGCTACAACGCCGTCAACCACCCACGTGGTTAACAAGGCGGAATAAATACAAGTGTACCGGTCTGATGATCAGACTCCCGAGCATAGAACTAAAAACCATATATATACATCAACAAAATACCGAGTGTTTACATAAATCCTTCACTGTATAATGTCACTGTAAACCGTCATAACCAAATATATAACACGCCACGGGAGCACAGGCGCATCCCGGGCCAACATCCAAAAGTACTCAAAGTAAACTACAACCTAGGATCTAGAGCCACTCCGCTTCTTCGATCCTCATCCTGCAGTAAAAGAAATATGGATCCCCCGAGGGGGTCAGCAACCCTTGGCTGGTATGGCTAACGCGCAGCCCATCGGCTACCGGGATGCGCGCAAACTATTTGTCATGATGGCATGATATTTATTTTAAAACACACAACTTATACATATATAACATAACATGGGTAATGTACACGTCATAACACACAACACACATACAATTCCTTTTAGGAAGAGAACCAACACCGTTAGTCCCCATTGAGAGCCTAGAGAATGTTGCCATGCTCATGCTAAGCTCGTTACATAACTCGTTACCGTCCTGTTAGATTGAACGGATAACTTAACACAAGGTGCCTCGGATATAGTGATCCAAGCCCACCGAAATAACACATAGTATGCCCCTGTGGCCCGACGTGAGTCAGTAAAATAGCCTTGGTTAAGCTAAAGGGAAGGTTGGAAACCAAATTGGAAACACAACCATAACATACAGAGAGAGTCGAACCGGTTATGACATCGACTCCCATACTCACACGCGTGGCCGGAACAGACCGGACTCCTCACTTCCCCCGTTAGCCCTTGTTAGTAGTTCACCATTGAACTCAACAAACAGTTCACAATAATAGGTCAAGTCTTGTTAGACACACACCAGGGAAGAGAGAGTCATACTTAACAACATAATAATGTTTAACAACTGTAAACTCTTTACATGGTTTAATCTTACAAAGTCATAAACACACAGAAAAACAAACAACACACAAGCCGGTGTAAACCGGTAGGCAACAGACTGCAAGAAAACCATACCTCGGTCCTTGCCTCGTTTGGTTTCCTCCGTAGGTCACTCCTATACATAGTTAATAATGTCCGTTAATTATTTATTTAACTTCAAACTTGCTAAGTATTTAACATGATTGTATGACATGTTTTAATGTCTATCTTACCCTAGGTTACCTTCATTATACACCCTAGGGTTAACTACTTAAGTCACATTCTTTTCTGTTTTTTTTTTAAATTTTGGTATGTCCGACCCATCGTCCGACCCACAACTGGGTCGGACCCTTCCAGTGGTTTTCGGGTCTGAAGAACCTTACCTTGTCCGACCCATGTCCGATCCAACCTTCTGGGTCGGACCATTCCAGAGACATGTCCGACCCATGTCCGACTCACTAGACTGGGTCGGACCATTACAGAGAATTTCATCGACCTCAGAACATGCATGTCCGACCCATGTCCGACCCACCCTTCTGGGTCGGACCATTACAGAACATTTTACCGCCTTTCAAACATGCCCGTCCGACCCACGTCCGACTCACTCGACTGGGTCGGACCATTCCAGAACATTTTCCCTCCTTTGAAACTTGACCGTCCGACCCATGTCCGACCCACCCTTCTGGGTCGGACCATTCCAGAACAATTTCCAGACGTCTAACAGAGGCTGTCCGACCCAAACTTGGGTCGGACCCCTGGGTCGGACGTCCTCTAAACTTACCCAAACTTTATCAAATCTTCACCAAACTTCTCCTAAAGCCTCTCAATGTTCCCTAACAACATTTGGTACCCTTATATCCACATACAACATCCATGAAACTCATTTTCTAATTCCTTAAGTCTTTACTTATTTCCTTGTAAAATTCCTTAACACTTATGACATTTTATACTAGGTTTCTAAATGGTGTTTCTCACCTATGATGGCTACTTCCCAAAATGCTTTCTCCTCATCTTAACATCTTCTTTTAAGTATTATTTCTCACAACTAACTCCTTATGTCATTCTTGAAACCCTTTTCCAAGTTTACACTTTCTCCTTATTTTACCAAAGTTTGCCTAAGTCTTTACCTAAGTCCAAAATGACTTTGGTACATACTAAAACCTCAAGATCATGCCTAAGTCCTTGTTACACTCTAGACCACTTCCTAGTTCATCAAAATTCCTTTAAAACATCTTGAACTCTTTATACATTTCCTAAATTTCGACATAGGTTCTCCTAGCATTTTGTTACACCAAAGCACATTGTTTTCACCAACAAATAACCAAGAATACTAACAATCCATCAAACACTTTATTATACACAAACTTCACTCATAAAGCACTACATCACAATATAGTGCATAATTTAAATTGCATGGCACTTAGGCCCTTAAAATGCATGGCTCTTAGGCCCTTAAAGTGCATAACCCTTAAACACTGAATTTCCACAATATATTTGCCTTTGACCTGCAAATACACTCAACACACATATGCCTTTTACTAGTCTCTTGAGAACACTTTACTAAGTCATTCACCATTTGCTCTTTAGGTAGTTTTAATAAGCATTTATAAGCTCATTTCTCCTAAGGCATTAAACAACATTAGGTTAGTAGATTTACCTCTTTTCCAAACAACTTCTTTCTTGTTTCCTTATAAAAACCGGTAGGGTATTTGATTCCTTGTAAAGTTCTAAACAATATACAAACATTATAATGAGTATTCAAGCTATAAGCTTCATCTCATTGCAAACCCTAATTTTTACATCGTTTCAAAAACATTAATGTAGTTGTTTTACCTTGATCTTTGAAGAGAGTTTGAATATATATCAAGAGAGGACTCCACCTAGTCCATGCAGAGTTGAAATGAAGCTAGAACAAGGTCACACAAAGAGCTCCATCAATGGGTATTTTCGGTCACAACAAAAACATGGAGGAAATGTAGTTTTTATTTGAGATTCCTTACCTAGAAGCAAAGGAGAGTAATAATATGTCAAAATACAAGTTCAAGCTCCTTCAATGGAGGAACTCCTTGGCACCGAAATGGTGGTCTTGGAATTTTAAGAAGATAGGAATGAAGAGCTTGATGAGAGGAAGAGATTGGTGGTGTTTGTTTTTGATTTGGACAAGTGAGCTAGATTTTACAAGTGGTCAAAGATGAGGTTTAATGGTGGTGGTGTGGTATTACCGTGAAAGAGAAGGAAGAAGAGAGGTTGAAGAGAGTGTGGAGCCGTGTGAATACAAGGGAGAAATGAGAGAATGAGATAGACTTACTTTTTGAAGATATTTGTAGTAATAAAGTAAAAGTAAGTTTAATTAGTTTTCTTTATTTACTTAATATGTTAACAAGAGAGTGGTGAGTCACCACACTTAAGAAAACCGGCCCCCATTAATACTTAGCGGTATTTTAGTCTTTATTTGTCAATTTAATTACTTATACAAACATATGTTACAAAATAGCTTATTAAAATTACTATTCACAAAAACAAGGCACTTAGAAGTGAAATTTTTGATTTCCCATTAATATAGCCACCCAAATGTGATACTATGTAGTACACATATATATTTAAGAGTAATGATGGACATTTAGCCATTCAAAACTCATTTACAAGACAATTTTTCAAAAATGTGCTTTAAGACTCCTTAAAGCACATTTTGTGTTTAAACTTGTTTTCAAGCTTGGTTTTCTTTGATAATTGGTTTAATAAGTTCATTAGTATATAAATGAGGTCTTGGTAAGTTCATTAGGTCTTAACCAAGTCTATCCCAAGCTTAGAGCACATTTTGGCTCTTATTGACTTTAAAGCACATTTTGTGTTTTCTTTGTTTAAATTTGTTTACTAGTGTTTCTAAGACTCTTTTTAGTCTTAATACACCATATTTAGGTGTTTAAACAACATAACTAAGTTTGGGGTATTTCAGCTAGTCAATTGGGTATACCATGGTGTACTTCCCAATTCTTAATATTACTATGATTTTGTCGCACTTACAAATTAATATTGAATTTACAAAATGATTCATTACTCATCTAAGCCCATCAATTAATCTCTCTATTACGCCCTTAACTTGTTTCAAAATTTCCAAATCTCGATACCTAGTTGTTCATAAATGTTTGGTTTCCTCCTGATATTTCCTCCTCATAAATATTTGTCTGATTTTTCTTGTTGGCCGTTTAGGCTCACTTCTATCTGACTTACACTTTACTCCGTTTTCCATATTAATCCTTTCTGGGTCTCGTAATCCTTTTGTTACCTTCTGATCATTATTCCTTGTGTGTTTCTCTTACTTGAAATAGTCTAGCTTTTTACCTTCTTGGTCCACTAAACGAGTGGTAGGTACTCCGTATTTATCACCACTGAGGTCTCAATATTTATTTTCGATTGTTGAGTTGTATTGTTAACTCAAGTTAGGTATGGTTGATTTACTAATCATGACCTTCTTTAATTGAACCCCGTTTACTCCTTGGGTTTTATTGGTGACTTGTCTTTTCTGGTATGTATGTACATTGGTATATATATATGATTTGATAAATCCTGTTTAGAGTCCTTTAATATGTAGTGTGTCTGGATGGATTATTTCGCAATAGTGGCATTATTCATTGCCATTTCCTATCTGTTTGATTTGTGTTTGGGTGGGTAACTAGTGCCCCATGGTAAAGGCTATTTACAAGGTTCGAGCATTCTTGTTATGATCCCTATACCAATGTGTTTTTCTCAGGGAATTGCAATTATTGTCTAAGAAAATTCGTTATGTCAGAGAACGAAGGGAAACATGAGAGTAGAGAAAAGATAAGATGTATTTACCCTACGTGGGACGATTGCGGGGCTCCAAAGGAATAAAAACAACACGAACGAGAAGAGAATGAAGGAGACATTAGTATGTATGTTCCTCGTTCACCGGTTGTAGAAGCAGAAGAGAATGACCAATTGTGGTCCCCAGTTTCAACTGAGATTGAGATACTCAGAAGAATAATTGAATAAAAGAGGACGGAAGGATGTGGTATTGTGTTTCTCAGGTATTGCAGAGAATGAGGATAAACGTGAGAAGTAGCAGGGAATTTATTGAATTCCGTAATGGTATACTTTAGTGTGTAAAATTGCGTCACGCTTCGTTAAGCATTATAGGTTGTACCAATTTTATGGTGTAATTTCGTCTTGAGCTATATTCTCTTATTTCGTTGTTTTACAAGAGGTTTCCTTAAATTACCCTCTCAAGTGTTCAGATTGCAGAATTTATCTCAATCCCATCCTTGGCTTAATTAATTGCTTATTTGAGCTTTATTTATTTCATAAATTTTAGGGTATTTCGGTCCTCTTCGTTTGTCGGGTAGGGTCCTATCGACTGCTAAGCATGTTGACCCAAGTTGTCGCTAAAATTGGTCCCTCTACGGGTATTATCCTTTTGGCAACGTCTATTGTATAGTATAGTCTTTTCTTCTCGGGTTGATTGTATAACATTATGTAGGTGACAGATCAGGTTTCCCCGAGTAAGAGGAGGCTTTCTACCTCTCTGGCGTTCTTTCTCTGGATTTAAAGAAAATTAGGGATGTGGAGGTTGGGTGTAAGTGTCTGTTAGGTATTCAGTAGTTACTAGGGAAGAACCCTAACTAACGCGCCTCACATACTAACCCTTAACCCCGTTTCCCCGAATTCAAGTTTTCCTATACTCGGTACTTCTCTGTTCCAGTCATCAGAGCGTAGTTTACGCTTTGATACCACTTTCTGTAACACCCCCGAATAAACATCCAGCAATAAAACATCGCGACCTAAACAACATCACGGTTAACTACGCAGCAGTATAAACTCCATCCGGGTGTCACAGACGCCAACCACCCACGTGGTTGACACAACCGTACTACCAACACCAAGTTACGGTCTGAATGACTGGAAACAGCCCTCAACCAAAACTCATATACAATATAAGATACAATCCCAATTTTCGAGTGTCTACAACATAATTACAAAATCATTAACCGAAAAGTACAACCGGGTTTAGTCACAACCCATATATTAAACATTCTACTACAAACTCAAAAGTTATGCCGTGATGGACTACCCCCATAGTAGCCATCCCGCCTACGCTCCGTTATCGTCCGGCACAATACCTGTAAAAATTGTGTTGTAAAGGACTCAGCAAACTACACTGAGTATGAATATGTGTAGCCCGTATGTTGCCGGGCTACACAACTACTTGGTCGAATATTATTAAGTCCAATTTACATGCTATAATAAAGCAGTAAAGCACACCACAATACATCATGATATAATACACACTTAACGGTAGCAAGCATTAGCAACAAGCAACCAAGCATAACATGCTGGCATCATAGCAACATCAGACAAGCAACAAAGCACAACAAACTGCTAGTATAGCAACATCAATCATGTAAATAATAAAACGTGTGCATAGGTATGTTATGCCCATGATCCTCACTATGGGATCATTCGAGCGTTGTGTGTTTTCATTTCTTTTCTCTTGTTCCCATAATGTGTATTTTCTTCCTCTTTCCTTGCACCAAGTCTGGGGATATAATTAGATCCCGTGACCATATCATGTAGGTGCCAATCTTTCCTTGTTTCTTTAAGGGTTACTTGTGAATTCTCTAATCACCGCACGTTGGAGGACGTCTCCTCCGTAGCTAATCCCCCATTCCCGACGTCATGTGCCGAGAAAGCGGAGTCGCCTCTAGACTCCAGGATATGCTCCACCAATTGCCAATCCCCCATTCCGACGCCAAGGGTTGAGAAAGCGGGGTCATCCCTAGACCCTAGGATGTGCTGAGAAAGCGGGGTCACCTAGGGACCCTCGAATATGTTCCATCATAGACGGTCGAAGGATCTGATGCAGATACCAACTCCCTAGCATCCATACCGCGCGGACCGAGATGTTGTCTTCCCGGGTTATTCTCATGTTTCACCAGTTGGTATTTACTGTTCTTTATCATTAGTAGCTGGACACCATAGTGGTGTCGTTAGAAGTCCTCTATAGTTCGAGAGGAGTTTTCTCTTTGTATGGTGTTTTTGTTTTGTTTACATAGTTCGTCATGTTCCATCTCAAAGTTCCATAAACGAGAGAGGGACTAAACTATTGTGTGCACGCAAGTAATATGCAACAATGACATACCAAGAATATAAGCAAGTCACAACAAGCAATCCAATTTCATGCTTTAGTCTTATGGTCATTGACAAACAAGGCACACAGCACACAAGCCGTGTAGCACGGCAACATACGGACCACACATATCCATACCTGGATCAGAAGCAAGTGTCGTCTCACACACGGGTTCCTGGTTGGCGTTCGTTACGACCCTAACGTTGATTAAAAATAACCTGTCAGTTCATGATTTCATGTGACGACACTTTTCTCGTTTATCTCGTTTATACCAAGTGTTGTTCTCTAGGTGAGGCGTTGAATGTACAGTTTATTCTAAGCCTTAGAACTTCCCAAGTAATAAGCCGTAACTTCATCTTACGCCTAGGGCGTTTACATGGACGTTTTACAAGTTAATTAAGTCTTCTCTCTAACTAACATTCTAGGGTATTTTACGCATCAACTTGAGACAAGTTTACCTAAGAAGAGTTTTAATTTGCCTAAGATGTATCCCCTCCTTAGCTAAGTAAGTTAGCAATGTTTTAAACCTATTATCATAGTAATATAATCTCCAGGAAACTCCTAAAACATGTTTGTACAGAAGTCCTAAGATTTATAAAACTATCGCATAATTTCGGTGTTACCCCTTATCTAAGCTCACCTTTAATGTGTCAACTGATATGTAATCCTCCCACAAAATTTTACCAACCTAGTTACATGTGTCAGTTGTGTTTTAGGTTTGTTATCAGACCAATCTCACACTCTTAATACCCCTGTATACCAGTTATACAGAAGCTACTTATTATAGAAAATCTGAAACCCCAATCTATATATTTCTTCTTGATCCTTGTGTTTAGTTAGCTCAGCTGATGTTTTAATCTTCTCAAAACGTTTTGCTAGTCTAGCTGCAGTTATTAGCTATGGTTTGGGTTTACTTTTAAAACAACACCCCACTCTTAGCACCTTGGGAAGTTACCCATACTGAAGCACATATATAGAGAAACTGAAACACTTCCATCAGCGCATCCTCAATCCCACTTCTTCTCTGATGTACTTCTTTGATTCATATCGTCCCAAAAGTGTTTATAACCTCACTTAAGAATATCAGAGATGTTTTAAATTGGAAACCAGCTCTAAGCACACTCTCAATGCACCTACAATATAGTTATACAGAACTGAAACCAACTGCAAAATCTGAGGTATGAACTGATATCTCCTCTTATATCACTTTTCAGTTTTTTCTCCAATTCCACCCAGTCTTTCTTACAGATTTACATAGTGCATTAGCTAGGTTGTGGTCTATTTAGCAAGATAACTCAACACACTTATGCTCCTTGTACCTCAGTTAGACAGACACGGCAAGCAGCAGGAATTAGGAGCAACTACCCTATGTATACTCCCATTCTGTTTTTTTCCTCTTTAAATGCTTTAGTTGTTTACTGAATCTTCCCAAATTGCTTACTCCTTTAGATAGATGTATTAGTAAGGTCTTAAGTCCAGTTTCAGACCTAGTCGACACACTTAATACTCCTGTACTCAACTACACAGAAAAATAAATAGCAACGAGAACTGAAATACCAATCTGACCTCCTCACTTCTATTCCTTCTCTTTACTCTTGAATTTTGACTTCCAGCTTCCTCAAAATGTTAACACCTTTAGTTAGATATATTTACCGGCTTTAAGCTCATAGGACTCTCAGTATAACTCTTACACACCCTCTGTCACATGGTTACAGAAATCAATGTTTCAGGAATTTGTAAATTGAAATATAGAATCTGAAGTCTTTTCCCCCTTATCTCCTTTCCTTATTCACGAATAAGACTCTAGATCATGTAACCACTTAGTCAAGAATTTTAGCAGGGTTTTTCTTAACTTAGAAACAACTTGAAACACCCTAATAGTCCTGCTGGAATCCCTTAACACAGAAACTGATAAGACTGAAACTGAAACATAAAGAAAAATGAAACTCAAATCTGATAATCTGATCTATTCTATTTCTTGTTTGTGTTCATGAGTTTGTTTTCAATTCCTCCCAAATTACTAACCCAGTTGTTTAAGAATTCTAGGAAGTTTCTAAACCCAAACAAAACCCAAAGCACAAGGGTTACACTTCTGGAAGTCTTGACACAAAACCTGAAAACAAAACTAAAAACTGATGTATATTTTCTGTTGATTCATAATTCTGGTTCCTAACATTCCCAAAATTATCTAGCTATTTAGTCAAAGGTCTTAGTATAGCTTTAATTTCAAAACCGTCCCAAGGGAACTAGACAAAACTGTTGAGACCATCAGATATTAACTGGAACGAAAACTAGAAACATAAAACTGAGATGTGAAACTGATGCCCTCTCATCTATATTTTTTTTGTTTGTTCACAGTTTGACTTCCAGTTTTTCCAAATTGCCTACCCAATTACTTAAGTGCCTACTCTGGGTTTTGACTCCAAAAACAAGGCCTAAGGCAATCAGAATTACTACTCTGAAGTTTCTTATAGAACTGAAAACTGCTAAGACCGAAACTGCATTTCTGCCCCTTTCAACTTCTAACTTCTGTTCTAGTGTGTTGACTGTTTTTTTTCAAACACTATCAGTTTTGAAATACCCCTAATCTTTAAAATATAATTAAATGATCTATTAATGATCTAAGATGATTAATAAACATCTAAATATTTTTGGGGAACAATCTAAAAGATCTCAACAAGGTAAAACACGCCTTAACATCGGTAAAGCCAAAAATGTGCTTTAAAGTACCATAAAGATTGTATGACCTCAAATAGGATCCAAAGTAGATTCCTAAGTACTATAATGAAGTAAGGAACACAACAAAACCGTTCTCAAGGAGAACTAAGCTCAGGAATACCCTATGACACAAAAATGTGCACTAAAACACCTTAAAGCACGTTTTTGTGAGATTGCCTTCTAAATTGGTTTTTAATGGGCTTAAAGGTTATAATTACCTTTAAAAATGATAATATATCACATTATATCATATTAGGAATTTAATTCCAGAAATTTACAATTTTTTACAAATTTAATATTAAAATATTAATAAAACCCCACAAGGGGGCCCATTTGAGTCAAATTGACCAAGTATGGTCAATGGTCAATTAATGACCCATTTGACACCATGGAAATCGGCAGGCAAGAGGAGAGGAGACAGCTCACATTCATTATTAGACAAATAGCTACCTAATACCAAATTTGCAATAGTAAACTTACCTTTTTCAATTATTTCAAGCCTTTCCAATCATTTCTCTTGCTCTTGTCTGATCCCATCCATTCCAGCCGAGATCCTCTCCTTCCTAGAAGCTCTCAAGCCTTGTTCTTGAGCATGGAAGGCAGATCTAACTCCTAAGCTCTTAAGGTAAGCTTTTAAGGTCATTTTTAGCTCTTTTTCTTCATCTCTTCACTACCTACACTTAGATTTCGCGGTCATATTCCTATGGCTCATTAGGTTCTAAGGTTAGAACAACATCCAAACTCGGCTGATGCAAGTAGAGGGACCAGGTTGCTCAAAATTGCATTTTAAGGTAAAAACATACCTTAAGCCTCTCTAACTTCCAAGCGGTTTTCTTCTTTGAATTTTTATGAGTTTATACACTCATAATCTTCATATTTAAATGTTAATTCAGTTGGTTAGCCATTTAGAGCAAGGGTGGCCGAGATCCAAAGGAAATTACCCCTATAAGGCATTTTGCCAATGTAAAATCAATTACCATAGCGTTGTTGTTGTCTAGCTATTCCTATGTTGATATGGTGTGAATTTAACACCATTAGGTGTGCTTGGTACAGGCCGAATTCACTTGGAACTTCCCTTGCATTTTTAAGGTGATTTTTGCCTTACATCTTAATAATTATTCCTTATGGTAAGCTCAAGCTTGGAGTATAACCATATCTTGTTTTGGTGTATTACACTGCTAAATCATGTGGTGGATTTTCCTACAAGATACCGAGCTCATACAAGGAATAACAAGGTAAACAACCCTTAAACTTATGATCTTAAAATTCTTAGCAATTATATATTGCCGAGAGTGGAGTAATTAATATGGGTTATAATTAACCTAGAAATGGAAAAAAAATGACTAAGAAAATTAAGCTAGTCATTTAAGTGATCTAATCAACATAATGGTCAAATTATGGAATTATGTGGAAAAATTTAAACTGAGTGAGGCCGTGAGTTTATACTATATTTGAGACATTTAATGTGTAATTTATTTTGCAAGTTCAAGGCGTAACACCCCAACTACAACAACACACCAAACAACACATTGCAGCGGAAATCTCAACTCATAACTCGCTTAACCCGTTGTGTTACAACGTCGTTAGCCACCCACGTGGCTAACAAGGCTAGCATACATACATCGTACCGGTCTGATGGACTAAACTCCCGAGCAACTATGCATTAATCCCGTTCCATGTTCAACAATCATTATACACTTACATTACGACTGTACCGAGTATTTACCAACTAACGCCGATACATTCTCGGTCTTACTACACCTATCATACATACACATCTTACATGACAACCCTCATGCAAACGACTACCCCGTCCTACTCTCGAACGGCTTCCAGTTCTTTGTACCTGAAACAGGAAAGAGAAGAAAGGGTGTGAAATACCCCGAACTTAAATATAGGGATTAAAATTAATCTAATACGTATTTAAGGGCCTAATTGTACCTAATTAATACTAGTAAGGAAAAGAATAAATCCAAAAGAATAAATAAACTCTTAAAAAGCGGAAAACGCTAAATAAGCGTTAAATAACCATAGGAGGTATTAGACCTCGGTTAGAGTGTTATATGGATTCTAAAGGTTTAATAAGACCTAAATAATATATGGGAACAACTCCCGAAGAAAACGGATCCAAATAATGTATTAAAACGCTAATAGAGCTTTAACGCGCGTTTTTCGAGAAAACCCGAAAAAGTGACCTTAAGTGGTCAAACAAACCCGTAAAAATTAAAAATCATTAAATAATAATTATTAAGCATTTATGGGAGCTTAAGAACCAATAAAATTAATTAAACAAGAAAATTCCGGAAAACGGGTACCAGTTAGTAAAAACGGTAACAACCGGGAAGTTGTGGGGTGAGAATGCAAATAAACAAACTTAGTGTGTCCACTTTACAAATAAAAATTAAAAATCTGTGTGTGTGTGTGCATATGGGGGCCGGCCAGCTTCCCTCTCACTCACTCCCTTTATTATTTTGTAACTCACAAGAGGACAAAGGAAATAAAGAAAGAAAAGGAGACTCTCTCTCCTCACTCCCCTCTTCCCCTCACGTTTTTTTCCTCCTCTCTATCCTCTCTATTTCTTCTTCTTCTACCTTGCGACATCCATGGAGAAAGGAGAAGACTCACTCAACTCTCACCTTCTCTCCTCTTGTTAACCCATTAATCTTGCTCCAAAAATTGCAAAATTAGTTCCATTGGAATCCCCTTGCAAAGGAGAACATTTTCCTCCTTTCAAAAATCCAAAAACTCAACTTTCGTTTTTATGGGTATTCCCCATTTGAATATTCAAGTCCACCATTAGAAGCACCTTCACCTCCTTGTTACTTTGAGGTAAAAAGAATTTCGAAAATCCTTCATTTCTAGCTCTCATTGGCATTATAAGGATTTCCAGTTTTTGAACTCTTGGCCCTCTTTGTTCCAGCCAATTTTGGCTCTCTTGTTGGGCTAGGAATGTTGTTCTCTTGCTAGTCAAGAACTTCATCCATTCATTGGAAGGTAATACTCATCTCTAAACCCTAAAACATTTAAATTCTAGGGTTAGTGCAAAAATGAAAGTTAAATGGTAGTGTGTATTGGTATGGTGGTTGTAGTATTGTGCATTGTGTGAGGAAGAACAAAGAAGAAGGAAAGAAGGAAGAAGAAGGCAAGAAAGAAAAGAAAAACTAGAAACACAAGGTAATTACCTTTACCTTGAGCTTGTTTTGTATGTAGTAGTGTAGCCGTTTTGGAGTAGTAAAATGAGTAACAAATTGAGGAATGAGTAGTAAGCATATTGTAGTATGATGAGTAATGAGATTGTAACAGTTTTGAAGTTTTAAATGAGTTTTAAAAGCTTGGGAAAACATTGGGTATTGATTGAGTATGTGCAGGAATTTTATTGTGTTGTAGTGATGTTGAGATGTGGATATGATGTATTGTATAAACAGGTTGTGAGAATGGGAAATTGTGAGCTGAAATGGTGTGTGAGCAAGTAAGAATTATAGGGGAGACTATGTCGAATTCTATCTAGGAATTTGAGGACTTAGATACATTTGGAACAGATTTTGGAAAGTTAAAATGAGTGGTTTAGTAGCTTGTAACAGATTTGGATATGAGGTTGTAAATGGGATGGAATTAGGTTGTGAGTAATGTATTTTGGATGCTAGGAGTAGCATTAGTTGAGGAAGTAATGGAGGTTAGAAGTCGAGTGAAAAATCTGTAGCATGATAGTGGAAACCAAAATCTGTAGCGTTAGTGTGAAGAAAACCAGTGTAAGTGTTGGATTGAGATGATGAAAATTGGTGTAAGTTGTGTAGGAATTGAGTAGTAAGTTTGGTGGAGGAACTAAGGTGATTTAGAGTGTTTTACTAGTGCTAAATCATGTGGGGAAGTATTGGTAAAGATTGGGGAAGCAATGGGTAAAGAAAACACCCAAAAAAACAGATTTTAAAACTGAAGTACTGGGCCAGACCGACCTTAGGACCGAACTTGCAAGGTCGGTCGAGCCCAGATTTACAAGACGGGAAACCTTCTGGAATCTACCGACCTTGCGACCGGACTTGCAAGTTCGGTCGGACCAGAAATTTCTCTCGTCAGAAACCTTCTGGAATGGACCGAACTTGCGACCGGACTTGCAAGTTCGGTCGGCCAGAAAAATTCCCGTAATGCGAGCTACTGGAATGGACCGACCTTGCGACCGGGCTTGCAAGGTCGGTCGGGCTAAAATTTTCAAGTACGAAACTTACAGGAATGGACCGACCTTGGGACCGGACTTGCATGGTCGGTCGGCCCTGGAATTTTCACGCGATGTAACCTACTGACTTGGACCGAACTTGCGACCGGACTTGCAAGTTCGGTCGAGTCAAAACTTGCAAAAAAAAAAAAACTATAAGACTATGGTTAGTATATATATATATATATACCCACCTATACATATGTGCATATATATGTAAGTATACCATTGTTAAGCAATGAAAAGTAAGTAAATAAAATGTAAGTATAAGAATGTGAAGACTTAGTAAGTATTAGTTAGGAAGCGTAAGAGTAACCAAATTAGATTAATGATAGTTAGATTAATTATTCGGTTGTATGTATATCATAGGATTTGAATTGTGAACACCGGAGGAACGTTGGGATACAAGTACAACGGTGAAAGGTATGATTTCTTCATGCCCTGTATCCTAATCTGGTTACCCCGATTTGTGTGCTTATTTGACCACCTAATAAGATAAATGCATGAATCAGATTATATTGCACTTACTTGTGCTTGTTTACATTGTTCTCGATATTTGTCTTGAACATAGTTTGTATAATTCATGAAATATATGAATGATGATGATGTGTAATTGTACCTTGCAGTGTACTTGTATATTGTATTGTATTTGTATGGATGTGTATATGAATAATGTATTTGTGTATGTGGTTGGATGTTGACTTCTACTAATTCCTAACTACCTAACTCCTAACTTAAGTGAGTAAATTGGAATGAGTAGAAGTCCGATATAGCTTCGGCCACGCGTGAGGATGCGGAGTCACAAGAGGTTGGCTGCAATTCCTCACTCTTAAACTGGTCCGCGGCCCAAATCCCTTAAGTGGGTAGCATCCCGGATTGGTGAGTCAAGTAAATCCCGGAGGTGGGACGGAGTAGTCCCCAGGGCCGGAGGACCCGACGACTTAACATGAGTAAGAGTAAGAGTAAGTAAGTATGTATGAGTATGAGTATGAGTATGTATGCGTATGTATGGAGTAACGAGTAAAAGAGTAATCTCCACCCGATTAACCCGGGTGGACCAATGAAGCTAACAAGTATTGTATATTGTGTATGTAATGTGTATGTGTAATTCGGAAAAAGGTAAGTATGTATTGGAAGGTTTATGTTGTACTTCTTGTACGTAATAAAGTGTATGTATGTGTGTATGTCTTGCGTAATGTATTGTAATATTGTGTATAAGAGCATGTATGCATGTATGTTTGTATGAAAATGAACTGCATGTATTAGACCAAGTGGTCAGCATACCCTCACTAGTACGCGGGGTATGCGGTTATCATGCGCAGCGAAAGCTGACCCCCTAGGGGGAACGTTTTTAGTGTGCAGGTACCGAAGCGGATGTGGTCAAGGTAAGAGACCGGAGGCACACCCTTGTATTTAGAAGCAAGTAGCTTGTGACGAACGGGTAGTAAGTAGTCTCTTAGTGAGTATGTATGAACTTGGAAGAGGTAGTATACTTGTATAAGAATCTTAGTAAACTCGGTATGTGGATTATATTGTATTGTATTTAAAGTATTGTATCGAATGGAAGATTGTAGTATTTATTGGTATACGGAGTGTGTATGGTAGGTATGTAACACTCGGGTTCCGGTCCATCAGACCGATGTTGTATGTAGAAGAAGTAGCCTTGTTAGTCACGTGGGTGACTAACGGCATTGTATCACCCACTGTATGTAAGTATGTATCCGCTGCGTGTATCTGATGTGTAAGGAGATTGGACGGTAAGCACAGCATTAATAGTAGGGGTGTTACAAAAAGTGGTATCAGAGCGAAGTATCGCTCTGATGACTGGAAATACCGAGCTTAGGAAATACCGAGTTAGGAATTAGAAGCTTAGGGCTAAGGGCTGAGTGTTAGCATTAGAGAGATGCTAGTTAGGAACTACCGGTGAGTACCGGATACCTACAACCCCAGACCCGCCCTCCACAAGCCCATTGTATAACTTGGGAAAGGACACCAGAGAGAAGAAAAGTCTTCTCATACTCGGGGAAAACCCGATCTGGCAGTTGCGAAGCAATCACACGGTAAACAAGAACCGACACGTAGTAGATTCCAAGAACTGGAAGTCCCGGAGATAGATCCCGGTTGGACCACAACACCCACACTTAATAGCGGTAGAATGAGGACTCCAACCACGAGGAGGCTGCAACTTACAACAGCATGGGGAGACGTGCCTAGCAGTCGCGAAACCTGGCTAGACAACCAACCATAGGAAAGGAAGCACTAACCGCGCAACGAAATGGAAAAGGGAACAGTAATGGGACCCGAGACACAAGTCTACGGAACGATAATAGCTAAGTAATACCACCAACGGTATGCTAGCTGACTAAGGACATAGTCAGGAGTGGTTAACTCCGAAATTACAATACCAAAAGGTTGCAATACCCAACCAATATAGCTCAGACAGCTACAAGAACAACCATGAGATATAATCCAATAGGACTACAAGAGTAGTACCTAAACGAGGAAGGCTCAGTGACCCCCACAAATGTGTGGGAACGAGCCACAAGGGACGACACTAAACCAAATAGAGTGGGAATCTCCCAGGATTGGAGAAGTACCCAGATCTACGACAGCCATGTCTAGACCAACTAGAAGCTACCTAAATGATCGAGTATACCAATTGTAGGCCAATAAGGTCAAAGGAAGAGTCGACAAGACTACCAAATGCAAGCGGAAACCCTACCAAGATTGGTATAGGATTACCCAAAAACCACCAGTACCACGCACTTGCCACGGCAAGTGCAGTAAGGACAGAGATACGTAAGGAAACTCTAACACATCACAAGTACATAGTAATGTGCTGTGACCGTAATGAAACAACTACAGGATCACTCATCCTAACGACTAGAAGTATAGAACCTTGGAAAGGCCTAACAGCCCGACCACTGTATTTAGAACATACCAGTCAGCGAGAAGCTGGACTTGGTCAAGATTTCGAACATGGCTATGCCATGAAGAACCTCTTTTAACACCGAACCATAATTTTCAAACCAAGTTTTCTTTCAAAACCACAAACTTCCTTTTAAACCTTGGATTTCAAAACCAAACCAACAAAATTACGGTGAGTATCATAGAATGATACAAGAGGAGTTGGCAACAGAATACTTCACCTAGGCGTGTGACGAACACTACGAGTGTACCCGTTACGGGATGTGGGACAACCACACTCCGAAGGAGCTTGCGGGCCCGACATATAGTTGGGTAAGTGGTAACGTATCAACATGGTACCCCACGTATTTATACATGTAGTGTACGAAACACGGGGAGTAGTCAACTCCGTTCTACGGACCATGAGTAAATTTTAACCAGAACGACTGGACACCGCAGATAATCAAGGAGAAGGAAACTCAGTTAAGGAACAAGTGTAAGGAACTCAGAGAATCCATCTGAAGATGGGGAATGAAGACTGAAAAGTGCAAAAAGCATAGAATAGTAAGTATAGACGTTGGATATGTCTCGAGGACACCAAACAAATACGTGATAGCTGAAAGGTATACCCAGCCTAAACACAGTAAGGCAGTTGCCTATCGTGAACACCACAATGCTCAACAAACGGGACAGAACTCCCAAGAGCAATCACAAGATTACTACGAAGCACAATCCATAATCGGAGAGGATATTTAAACCTAGTCTTAAGCACTGGGAGCAAGTACAGACGGTCTACCCAACGACAGGAGATGTTATAACCCAAAAAGGGAATAACTTAACTACAATACCGCAAGGCGGTATAATGATAACATATCGTAAACATTAGCCGGAGGTAACGGCATGATCTAACAACACCCAGGAGCAATCCTTGAGGGTGACTGGATTAACAACAGTCAAACAAAGCGTCAAGACAAGAATACGGGAGCTGGAACGAGCACTCGGTTAAGACACCGAAGGGATTTCACTTGACAGGAAATACCCTAGTCTACAAAAGGCACTGATCAGCACCAGATTGCCTAAGAATCTCCTATGAACGGAAGCGTGATGTCACGACTTACCACGGAGCCCAATAATACCTCCAACCTATGGGGTATACATGGAGTGGAAACATGTACAAGCAGCTTGCAAAGAGCATAGCTCGCTGCAATAAGGCTCAGAAGCCGTGAACCAAATACGTTATACAACTTAAACGGTTGCAAAACCGGCACCATTGGTTAGCAAGACTTGCAAGAGATATTGTCTCATATGACAAGAAATCAACAACTGGACCATCAATTCAAACCCAACATCCTGAGTGGCTTGGAGTAATGGCCAACTCAGTGTCACTATTACTAGAGCATCAGTCTAGTATATAGTCGACAAGCTTTTATTACCGCCATGCCTTCTGTAGCAATGGTAGCACAGAGGCATAAGAATCATGATAATGCCAACATTGGCCTAGTCCACACTTGGACACTACGAGAAACCCAAGGGAAGGTACCCCTCGTTAACCGAAGACCACCAACGCGGTGATGATGTGAACCTTAGAAAAGGCTTCCATCTACTATAACAATTAAGCCCACGCAATAGATATTGCCAAGGGGCGATGGAATAAGGAAATGAGATTTCCAAACCATTACGACTTAAAGGAGTAAGCATACCCCATAAACACCCAAACATGGGGTGGACCATTGTGTAAACACCAACATAGCAAACCTTGTCATTAGACCTATGAGTGGAGACAAACCCCTCAACGAGAACCTTCATTTATCAGCGATAGAATACTCTCAATTAATGAACGGGACCAGAAAACCCTTGAAGTTTCTTGGGATGTCCCGGTGATGTACATACAAAAGTAAAACTACACAGCTAGAGCCTATAACCAATGCTCAGCACTGGAAGACAATAATTGTCAAACAATCTATGTGAATACACATTGAACACCACGAATGACTAACGCTCAAGAGAGCTTATGACCCGATGAGTTATCTCATCCTTGGTCAACCAAGATACTTGGTAAATTGTATCACAAATGATGACGGAATATGAGGTAAGCTAACCTACACACGAAACCTAAAATGGAAGAACATCTCCACATTGGGAGGATATTAATATTGCGGTATGCTACGACAACCGTCATACACACGAACATTGGAAACCCCAGGGTATTCATACCATAAGGGAATCGTGCCAATGACAATGGCAATGAGTAAAGAGAAACTATCACAGTAACAGAAACAGTAAAAACGATGTTGTATAATGAGTAAGAATACGGTGCACAACAAGCGACCGATGTGAGGAAGTAGCAGATAATGACACGGAGTATAAGTACGAGATGACAGACAGAAATATTCCTTCCTATCACATAAGTGACTTACTATCAAGCGTTTACGCCTCTGCACTCTGTATGACTGAGTGTTTTGGCATTGCACTTGTTCAGCTAAGGATCTAATGAGATGGCTAGGGATATGGAGGATGTAAACCGTAGTAAATATTTCCTTTCACCACGAACATGGCACTAGCCAACTGAGCAAGCTTAGCAACAAACCGTGCGGCCTAAGGCCAAAGAAGCACGAAGAGTGTACAACACACTAACAATTACAAGATGTGAATTCCATTGGAGTAAAAGGTGAAAGGAGACATATCAAAGTCACTAGGACCGATGCATAGAAATGCAAGGTCATACAAGTAAAGAACACTTGTACTGAACCAGAAGAACTGGTATGATTTAGAAGCTAGTGACAACAAAGGAAGCACTACAGTTAAGTGGTGACTTAACCTCGCCTGACAATAAGTCAGAGGAACTTAACGAATAATCGTAGAAGCACGAATAGCATGTGCAGAAGATTACCAGAGAGCTGGTTATAAATCTTAAACTCATTGAGTCCAAACACGGTGAAAGAATACCGCATTTGTTTAGTAAACCTTATTCCCATAATAGACGGATAAGAAGGTGATGTATAGCACATTAAGGATAACAAGAAGGGTGAATAACCCGAGTATCAGGGTCGCGCAGCAGAAGCTAGTGGGCCCTAGCTAGGAGATAATATACCTAGTAAGTATAGCAAAATGGCTATTAATGCCTTGAAGCCTAATAGGCTAGAACCGAATTAATGATGAGTTAAATAAACTCATATAGAATCCTTGGTGCAAAGACTAAACCATTGGTGGTTAAGATCCCTTTGACCAGAGCATATTGTATAGTGTACGGTAGTGAAGCTAAACGCTTCAGTTTGCCCAGACTGATTAAACCAAAGTTTAATAATAATAAAATATGGTAGATTACGTGGGCGTAATCCCTTTTAGGGGGGTAGAGCGAAAACCGCTTAATGTAAGTTTTGTGAATAAAACACATAAACCATAATGTGCATAGCACAAATGAGAACCAAACTGATGATTGATACTATGTTAAATAAACATAAGTACTCATTCATATTGTAATTATGGTAACTAGGCATTAGACATGCAAATACCATAGGAGGAATATACCCATCTTGTAACACCGATGTTAGAGTATTAGTAAAAGAAAAGTAATGTGTAGTGGACGGAGCTCCACAAGTATTGTAGCCTTTGAAGAAGTAGTATGAAATGAATGAGGATAGTAGATGAATGAAGTTTATGAGTAGTGGAATCATAAGTAAAATATTTGAAGCAATTGAAGTCAACTAAATCTTATAAGTATAGTATTCCTTAGTTAGAATATTGGATATGATGGTGAGTAATGGATGGAAGTAGTGAAGGTTGATGAAATGAGCATTAGGATTGAACCATGGAGTAAAGCATTTGGGAAGTAGAGTGAGGACAATTGATGGACGGATTCCATCCTTTGGAGATGTATGAATTCGTAATTACGACTAGAAAGAGTAAAAAGATAGAAAATGAAAACAATTAAATTATCTGCTTGTTTGAAACTGATGTGGGAAGTCAAACTTGATCCTGATCAGATCAAGGGAAACCGAACACAAATTGGGGTGGAAAGATAGTTCAACACTGGTGCTGATCACATCAGGGTCGAACGATTCTTAAAGCTCCCTTCAAGTGGTCACAAGAATCACGCTTAGGATAGAAGTAATAAGTATAAATTGGAATTCGGGGTTGTATGTTTTAGAAGGATTCCTAAGTAGCCGCTGGGAAGGACCTTCCAAAGACTGGAGACTAAGGATTTGTTAGAAACTGATACCGGAAAAGATAGTAGTGTAGCAGGTTGTATTTTTCCAAGGGCAGCGGGACATAGAGGAGTCCTGTGTCTAGATGACCTGAGTGCCTGCGGGATTGTAATGCGTGTTGCATTGCTTTGGGGATAGCTTTGCACTGTATGTATGTATAAATTTTGTAATAAGGAACCGGACGGTTGGTAGTAATGCGGATTGGAGTAATTATAGTACATTGGTATGGTATGGTATGGTATGTAGAGACCCAGAGTAATGGATTTGGGAATTGTAAAGAGGAAGAAGGTATGGCTTTGGTATTAGACACATAAGAATGAGTAAGCATTGTAAACCTATAACCTCGAACAACTTTGAGGACAAAGTTCTTAAGGGGGGTAGATTGAAATACCCCGAACTTAAATATAGGGATTAAAATTAATCTAATACGTATTTAAGGGCCTAATGGTACCTAATTAATACTAGTAAGGAAAAGAATAAATCTAAAAGAATAAATAAACTCTTAAAAAGCGGAAAACGCTAAATAAGCGTTAAATAACCATAGGAGGTATGAGACCTCGGTTAGAGTGTTATATGGATTCTAAAGGTTTAATAAGACCTAAATAATATATGGGAACAACTCCGAAGAAAACAGATCCAAATAATGTATTAAAACGCTAATAGAGCTTTAACGCGCGTTTTTCGAGAAAACCCAAAAACGTGACCTTAAGTGGTCAAACAAACCCGTAAATATTATAAATCATTAAATAATAATTATTAAGCATTTATGGGAGCTTAAGAACCAATAAAATTAATTAAACGAGAAAATTCTGGAAAACGGGTACCGGTTAGTAAAAACGGTAACAACCGGGAAGTTATGGGGTGAGAATGCAAATAAACAAACTTAGTGTGTCCACTTTACAAATAAAAATTAAAAATCTGTGTGTGTGTGCATATGGGGGCCGGCCAGCTTCCCTCTCACTCACTCCCTTTATTATTTTGTAACTCACAAGAGGACAAAGGAAATAAAGAAAGAAAAGGAGACTCTCTCTCCTCACTCCCCTCTTCCCCTCACGTTTTTTTCCTCCTCTCTATCCTCTCTATTTCTTCTTCTTCTACCTTGCGACATCCATGGAGAAAGGAGAAGACTCACTCAACTCTCACCTTCTCTCCTCTTGTTAACCCATTAATCTTGCTCCAAAAATTGCAAAATTAGTACCATTGGAATCCCCTTGCAAAGGAGAACATTTTCCTCCTTTCAAAAATCCAAAAACTCAACTTTCGTTTTTATGGGTATTCCCCATTTGAAGATTCAAGTCCACCATTAGAAGCACCTTCACCTCCTTGTTACTTTGAGGTAAAAAGAATTTCGAAAATCCTTCATTTCTAGCTCTCATTGGCATTATAAGGATTTCCAGTTTTTGAACTCTTGGCCCTCTTTGTTCTAGCCGATTTTGGCTCTCTTTTTGGGCTAGGAATGTTGTTCTCTTGCTAGTCAAGAACTTCATCCATTCATTGGAAGGTAATACTCATCTCTAAACCCTAAAACATTTAAATTCTAGGGTTAGTGCAAAAATGAATGTTAGATGGTAGTGTGTATTGGTATGGTGGTTGTAGTATTGTGCATTGTGTGAGGAAGAACAAAGAAGAAGGAAAGAAGGAAGAAGAAGGCAAGAAAGAAAAGAAAAACTAGAAACACAAAGTAATTACCTTTACCTTGAGCTTGTTTTGTATGTAGTAGTGTAGCAGTTTTGGAGTAGTAAAATGAGTAACGAATTGAGGAATGAGTAGTAAGCATATTGTAGTATGATGAGTAATGAGATTGTAACAGTTTTGAAGTTTTAAATGAGTTTTAAAAGCTTGGGAAAACATTGGGTATTGAATGAGTATGTGCAGGAATTTTATTGTGTTGTAGTGATGTTGAGATGTGGATATGATGTATTGTATAAACAGGTTGTGAGAATGGGAAATTGTGAGCTTAAATGGTGTGTGAGCAAGTAAGAATTATAGGGGAGACTATGTCGAATTCTATCTAGGAATTTGAGGACTTAGATACATTTGGAACAGATTTTGGAAAGTTAAAATGAGTGGTTTAGTAGCTTGTAACAGATTTGGATATGAGGTTGTAAATGGGATGGAATTAGGTTGTGAGTAATGTATTTTGGATGCTAGGAGTAGCATTAGTTGAGGAAGTAATGGAGGTTAGAAGTCGAGTGAAAAATCTGTAGCATGATAGTGGAAACCAAAATCTATAGCGTTAGTGTGAAGAAAACCAGTGTAAGTGTTGGATTGAGATGATGAAAATTGGTGTAAGTTGTGTAGGAATTGAGTAGTAAGTTTGGTGGAGGAACTAAGGTGATTTAGAGTGTTTTACAAGTGCTAAATCATGTGGGGAAGTATTGGTAAAGATTGGGGAAGTGTTATACCTAAAATTTTGACCCCCTAGGTTAGGGTCTACGGGGTGCTGGTGTTGTGAGAGGCATTTTAATCAAGTAGTGAGGGATTCCGGCTCGATCGACGCGCTCCATGGCATGGGGAACAGCTTCGTCATCTTCAGGGGCGTTTGGTAATCTTTAAAGGCTCCTGAGACCTCCTATAAGCTTTCTCTCTCCTCCAAAGGATGCCCAAATCAGCTTGAAACGCTTTGATATTTTAACCCATGATAGAGGATGACATTCTAAGCATAATGGCGTTGGAATTTTGATTTTTCGAGTTTCCAAATTTTCTAGCAATTCTGACTGGATCTGACAAGAAATTCAATTTAAAAATATTCCAACATTTAAAAAATTCGTTTCCACCTCAGAAAATTCATAATATCCATCCTTGACATGTGGTTAAAATTTCACAGCAAAATTCCTTTGGGAAGTCTTTCAATTAAAATACTAGAAAATCATACTTTTACTAGATTTTCTTTATCTTTAAGAAAGTCTATATAAGGGGATAGGTTTTTGGATAAAGGAAGAACTTCATATGCTAAAGAACCCTAGAGAGTCAGAAAACACAGCCTCCTCTCTCTCTCTCTCACGTTTTCCAACACCCGGTCACCCAAATCATACCGAAAATCCCCCGAAATCACCATCTAAACACGTTTTCCAATCCCAAAAGCACCAATAATCATCAAAACCCCACAAAAACACCACCAAAACGTGAAGAACATCAAGAACAACCAACAACCAGAAGCTTGGTTCGAAAGCCTTTCGGGTCTGCCATCAACGGAGCACTCGATGAATCCCGGTGTGAAGAATCGTTGTGAATCCGAAGGTAAAACAGGTAGACACTCCACTTCCCTAATTCTCTACGGTATTATCTGTCTTGTCTCAAAATTTGGGCTCAAACTAATCCTTCTACGCTTCTGTATTGCTGTTTGTTTAAGCTTCTGTCCAATAACTTGTTTACTAAGTTTCGTGCTTAATTCGAATTCAAATTAGAAACTTTCAATCACTAACGTCTTGTACATCTTTCAGGCTACACACCCATAAAATTTGAGCCAAAAACACCCTCGGGAACAGCCTCAACGCCGCCGTCCGAGGGCGGTCCGCACCCACGGACGTCATGTCCGGGGTCCCGGACTCCCTGTCCGTAAGCTCGGACGCCCACGGACGGCGGCGGGATTTTAAAATTTTAAAAATTTAGGTTTTCTAATAATGTCCGGGCCCACGGACAGCCTGTCCGTGGCCCCGGACTTTTCAATTTTCTGTTTTCTGCTTAATTCGACTTTTATTTTCATATAGGTTAACTGGGGTCCGTGGTCTCGGACATTAGGTCCGTGGCTACGGACGGAAACAAAATTTGACCTAATTCTGCCTCCGAAACCCTAGTTTAGGTAATTTTAATTTCCACTTTAATCTTCTGTCAAAAAACGTTAAAAAATAAAAAAACAGAAGCGCGCACTTAGGTTAAAAACAACTTTGTAGAAAGCCGTAACTGAACCAAGTAGAGGAAAAACGGCCTAGGAAGGGTAATGAAAGTAATTTGAACCCTAATTAAGCCGAATATCAAGCCCCCGAACCCGAACTCTCCTTTCCTAATTTGATCCAGGTTAAAATTAGGTGGCGACTCATAATAGGTTCCAGTGAGCTAACTTAGGTTTTAATAATTATTGTCATGTGACATAGTCATTAATCTTAGGCTATAAGTGGACCTAAAACCCGATTAGATCCCAATCAACTTTAATCAACATTTAAAAAGGGTTTAAAATCGAGGCTCACAGACTGGCGACTCTGCTGGGGATAAATTCTTAATTTTAACTTGTTTAATTTTAAGAAAGAGGGCTTAACTCGAAAAATTGTTTATTTATGGCTTTATTACTTTGTTTGTTTATTTCGTGCGCACTTAAAATTTTTGCATTGCATCATAGAGAGCGAGGGTCCACAAAACCAGTTTCACCCCGGGACCCATCTAGGGTCTCCTGTCAGGGACTCACATTTTAGGTGAGTGAATAAGAAGGGGGAAAAAGAGGAGGATGTCGTTAACCACATCACCTTAATACCTGGGCTTAGCCCAAGCGTTTTCCTGGCAGTGTCCTTACCTAGCCCATTGTTTGGTCAGTCAAAGACCCGACCGTAGACGCACACCTTCAGGTGATGTGAAAAAAAGTGGGGAAGCCCAAAGAGAATAGCGTGCAAGCCCTATTCCTTTGTGGTGACCTGGGCCCAAGCCCTAAGCACCTCTCCGGATCGATCCATACCCAAATTGATTTAACCGTCAAGTGAGGACATGTTGAATTTGTGTGGGCCCTGTTTGCCTGTATGATCGGCCCACTACCCAGTCTAGAGATTGATAGGAACTTTTCCTACATCAACTCAGCCCAACCCGATATCGCGGCTTCATTGTTTGCGGCCCTAAGGCCCTGCTTGATTTGAATGTGTGAGTTATTTGTTTGGGCTTCGGCCCAAAAGTTTAGATTTAGGTGATTTATCTTTCAGCCCAATTTTAATTATCAATTTAGTTCTAGGCCCATGAAAAACAAATCCACCTAAAGCAGTTCATGAAGATCCATCAGGCCTTTCCATTTCAAGGTTCATTCTAGTCTAGGAAGACTTTTCGCTTGGGCTTTGACCCAAGATCCTAGAAACAGGTATCATCTTTTAGGCCCAATCAGAATTTGTAATACTCCGTATTTTACGTTTTCAGATTTCATGACATTTCAGTTTATATCTTTGCTTATGTTATGTGTTACTTTGGATAGCTGATGGGACACCAGAGTCTTTAAGTTAAAAGACGGGGGCAAGGAGGTCATTCCCCTCTCTTTTATTTTGGTGAGACTTAATTAAGGAAGTTAAGTCTTTTAATCCTTTTTGCAATTCACGATCAATTTACAAATCGTGCGTTCTTCCTCGCGACAGTTTCTATGCTCTCCTCTCTTCTTCTTCCTTGGTGAGCACTTTGTCTTCTGGTGAATCTTTGCTGCGTTTGTGGTCGGTTCTGCTGCTGCTTCTGTTCAGATTCTGTTCCTCTGCAAATCAGGTAGGTTCGTTGGTGAATTCGGTAGTCTCTTTGCTGTTTTGGAGAAGCAGTTTTCTGATTTTGCATTCTGTTTTTGGGGGCTGTTCTCTGCAAATTCAGTGGCTGATTGCGCTGTTCGGGGTTGCGGTGTGTCGGGTCTTCCGCTTCAGTTTGGTGCAACCTTCTCTGCAATTCGAAGTAAGTGGGGGATGGAATCGGGGTAGTTTGCTCACCCTCGGGGACTGCTTTTAATATCTGTTTCGTATCAGATTTCGTGTGTTGCTTGTGCGTTTTCTCCGCGTTTTGTGTTGTTAATTGATTGGTTAAACCCCCGAGGGTACTGATTTACCATTCTATGAATTTTGGGTGAGTTTGGTATGTTTTGGATGATTTTCTGCGCGTCTGATCGTCCTGGTTTACGCCTCTGTTGTGCCGTCCGAACTTCGGTCCGAACGTTGAAGTTCGGACGGCTCGTTTTTCTGCCTCTGATTTCTGAATTTCGGGGCGTCCGAACTTCGGTCCGAACATTGAAGTTCGGACACCCCTGTTTTGTGAAAATTCCGAGTTTCGAAGCTCGGACTTCCCTCGTAACTTCTCCGAAGATTGTGTCCGAACTTCGGTCCGAACATCGAAGTTCGGACACTGTGATTTTCCGCGTTGGTCTGTTCTCGGCATCTGTCCGAACTTGCAAGGGCGGACGCAAGTTCGGACATGCCTCTGTTTATGGCATAACTTCTTCGTTTTAGCTCCGTTTTGAGTTCCGTTTGCGGGGTTGGATTCCCCTATTTGAGTACAAGCTTCTAATGTTGTTTACATGCATTTTTATGCATTTGAGATCTGTTTTGTGAGCTTTTGGTTTTGGGACCTAGTTACTTTGCTTCTGAGCCTTGGATAGTCGGGTCGGGCTGTCCCGTAGCATGCTGCGCAGGAATTCCTTTTGTTTATACTCCTTAGGGTCTCCCTTAGGATGTTATTTGACCGACGGGTCTGTTAGCTGTCTCTACGGCTTCTGTTGTGGGATCTTCGGATCCATAGGACATTATGTGAGTCCTTCTGTTGTGTTAGCTGGTTACTAGTGTCCCACTCTTCTGCATCTGTTTCTGAAAGTCCGACTACGATTTGAAGTGACATTCTGCTCTGCCTCTGTTTTGTGTTTTCATTCTGTCTATTTATATTGACACCGACATCTTCTCTGTTTATAAGTATCCTTCTGCTTCTGTTTTGAGTGGGCTTCCTTGAGGAAGTCTTCTGCTTGCTGGGCTGTTTAGCTCACCCCTTTACTTTGTTGCAGATTGAGCTCGTGGGATCTTCTCTTCTCGTCCCCTTCTGGAGCTTCGTTTATGTTATGTTTCTTTAGACTTTGTTTGCTTGCGCGTTGGACGCTTTAGTACTTTGTGTAGCCTTCGGGCCTCTCTTTGTATTTGACCTATAAGGATTTAATGCTTGTAAACTCTTTTGGTATTTATACAAGTTCGTTATTTGGTTTTGGGATTCGTTTTGCTTAGAGCCTTGCGACGTTAGGTAGTAGACTCGCGGCGTGTAACGGCCCTAACTCCCAGGCCGGTTTTGGGGTCGTTATAGAATTACTTAGCCCCAATTCCAATTCACGTCAAGAACATGGTTTAGAAATCATTTTGACCCATGTGCTTTACCTCTAGCCCAAACACATTCTGGCCCAAGCGCCCAATTCTCAAAATATTCTGGCCCAAGAGCCACATTCTTCAAACATTTCTAGGCACCTCCCTTCCAACTCATTTCGGGCCTCAGTGCTTACCCACAATCTTCAAAACATTCCAGCTCATGTGCTTTTCTTGCAGCCCAAACAAGTTTTAACCTACAACTTCTTCACGGTCCAGAATTTTAGCTCAATCCACTTCTGTTTTCCAACAGATAAGCCCGAATCCCAAGTACGGCAGAGGGAGGAAACCCAGTCAGCATGGAGGCCCAGTTTGCAGCCTTAGAGCAGAGGTACAGAGCCGCCTTTGATGCCATGGAACAGAAACATAGGTCCACCACTAATGACATGGAGGCTAAGTATGTCACCATCATCGAAGAGCTGAAAAGCAAAATCAATTCCCTTGAGGTTGGTCATCAGGAAAACATTTCAGGAAAGATTGCTGACTCTGGGAACGAGCATGACCACATCGAAGTTAACTCCATTGGGGCCCAGGGTGCGCAAGGATTCGTAGGGGAAGCCGCCCCAGATCACCAGCTAGCTGCAGAACTCAAGAAGGCTCTGAAAAGGATTGAGCGCATGGAAAAGGCTAGCAAGCCGGCTAGTTTTGATTACTCCTCTATGGCATCGTACCCCGAGGTTGATCTCCCCCCAAAGTTGAAGTTGCCCACACTTGCTCTATACAAGGGTTCCTCAGACCCGCAGGTCCATCTGGCGATGTTCGATTGGGAGATGTCCATCCTCAGGTTGAATGACATGCAAAAGGCCAAGGTCTTTGCCCGTTACCTCGATGAAACACCTCAACGTTGGTATTTGACTCAGAGGATGAACACCAAAACCTATGAGGAGGTTTGTGAGGCTTTCTTGCACCATTTCGAGTATGCTAAGAATCTCAAAGTCACCAGGTCCGACCTTGCCAGCACTCAGCAGAGAGACAGTGAATCAATGTCCGACTTCATCAAACGGTGGAGGATGAAGGCCGCTGCTATGCCTACAAAAATGGATGAGCAAGAACAGATTCGAATGATTGTGGACAATATGCAGAGACAATACAACAACGAGCTGAGTTGCACATACTTCCCTAATTTCGACATGCTGATGGGACAGGTAAGAATCATGGAAGAAAAGATTCACAAAGGCGAGCTGAAGCTCGAACAACCCAAAGCCCAGGGTGTGAGTATGGAGACCTTTAAGTCAGGACCGACCAAAGCAGCTCAAGTTTCATACCAAGTGAGCACCATACAAAAACCCAGTGCTGTAAAGCAGAACATCTAGGCCTCACCCCGATCCAAGAGGTTCTCTGCACCGAGACAGTTTACCGACATTGGCCGGCCTCTCAGTCAAGCACTCGTGAAGCTACAAGAGCTAGACCTACTACAGCCTCTCACACCTAGCCCTGGGATCACCCAAGCCGGGGAGCATCTCCATCAGTTCTGCCAGTTTCATCAACTACCAGGACATAGTACTGACGACTGCAGAGCATTGAAGCACAAGATTGAGGACCTTATCGAGCAAGGACTCCAGTTTGTCAAGTAGGCTAGTGTCTAGTTGCATTTTGCTTTCTTAATTTTTCTTTTCTATTTTGTAAGGGGTTTATGATATTTCCATTTTAACGAGGCTTAGATGTTCGAATTTCAGTCTCTTATCTTTTCGATTTACAATCTCAAGAAAATGAAAAAATGTTTGTTCATTTTGCACCTTCAACCAAATCATCTTTCAAAACTAATGTTCATCTTTTGGCAATTGAATAAAATGATTTGTCTTTTTGTTTCCAAAAGGATGAACATGTCCAACCAAATGCCACAACTCAGCACATAATAGCCCAAAAAACCCACAATGAGGTTCAAGGCCCACATCTATCAAACTGTTGTCACAAACCCCAAATCAATATTGGGGGCAATCTGAGTTTAGAATCATTGTCTTCGAATCTTTTGTTTAAACGTGTGAACTAGTCTCTGAGTGAAATTCACGAGAGTGTCTTAAGCGGAAAAACCATGAGTGAACGAGTGTGTCATTTTTACACGACTCCGGTGAGACCACATTCAAAGGTGAGGAAAACGGCATAACTCTGACCGAAGGAGATAATTTGTAAATTTACTCTTAGACCTGTGAAAAGTAACAAAGAGCAGATACACAACTATCAGGAATGACGAAGCACCTAGGTACAGCACCACATAGCCAAAAGCTTGTAAACTTTGTCATTAAACCCTAGGCACCCCCGCTGAGCCTTTTATATATCCCTTTTCGATATTATGAACTCCACAAAATCACCCAGCCAATGATGAATTACTGACCCGGTGACCAAAGGAAGCGAGGAGTCCGACTCTCAGATAACAATCTAATCAGTCCAAAGAAGCAACGCTGCTATCAGCAGGACGAAATGATCCGCAAATGGTCCCGGAGTGGCACAGGATCCAAAGAGCTCACATCAAAACAGTTCTCAAAGCCCAAAACCGGGAAACACAAGAACCCCGAAGGCAAAGTCAAGAAAGAATAACACAAAAAGGCAAACCCAAAGTGCCTCGAAGAAATCCAAGTGACCAAAAAAGAAATGGTGTAAAGGACAACTTCAAAGGTTCAGGTTCAGAAGCTCGAAAACAACGTCAACATGAAGCAGCTAGACGACTTCAAGACGAGGAAAATAAATCTGAGAGAAGACGTAAGTTGCAGCTTTGGTCACCCATTTAAGCTCCACATACCTCAAATATCCCTCCATGATCCCGTCGTCTTTCACCACACCCTAAGGCCACGCTATAAGCTTTAAAGACTTCCGACTTGATAGTTGTGTATCTAATCACGTGAAAGTAACAGATCGAATGCGTAAATCCCCCAAATGTCAAATTCAATGGTCTAGAAGTTGTGACCGTAAACAAGTACAAACATCAAACACACTGAGTGTAGGTTAGGAAGCACCACATCAAAACATAAGCCTTGACCTTGTGAGGACGAGACTCGGTCGCACGTTTAATCAAATAAAATACTGAGGGCAATCGATCGGAATGATCAATTGCGATGAACTCTAGCTCAGAGTGTCTTAAGGGAAAAATACTAGGGGCCATTGTTGGTTCCAACAATTGCTATGACAACACCAATTGGAACCCAAAGCTCAAACATCACCATCATCATCCCACCACAGGCCCACATAAGCCCTTACCTGCACATCAAACACCATAGGCCCACATAAGCCCTTACCTTCACTTCATACACCACACAGGCCCACATAAGCCCTTACCTCCACACCTCCACTACACAGGCCCACATAAGCCCTTACCTGCATATCAAACACCACAGGCCCACATAAGCCCTTACCTTCACATCATACACCATACCCCACCGGTGGCATGTTCATCTCGTAGGAGATAAATTACAAGTCCGAAGTCTATAGTTAGGAGATGATAATTTCACTTTCCTTTTCACTAAACAGAATTTTCTTCAAACACTACCACGTTTGGCACCTCTTTCAACGATTTCTTGTCTTGAACAACTTTCCTTTAAAAACTTCGGTTTCATAAACCTCATCATGGCCACATTTGGCACACTTTCTAGCAATGTCTTGCTTTGGACAATTTTTGATCCTTAACATTGCCATGTTTGGCACATTTTCCAACGATTTCTTGTTTTGGACAAGTTTCCTACATACACTTTGATTGTATTTTGACATGCACATCATCATAGCCACGTTTGGCACTTTCATAATCAACTTTCATCATGATCATTTGCATAAAGTTTACCTTGCATCCGTCCGCACGAAACTCCTCATCATAGACTAGAGATACAGATTCTCGCCCCAAAGATACAGATTCTTCAGAGATACAGATTCTCACCCCGGAGATACAGATTCTTCAGAGATACAGATTCTCGCCCCGAAGATACAGATTCTTCAGAGATACAGATTCTCACCACGAAGATACAGATTCTTCAGAGATACAGATTCTCATCCATAGATACAGACTCTTCAGAGATATAGATTCTCACCCGTAGATTCAGATACAGATTCTCACCACGAAGATGCAGATTCTTTACAGATACAAATTCTCACCTAAGTATAAGAACTCACCCTCAAGCTCGTCATAAGTCTTACCCACTTCCTTAGCACCTGCCACGTTTGGCACTCTCAGTCCTTAACCTTTTACACACACTTCGGAATAGGTTCCGGTCCCTAGATGCACCTAGGTCATACAATTCATCATCACATTAAGCACATTTCACTCATTATAGGTAGTCAGCGCCTTAGAATAGCTTGACATCATATTCATCGTTTAGGTAGTCAGCGCCTTAGAATAGCTTGACATCATTTTCATTTTTAGGTAGTCAACGCCTTAGAATCGTTTGACATTACTTCATCTTATAGGTAGTCAACGCCTTAGAATCGCTTGAGATTACTTCATCTTATAGGTAGTCAACGCCTTAGAACCGCTTGACATTATTCCATTTTCGTCACCTAGGTAGTCAGCGCCTTAGAATAGCTTGACACATTTTCACTTATAGGTAGTCAGCACCTTAGAATAGCTCGACAACGTTTTTGTTGCTTAGGTAGTCAGCGCCTCCGAATAGCTGCACGCAATCAACGCGGTTTCGCACAACATGGAGAATTTCGTGAAGGCCAAAATTTTGGGGCATCACTCAAGCATCAACCAGACTTTTCACATCCACTACAAAGTCTAGTTGACGGGGGACAATCTGTTATACCCAAAATTTTGACCCCCTAGGTTAGGGTCTACGGGGTGCTGGTGTTGTGAGAGGCATTTTAATCAAGTAGTGAGGGATTCCGGCTCGATCGGCGCGCTCCATGGCATGGGGAACAGCTTCGTCATCTTCAGGGGCGTTTTGGTAATCTTTAAAGGCTCCTGAGACCTCCTATAAGCTTTCTCTCTCCTCTAAAGGATGCCCAAATCAGCTTGAAACGCTTTGATATTTTAACCCATGATAGAGGATGACATTCTAAGCATAATGGCGTTGGAATTTTGATTTTTTGAGTTTCCAATAATTTTCTAGCAATTTCTGACTGGATCTGACAAGAAATTCAATTTAAAAATATTCCAACATTTAAAAAATTCGTTTCCACCTCAAAAAATTCATAATATCCATCCTTGACATGTGGTTAAAATTTCACAGCAAAATTCCTTTGGGAAGTCTTTTAATTAAAATACCAGAAAATCTTACTTTTACTAGATTTTCTTTATCTTTAAGAAAGTCTATTAGGGGATAGGTTTTTTGGATAAAGGAAGAACTTCATATGCTAAAGAACCCTAGAGAGTCAGAAAACACAGCCTCCTCTCTCTCTCTCACGTTTTCCAACACCCGGCCACCCAAATCATACCGAAAATCCCCTGAAATCACCATCTAAACACGTTTTCCAATCCCCAAAGCACCAATAATCATCAAAACCCCACAAAAACACCACCAAAACGTGAAGATCAGCAAGAACAACCAACAACCAGAAGCTTGGTTCGAAAGCCTTTCGGGTCTGCCATCAACAGAGCACTCGACGAATCCTGGTGTGAAGAATCGTTGTGAATCCGAAGGTAAAACAGGTAGACACTCCACTTCCCTAATTCTCTATGGTATTATCTGTCTTGCCTCAAAATTTGGGCTCAAACTAACCCTTCTACGCTTCTGTATTGCTGTTTGTTTAAGTTTTTGTCCAATAACTTGTTTACTAAGTTTCGTGCTTAATTCGAATTCAAATTAGAAACTTTCAATCACTAACGTCTTGTACATCTTTCAGGCTACACACCCATAAAATTTGAGCCAAAAACACCCTCGGGAACAGCCTCAACGCCGCCGTCCGAGGGCGGTCCGCACCCATGGACGTCATGTCCGGGGTCCCGGACTCCCTGTCCGTAAGCTCGGACGCCCACAGACGGCGGCGGGATTTTTAAATTTTAAAAATTTAGGTTTTCTAATAATGTCCGGGCCCACGGACAGCCTGTCCGTGGCCCCAGACTTTACAATTTTCTGTTTTCTGCTTAATTCGACTTTTATTTTCATATAGGTAAACTAGGGTCCGTGGTCTCAGACATTAGGTCCGTGGCTACGGACGGAAACAAAATTTGACCTAATTCTGCCTCCGAAACCCTAGTTTAGGTAATTTTAATTTCCACTTTAATCTTCTATCAAAAAACGTTAAAAAATAAAAAAACAGAAGCGCGCACTTAGGTTAAAAACAACTTTGTAGAAAGCCGTAACCGAACCAAGTAGAGGAAAATCGGCCTAGGAAGGGTAATGAAAGTAATTTGAACCCTAATTAAGACGAATATCAAGCCCCCGAACCCGAACTCTCCTTTCCTAATTTGATCTAGGTTAAAATTAGGTGGCGACTCATAATAGGTTCCAGTGAGCTAGCTTAGGTTTTAATAATTATTGTCATGTGACATAGTCATTAATCTTAGGCTATAAGTGGACCTAAAACCCGATTAGATCCCAATTAACTTTAATCAACATTTAAAAAGGGTTTAAAATCGAGGCTCACAGGAAGAAATGGGTAAAGAAAACACCCAAAAACAGATTTTAAAACTGATGTACTGGGCCGGACCGACCTTAGGACCGAACTTGCAAGGTCAGTCGAGCCCAGATTTACAAGACGGGAAACCTTCTGGAATCAACCGACCTTGCGACCGGACTTGCAAGTTCGGTCGGACCAGAAATTTCTCCCGTCAGAAACCTTCTGGAATGGACCGAACTTGTGACCGGACTTGCAAGTTCGGTCGGCCAGAAAAATTCCCGTAATGCGAGCTACTGGAATGGACCGACCTTGCGACCGGACTTGCAAGGTCGGTCGGGCTAAAATTTTCAAGTACGAAACTTACTGGAATGGACCGACCTTGGGACGGACTTGCAAGGTCGGTCGGCCCTGGAATTTTCACGCGATGTAAGCTACTGACTTGGACCGAACTTGCGACCGGACTTGCAAGTTCGGTCGAGTCAAAACTTGCAAAAAAAAAAACTATAAGACTATGGTTAGTATATATATATATGTATATGTATACCCACCTTACATATGTGCATATATATGTAAGTATACCATTGTTAAGCAATGAAAAGTAAGTAAATAAAATGTAAGTATAAGAATGTGAAGACTTAGTAAGTATGAGTTAGGAAGCGTAAGGGTAACCGAATTATATTAATGATAGTTATATTAATTATTCAGTTGTATGTATATCATAGGATTTGAATTGTGAACACCGGAGGAACGTTGGGATACAAGTAAACAACAGTGAAGGTATGATTTCTTCATGCCCTGTATCCTAATCTGGTTACCCCGATTTGTGTGCTATTTGACCACCTAATAAGATAAATGCATGAATCGGATTATATGCACTTACTTGTGCTTGTTTACATTGTTCTCGATATTGTCTTGAACAATAGTTTTGTATAATTCATGAAATATATGAATGATGATGATGTGTAATTGTACCTTGTAGTGTACGTGTATATGGATTGTATTTGTATGGATGTGTATATGAATAATGATTTGTGTATGTGGTTGGATGTTGACTTCTACTAATCCTAACTACCTAACTCCTAACTTAAGTGAGTAAATTGGAATGAGTAGAAGTCCGATATAGCTTTGGCCACGCGTGAGGATGCGGAGTCACAAGAGGTTGGGCAATTCCTGATATAAACTGGTCCGCGGCCCAAATCCCTTAAGTGGGTAGCATCCCGGATTGGTGAGTCAAGTAAATCCCGGAGGGGGACGGAGTAGTCCCCAGGGCCGGAGGTCCCGATGACTTAACATAGTAGAGTAAGAGTAAGTAAGTATGTATGAGTAGGAGTATGTATGCGTATGTATGGAGTAACGAGTAAAGAGTAATTCCACCCGATTACCCGGGTGGACCAATGAAGCTAACAAGTATTGTATATTGTGTATGTGTAATTCGGGAAAAGGTAAGTATGTATTGGAAGGTTTATGTTGTACTTCTTGTACGTAATGAAGCGTATGTATGTGTGTATGTCTTGCGTAATATATTGTAATATTGTGTATAGAGCCTGTATGAATGAGTTTGTATGAAAATGAATTGCATGTATTCGACCAAGTGGTCGGCGTACCCTCACTAGTACGTGGGGTATGCGGTTATCATGCGCAGCGAAAGCTGACCCCCTAGGGGGAACGTTTTTAGTGTGCAGGTACCGAAGCGGATGTGGTCAAGGTAAGAGACCGGAGGCACACCCTTGTATTTAGAAGAAAGTAGCTTGTGAGGAACGGGTAGTAAGTAGTCTCTTAGTGAGTACGTATGAACTTGGAAGAGGAAGTATACTTGTATAAGGATCTTAGTAAACTCGGTATGTGGATTATATTGTATTGTATTTAAAGTATTGTATCGAATGGAAGATTGTAGCATTTATTGGTATACGGAGTGTGTATGGTAGGTATGTAACACTCGGGATTCCGGTCCATCAAACCGATGTTGTATGTAGAAGAAGTAGCCTTGTTAGTCACGTGGTGCCTAACGGGCATTGTATCACCCACTGTATGTAAGTATGTATCCGCTGCGTGTATCTGATGTGTAAGGAGATTGGACGGTAAGCACAGCATTAATAGTAGGGGTGTTACAGGGTGGCCCCCCAGGGGGCTCAGCACCTTTGCTGGTATGGTAATCCCGCAGCCCGCATGCTACCGGGCCACGCACAACTAATTGTCGTCTTAGCATGCGGTTGATTTTATTTAAAACATACACAAATTGCACACACGTATCATGCTTATAAAGCAAACATCCATTATTGGGGTACAATCACAAAATTCGCACACACAACATAACAACACACTCCACTTAATAACATACACACAGCTTAATTCCATTCTTCTTAGAGAATGTACACTTTACTTAGGATGTGCCGGAGGTAATATAAGTCCGAGCACGCCTTACATACATTTTCTTCACTTAGGTATGGCGGCCTCATATAGGACCGATCACACCATACACAATTTCCCCCTAACTCCAATAATGATGAGTTAGGTAAGCCTTGGTTAAGCTTGTGGGTGGTTGTAATTCAAGGAGGAAAAACAACCGTAACATAACAAAGAGGGTGTCGAAGCGAAAATAGGCATCAACACCCTACTAACATTACACATAATTTCCCTCCTAGCCCGATGTGGCGGTCGGGTAGGTAAGCTTTGGCTAAGCTAGTGGGAGGTCGAACATCCAAGAAGGATATATAACCCTAACATAACAGAATGAAAGTTAACTCACATATATACATCAACTCCCAAACAACACGCGCGACCGGAACGACCGGATTCCTCACTATACATAACATATACTTATTAGTTAGAGGTTCCTTTATGGAACTTATCACATACAAACATCACATTGTGTTACTAACTCGGTTAGACACATCAGGGAAAATCACATCCCATTTCAACAACACGGATAACAGTATCCAATAACAACAACATACTGAACAAGTCACATACATCACACAAAGTCACCACACACACTAACGCACGGATAGCCGTAGTTAGAACGTTCCCGTGGGTTGGGACGTTTATTCCGAATACCGATCTCTTACGTGAACCTAAGGTCGGTTAACTATTGTTAAACACATAATTAAGGTTAAACGGTATCGGAATTAATTACACCACAATAATGAATTACTATAAACTCATTTCATGCTTTATCTTGCAAGGTGGCAAACACACATGAAAACACATTGGCATACAAGCCGGTGTAAACCGGTAGGACACAGGTTGCAAGAAAACCATACCTGTCACCACGGTCCACTATTGCGTCCTCTTAGGTTCCTCGGACAATTCTCGAACAACTGGTAATATTAAAATCACTTTTATTAACATCGGGGTAATATGATTGTTTAATGTCTAGTGCCCATATCTTGCCCCGTTAGGTAGTTAATTAACTTTACATTTTAAACTTGTTTCACTTTCACATTTTACTACAACTTCTCACCCACTTAATTGTCTGTATAACTCACTTAACATGTCTTAAACAACCTCAGAACATCATTACCAACTAATCACCATCGTTAGACATCATTTTCCAACCTTAAACAAAGGTTTTTAAGTGGTCCGGGACTTAGTCCTTCTCTAAGGTCCCGGACCCATCCATGGCAATACTCTCGGGCAATTCTCGGCCATTTTAATAGGGGTGGTCCGGGACTTTATACTCATCCCAAGTCCCGGACCAATGTGCCTGCATACTCTCGAACCATTTTTACAATATGGTCCGGGACTTGACATTGAACCTAAGTCCCGGACCACTGCTACAGGCCTTCAAAAATGGCATTTTCAATCCTTGTTCCACTTGTTCTCTTCACCCATTGTTGTCTCAACCTCCCTACATATAATTAGATATATTCTAACACTAATATAACACCTTAAACTTCTTTAAATCATCATCTAAAGTTGTTACCCAATTCTTGATTAAATTCAACACAACCAAATTCTCACATTTTGCAATTTGCACTCTTATGCATTTCTAACTCCTTCTTGCTTGTTTTTACCCCTTACCAACCTCATCAAAACCATCAATGACCATCACAAATCATTCCTACATAAATGTACTTCTAAAACCCACATCCACTCCATGTTTCACAAATCATAGGCACTAACTCCTCTCTAGGATTTCTAAACTCCTCATATGTAAATTGCTACAGATTTTCATCCTTCTCTTCCTAGTTTCCCAAATGCCATTTCAAGGCTATTAAAACACTCTACTCAACACCACAAACACCAAGGTTCTCCCATTCACCAAGCCATCATCAAAACACTCATTTTCTACCAAAATTTCGCCATAACCTCCCCATAAACCTTACATGTCCACATTCACCAATTTTCACCATTTACCATCCTAATCTAACCACACCCTTAAAAGGGTCCTACCAGCACATGCTAAATCCTCAAAGTCCATCAACAACAACATAATTCCAAAATCTCCATAAACCACAATATAGAAACAAACTCAAAACACTTGGCTCCGAGGCCCTTTAATTCACAATTAATTTCACAAATCTCTCTAAAATCAACTAAACACATAATTGTTTTTTTTCTTTTTATTTTGGGGTTCATCATTCAATTTAACCCATCCCAAATCCTCAAACAATTATAACAAGACTTAAGGTAGATTTTTCTTACCTTGAACATTCAAGTCCTCTTTTAAATACTCCTCTCCTCTTGATGCAAAAAAAATCGGTCAAGGCAATGTGGTTGCCCAACTCCAACCCAACATTCAAAACTGAAATACCCCAAACCCTGATATGTGGTTTAAATATTAAACTATGGTATTTAAAGGCTAAAAAGTGCCTTAGAAACATCAGCGAACAATTTAAACCGTAGCAAAATGCAATAAAGCACTAAGATATAGTTTGAGCAAAAACATGCTCTAAGCTATGAGTGAACTTGGTTAGGACCCAAAGAGCCTACCAAGACTTAATAATATTCAATTATGATTTAATAAGGCTAATTAAGTCCTTAGGAAACTTTGGTAGACAGTTAAACCAAACAAAACACAAAAAAGAAATGCCTTAAAGTCAATAAGAGCAAAAATGTGCTCTAAGCTTGGGATAAATTTGTATAAGACCTAATGGTCATAACTATACCTTATAAATAAGTTAATCAACATATTAAATCAATTACCAAAGAAAACTAAGCTTGAAAACAAGTTAAAACACAAAAAGTTCTTTAAGGATTCTTAAAGCACGTTTTTGAAAAATTGTCTTGTAAATGAGTTTTGAGTGGCTAAATGTCCATCATTACTCTTTAATTAACATGTGTACTATATAGTATCACATTCGGAAGTCTATATCAATGGGAAATCAAAAATTTCACATCTATGTGCCTTGTTTTAGTGAATAGTAACTAAAATAAGCTAGTTTGTAACATATGTTGTTATAAGTAATTAAATTGGTCAACAAAGACTATTATACCCCTAGACTACTAATGTGGGCCAGTTTTTATAAGGTGAGTCATCACCTTGTAAGTTAACAAAACAAATAACTAATGATAAAGCAAGTTACTATTTGCTTTATTACATAATATCTTCCAAAAGCAAACTTACCTTCTCATTCTCTTCTTCCTTCTCATTTCACACGGTTCTTCATCTCTCCCAAGCTCCATTCTCGGTTTTCTACAGCCCCATCTCATTCTTCATCTTCTTTCACTTGTAACTTATGATTACATGCTCCAAAATCAATTTCAAGACTACTTTTGTCTTAGTAGAGCAAGCTCTTCATTTCCCTCTTTTCAAATCTTCAAGAATTCAATTTTGGTGCCATGGAGATTCACCATTGAAGGATTTTGAGCTCATATTTTCACACCTTGTTGTTCTCCTCTGCTTCAAGGTGAGGAAACCCAAAGAAAATCCATGTTTCCTCCATGTTTTTATGTTGACCGAAAATCACCATTAATGGTGTATTTACCTTGCTTTGTTTTAGCTCCATTTGAATCTTCCAAGGGCTAGGAGGAGTCCTCTCTTGATACTTATTCAAGCTCTCTTCCAATTCCAAGGTAAAACAATTACCTTAATGTGTTAAGACAATATACGTGCCTAGGGTTTGCAATGAGATGAAGCATAATGCTTGAATACTCATTCTATTATTTGTACATTGTTTAGAAGTTGACAAACAACCAAACATCCTTATCGGTTTTACAAGGAAACAAGAAAGAAGTTTGTGAGGAAAAAGAGGTAAACAAACTATCTCAATGTAGTTTAAATGCCTTAGGAAAATGAGCTTGATTTGCTTAATAAAATGATTTAAGGAGCCAAGGGAAAATGACTTAGGAGAATGCTCTCAAGGGCTTAGTAAAAGGCATATGTATTGTTGAGTGTATTTGCAGGTCAAAGGAAAATACAATGTGGGAAATTAAGTGTTTATGATTTATGCATCTTAAGGTCCTAAGAGCCATGTTATTTAAGGGCCTAAGTGCCAAGCAATTAAGTTTATGCACTATATTGTGATGTAGTGTAAATTTGGTGAAGTTATGTGTGTGAGAATACTCTTGATGGATTTTAGGTGTTCTTGAATGAAATAAGGTAAAAACCTAAGTGTTAGATGTGAGTATATACAAGAGAAGCTATGGCAAAATTTGGAGAATGTGTAAGAAGTTCTAAGTGATTTAAACAAGTTTTGGTGAACTAGGAAGTGTTAAAGGTGAACAAGTGTTTTGCTAGGGAAGAAAGCATGTATTAAGGTGATTTAGAGTGATACAAGGACTTTGGTATTATCTTGGAAGTTCTAGGAATTCAATGAGTGTTTTTGGGATGTAATAAAGTCTTGAAGAAGTTTGTTTAAGGTTTAGGAATGTTGGTGTACAAGGAAGAAATGTGTTTAGGTAAGATGTGAAAAAGGAGATTTAGTTAGTAAGAAAAGAAGTTTGAGAGATGATTTTAAGGTGTAGAGGAAACGCCTTGGTATAGTGGTCATTATTGGTGAAACAACACTTGGAAAACAAAGGAGGAAATAACATAAGTGTTAGGAATTTCGGTATGAAATGAGTAAGTGTTTAAGGTGATAGGTAATGAGTTTCATGGATGTTGTATGAGGACATAAGTGTACCAAATGATGTTAGAAAACATTAGGAGGCCTTAGGAGAAGTTTGGAGTTAAATGGGCAATGGAAAAATAAGGGTCTGGAGCAGACCGACCTTGCGACCGAACTTGACAAGGTCGGTCAAGCCCAGTTTACCCTGCGAGAATTAGTTTCTGGAACGGACCGACCTTGGGGACCGGACTTGCAAGGTCGGCCGGGCTTGTATTTTGTGTACGAATTAAGTTTCTGGAATCGACCGAACATGGGACCGGACTTGGCAAGTTCGGTCGGGCCTGAATTTTCAAAGGGAAGAAACTCTCGGGAATGGACCTGTAACACCCCATCCAAACAACATACACACTTGACAACAAACTGCAGCGGAAAACAAACTTCAACACATTACTTAACTTCTTGGTGTTACACGCCGTTAACCACCCACGTGGCTAACAAGGCTAATACATATACATTGTACCGGCTTGATGGGCTAAATTCCCGAGCAACTACACATTACTATCCCTTTCCATTAACAACAACAACAACATACACCTTTCAACTGTACCGAGTATTCACAAACTGATGCCGATAACAGTTTCGGTCTTACTACGCCTACTGTATATATACACTTAAATGATTACCCATGTACAACGACTACCCGTCCTACTCTCGAACGGCTTCCAGCACTTTGTACCTGAAATAAGAAAAGAAGAGAAAGGGTGGCCCCCAAGGGGCTCAGCACCTTTGCTGGTATGGTAATCCCGCAGCCCACATGCTACCGGGCCACGCACAACTAATTGTCGTCTTAGCATGCTGTTGATTTTATTTGAATCATGCATGTAACTAAAAACACACAACACGAATCATTCCGCCTCAATGGGCTCAACAACAGATGACATATCCACACTTGATAAGTCACTCATGGTATTCATTACCCCTTGAGTGTTTCTCCTCTAATGGAGCTACTTCCTTAATAGACGACAACTACCCATTAATCGGGTTATCCTTAAACGCCTTTTAAACATCATTTGCACTACACTCATCCCCTTTACACACACTCCTCAAGTCTTTCCCACAAGTTCATAATCAAACCTTCGCAAGGCGTTACACTTCCATTGTTCACCAAACTTTGCACAAGACTTTACGACACCTCCACCATCACCTTGGTGTATCAAGAAATCATCCATTAGTTCCCTAAATCTCCAAGACTATGCCTAAGGCATCTTAACACCTAAGAACACCTTAATTCACTTTCTTTCACCATCTTAACACTTAAAAATTCCTAGTACCTTCTAGGTCATAAAATCTCATTACAACACATAAACTCTTTTGTTTATCAACTAAATTTCGCCATAGCTTCTCTTGTATCACCTTACACCAAAACACATTGTTTTTCACCTTTAGACAATCAAGAACATTCAATCTCTTAATACACACTCTTATACACAAACATATGGTTTTTCATCCTTTAACCATCAAACACATTCACCTTCACAAGAGATGTTCTTTACACACAACTAAACCTTTAAACTACACTACATCACAATATAGTGCATAAACTTAAATTGCTTGGCACTTAGGCCCTTAAATAACATGGCTCTTAGGCCCTTAAATAGCATAAACCTTAAACACTGAATTTCCACATAAATAATGCCTTTGACCTGCAATTACATACAATAATGCTCCCATGTCCTTTTAGTCCACCTTGTGGATAGTTTTCTATCTCATTTCCCATTGGCTCTTTAGGTTAATTATTAAGCAAATAGCTCAATTTCCTAGTACATAAAACTACATTAAGAGAGGTCATTTACCTCTTTGTTTTCCAAGCTTTCCAACATGTTTTCTCTTGTTCTTTCTTGGTTGAAAATCGGCAAGGAGCTTTTATCACTTGTCAATCTTCTAACCAATACACATATAAGGGTAATGAGCATTAAGTTTAATACTTAAACTCATAATTAAACCCTAGGTTACATAAGTGTCCTTAAACACTAAAATTGATGTTTACCTTTGGAATTTGAAAGGGAACTTGAATAAGTAGCAAGATAGGACTCCTCCTAGTCCTTTGAAGATTGAATTAAGATAAGAATAGAGCAAGACAAGGCACCATTAAGGGGTGAATTTTCGACTATACACAAAAATGAAGGAAACTTGGATTTTCTTTAATTTTCCTTACCTTGAATGAGAGAAGAAGCAAAAGAGCTCTTCAAACAGAACTTTCCCCCTTCAATGGAGTTTCTTCATGGCATCAAACATGAGCTTTTGAAATTTTGAAAAGAGAGGATGAAAGGCCTTGACTCAACTAAGACAAATATGTGCTTAGTTTTTGATTTGGAGCAATATTGAACATTTGGTGAGCAATTGAAGTTGGAGAAGAGATGTGCTGTAGAAAGAACGAGATTGGTTGGGAGAATGGAGGAAGAACACGATGGGAACAAGAGGAAATGAAGAAAGGAGGTGAGAGGTATGCTTTGTTAAGATATTTTGACTTATAAAGGTAAATAGTAACTTTACTTTATTTCTTTTTCTTTTCTTTAGTTGGCTGGCTTGGTATGGTGACTCACACTCTACAAACCGTGCCCCCTTCATTCTAAAAGATATTTATGGTCTTTGTTGACCATTTAACTAATCAAAGTTGACTTAAGTCAAAACTAGCACTATTTGAGCACTATTCACATATTAAGGCACATATTTGTGAAATTTTTTATTTCCCATTGATCTAGACTTCCTAATGTGATACTAAGTAGTACACATGTTGATTAAAGAGTAATGATGGACATTTATCCACTCAAAACTCATTTACAAGACAATTTTTTAGAAATGTGCTTTAAGACTCCTTAAAGCACATGTTGTGTTTTAACTTGTTTTCAAGCTTGGTTTTCTTTGGTAATTGATTTAATATGTTCATTAACATATTTATAAGGTATAGTTATGACCATTAGGTCTTATACAAATTTATCCCAAGCTTAGAGCACATTTTTGCTCTTATTGACTTTAAGGTATTTTCTTGTGTTTTGTTTGGTTTAACTGTCTACCAAAGTTTCCTAAGGACTTAATTAGCCTTATTAAATCATAATTGAATATTATTAAGTCTTGGTAGGCTCTTTGGGTCCTAACCAAGTTCACTCCAAGCTTAGAGCATGTTTTTGCTCAAACTGTATCTTAGTGCTTTATTGCATTTTACTAGGTTTAAATTGTTCACCGATGTTTCTAAGGCACTTTTTAGCCTTTACCTACAATAGTTTAATATTTAAACCACATATCAAGGTTTGGGGTATTTCAGGACCGAACATGCGACCGAACTTACAAGGTCAGTCGGAGTAGAAATTTTGATGGTGATGTGTTCTGGAATGGACCGACCTTGTGCAAGGTCGGTCGGTAAGGTCGGTCGGACCAAAAACATTGTTTAAGGTTATAAAATGATATGTAATGATGGGGATTGATTGGTAATGATGTTATAAGGTTATTTAAGACATGTTAGGTGAGTTATAATGACAATTTAGTGGGGGAAAAGATGTATTAAAATGTAAAAGTAAAACAAGTTAAAAAGTGAAGTTATGTAACTAAGTTAACGGGGAAAAGTTATAAGCATTAGACATTAAATAATCATGCTACCCCGATGCTAATAAAAGTACATGTAATGTTATCAGTTGTTCGAGAATTGCTCGAGGAACATAAGTGGACGTGGTAAAGTGGACTCCGGTGACAGGTATGGTTTTCTTGCAACCTGTGTCCTACTGGATTACACCGGCTTGTATGCCAATGTGTTTTTCTGTGTGTTTGCCACGTTATAAGATAAATCATGAAACGAGTTTACAGTCGTTATTGTTGTTGTATGTTTACGTGCCGATACCGGTAACCTCGAATGCGCTTGAAGGGCTAGTTAACCACTATTAGGTAAACGTAGGAGAACGGTATCCGGTGATAACGTTTCCGACCTGAGGAACGTTCTAACCACGGCTATACGTGAGTTAGTTATGTGATGTTTGTGTGTGATGTTTGTGTGTGAATGTATGACTCTTCCTTCCCTTGTGTGTGTCTAACAAGACTTAACCCAATGTTGTGATTGTTTAACTAAGTTCAATGATGAACTTCTGACAAGTGCTAACGGGGGAAGTGAGGAGTCCGGTCTGTTCCGGCCACGCGTGTGAGTATGGGGGTCGTTGTAATATCAGGTTCGATCCTCTCCGTATGTTATGGTTGTTTTCCAATTTGGTTTCCAACCTTCCCTTTAGCTTAACCAAGGCTATTACTGACTCACGTCGGGCCACAGGGCATACTATGTTATGTTTGTTCGGTGTGCTTGGATCACTATATCCGAGACACCTTGTGTTAAGTTATCCTTCATTTAATGAGACGGTAACGAGTTATGTAATGAGCTTATCATGACACTGGCAACATTCTCTAGGCTACAAGTGAACTGACTATGTTTGGGCCGGTTCATAAAGGGAACCGTACCCATTATGTTATGTATGGTTGTTATGATGCAATATCTATTGCGATGTTATTATGTACACGTTGAAACGTGAAAAGTGTTGTTATGTGTTGTTATGTGATGTATGTTATACGTTGTAAATTGTGGAGTATGTGGATCATGGATATGAATCCCAGTTTGTGATAAGAGGCGTTTAAGGATAACCCGATTAATGGGTAGTTGTCGTCAATTAAGGAAGTAGCTCCATTAGAGGAGAAACACTCTAGGGGTAATGAATACCATGAGTGACTTATCAAGTGTGGATATGTCATCTGTTGTTGAGCCCATTGAGGCGGAATGATTCGTGATGTGTGTTTTTAGTTACATGCATGATTCAAATAAAATCAACAGCATGCTAAGACGACAATTAGTTGTGCGTGGCCCGGTAGCATGTGGGCTGCGGGATTACCATACCAACAAAGGTGCTGAGCCCCTTGGGGGCCACCCTTTCTCTTCTTTTCCTATTTCAGGTACAAAGAGCTGGAAGCCGTTCGAGAGTAGGACGGGGTAGTCGTTGTACATGGGTAATCACTTAAGTTGTATATATGCAGTAGGTGTAGAAGGACCGAAATTGTTATCGGCATCAGTTTGAGAATACTTGGTACAGTTGGAAGGTATGTTTTGTTGTTAATGGAAAGGGATAATAATGTGTAGACGCTCGGGAATCTAGTCCAAAAGACCGGTACAATGTTTATGTAATAGCCTTGTTGGCCATGTGGGTGGTTAACGGCGTGTAACACCAACGAGTTAAGTAATGTGAAGTAGTATGTTTTCCGCTGCAGGATGTTGTTATGTGGTTGTTGTTGGATGGGGTGTTACAAAAAGTGGTATCAGAGCGAAGTATTGCTCTAATGACTGAATTACCGAGCTTAGGAAGTACCGAGTTAGGATTTTAGTACCTTGGGTTAAGGGTTGAGTGATAGCGTGAGAGATACGCCAGTTTGGAATTACCAGCGTGTACTGGAAACCTACTATATCCTTCCCGCCCTCCACAATCCCTGTTATATAACTTGGGAAACAACGCCAGAGAGATGGAAGTCCACTCTTACTCGGGAATACCCGATCTGGCTGTTATTAAATACCTTTAGAGTACGGGAGAACCTGTCATACGGTAGATCCCGAAAACTGGGAATCCCAGAGATGGTTTCCATCTGGACAATGTTGACCGCATTAAATAGCGAAGAATGAGGAATTTTGTGTATAAGAGAATAGAATTTCCGGCAACCTGGGTCGACATGCCGAGCAGTCGAGAATAACTAGCTTGCAACGCACCGACCGTGCAACAGGCAAGAAGTGGATTAGTGAAACCCAAGACGAGTGTCTACGGGACCACAGTTGATAGATAATACACCAACGGTATACCAACCGACAAAGGAACTACAACGTAGTGCCCAAACAAGAGACAAGTTTCAGTAACCACGACAAATACGTGGAACGGGCTACGAAGACGAAACAATACAAAAGAAAAGGGGGTCTCCAAGAATGGGAAACACCCTAGTTGATGATTATCATGTGAAGAAAGTGAGAAGTCACCTAGAGGAGTTATTATCAAGACAGTAAGATCAGTGAGGGCCAACAAGGCCACTGATGACAGGGCGGGTAAAAAAAAAAACAATACCGCAACCAGTATGTGTGCTTAACCGATAGCCAGTTAGCATGGCGCACTTGCTATAGCAAGTGCTGCTATAACAGGGCTGTTCGGGAAATTTATAACCACTACAAGTACTTGGTAAAGTACCATAAAGTTAAATGTGATCGTCATAACAGTGGAAGGGCCTGTTAGCCTAACCTCTGTAATAGTAAGTATATCAGTCAGCAAGAAGCTAGACTTGGTTAAGGTAAGAAGATGTTGTGAAACCATGAGAATTTTTCTTTCAACCCAGATTTATTCAAACTCTTTCCTTTTCAAAACCAAATTTTCTTTCAAACCAATACTTCTTTCTAACCTTCTTCTAAACCAAACCAGTAAAACCAAGGGCAGTTGATAAAGATACAACAGTGGATAAACTTTCCCTCGATTAAGTTCGGGAAGCACGGAACGCATATTGTCATGGGACAATATAAGGGAGTTGACAACAGAATACTTCACCTAGGCGTGTGACGGACACTACGAGTGTACCAACTGAAATGTGGGACGACCGCACTCCGATAGGAGCTTGTGGGCCTGACAGACCTACTTATGGGTTAGTTGGGTAAGAAGTAATGTATCAGTAGGGTACCCCACATATGTATACGAGTAGAGTCCGAAACACGGGAAGTAGTCGACTCCGTTCTACGGTTAGCAGTAAGAGTCAAACAAGAGCTAAGGATTACCATGAATGGTTAAAGTAAAGGAACTCAGTTAAGTTAACGAGACTAAAGGAATTAGTGAATTCCTTACAAGGAAATGTTTAAGAGTCAGGAGGTGCGAAGTGCACTAACTGTAATGTAAAGACATCGTATATGTCTTAAGGATCCTCAGGGATAAACATGATAGCTGGAACGGAGACCCAGCCTATGCATGGCAAGGCAGATGCCTAATGTGGACACATTAATGTGCAATGAACGGGATGAAACTCCCAGGATGAGTACCTACACTACCAGGAAATGTTGATCTTCACAGAAGGAGATAATAAGCCAGTTAAGAACGCAAACGGTGTGGCTAACTGAATGTACCAATAAGTGTGAACTAGATGTAAAGGCATAACTTAGCAACACCCAGGAGCGATCCTTGAAGGGTGTTCGCATCAACAATTGTTGCACGAAATGGCATGACAGAAACACAAGGGTTGAAACTAACCCCCAGTTTAGACATAAGTTGTCAGGAGACGGACTAACAATCCTAAGGGGCATTCCATGAAAGGAGACGGAATGCAACGACCTTGTCATGGAGCTCAATATAACATCCAAACCATGTAATGTTGTACAGAGAAGTACATGTGTGTGGACAGCCTACAGTGAGCGCAGCTCAAGGCAAATAAGGCTTATTGGCCACAAATAAAATGTGTTATGTAAATGTAACGCCTCGGTTTACCACCACCATTTACTTAGTCTTTTTTTTTTTATTCTAGAGAGACATGTTATAACTGAAATAACAACTTATATTATATATGCGTCAGTCTTCTTTTTACAAAGGTCCCCTATTACTTTCACCGGGGGTTACCGCCACACTTACTAACCACTAGTAAGTGTAAGGCTATTACCACCACCACCCCTACGCTAGCTATCTTACATCGCTGTTACTATCTAAAGAGTGACACAACCAACCCGTCACTTTACACCTTAGTACCCAAAAGACCCCTTCCAGCCAACTACTATGTTAGCTCCTACTCCTATTTTACACCAAAAGTAAAGGGGTATCAAAAGGCTATTACATCGCTAGCATCTAACTAGGGACCACTTGCATATACTCGTACACTGTGGAAACATCATGAGTGATGGACTGACTGGTGCCATTTTCCGGGTGCCTAAAACCTTGTATCTTCTTGTTCCACTCCTCATAAATTATCTCGGTGACCCCAGGCTGTAAACTTCTACGATAGGTGACAAACATGAAAATATAGAAAGTATCGGTGGACTCGTCCTCAGTGCAGAGAAGGTGTCCATCCCAGTTACCCTGAATTCACAGAATACATATACACAGGAAAACACAACCAAATAAAATCAGTAAAAACTGAGTAACACTACCACACCCCGTAAAAACTTATTTTCTCTTTAAAACCTTTGTTCCAGCAAATATTAACAATACAAATCAGAATAGATCACACACCATTTACCTGTACCAGAATTATCAAGAGATAATTAATATCAAATACAAGATATTTCCAAATGAAGTCCACCACCACCACCCACCCTATGTCCTTAAGTGTGCACACCCCCTATTGAAAACTTCTGCCCAATAGGAGTAGATCATAGTGGCAGCTCCAATTTCATTAGTAGGAGCTTATATTGTTGCCGGAACGTCGGCTTGGGCCTTAAAGGCTCTCACAAGAGGCATAGCCTTAGGATAACCATGATATCAACATCACACAATACTTTCCACCACCACCACAAGAGGTTATCCTTAAACACATTTGCAAACCATGAGTAAGATATCATAACCAAGCTTTACACAAGTAGTAATTCACACATCAAGCTCACCACTTGTAAAATAACCTTAATAACATCATAAAATACCATTCAAGCTCCAATAAATCAGAGAATCAAACAATTTCCAAGAAACCACCTTAGAAAGCTTAAATTCTTATTTTTAGCCAAAATCACTATTCACCAACTTAAAAACTTCCCAAAGAGTCTCGGCCTAAAATTTAACCATGATCCAATATCAACAACACAAGTATCTCCTCAAAATTTCAGCTCAAGATCAATTCGGAAACCCATTCAAACATTCGGAAAGGCTTAAAGCACATTTTTTCATTTTTAGCTTCTTTACCTTGTCTAACCGACTTAAATTTCTCCATTCGACTTGATTTTTCAACAATAACCATATATTCACTATTCAAGACTACCCTCAAAATTTTAGCTCAAACCCATGTCGTAAACCCATCCAAACAATTCCTAAAGCTTAAAGCTCATTTTTCTCATTTTCAAAGTTCTTTAGTGTTTTCCTTCTTCCCAACCTTATTTCGACTTGATTTTCTAGGATGTTCTCTAACTATTCATCCCTAGTTTACTGTAGAAATTTTAAGAAAATAAGAGATAGGATTCGTAGATAACAAAACAGAATGACTTAAGAAGGAAAATAAGCTTAAAGGGTGAAAGTGATGTGCATAGATGTTACCTGTCCTCTCCTAGCCATTTTGAAGCTTTTCTACCTTGATTATAAGTTGCTTGAGCTCAAAATCTCCACCAACCAAGTCGCCCACCTTGGATTTGGCTTCCACTCCTTAAACTTGCCTTTTTCCTTGATTTTAGCTTAATTACTACCTTAGATTTGTGTTTCCAATGGAGGAGTGTTGTTGCCTATGCTCCAATGGTGTTTTCTAGCTTAGGAGAAGCAAGGTAGATGAAGAGGAATGGCCACCTTGCTCACCTACCATGGCCGACCTCCACCCCTCCTTTTATACTACATTTTCATCCTTATCTTACTATTTGTAATTATTACTTCTAGAATTGTCCATAGCCATAGATTTGTGTTAGGTGACAAAAACCAATCCTAACCACTCATGCCAAACCGCCATTGAATGGATAAGGAGGGGGCAAGTTGATTTTGTAATCATTGGCAAATAGTAAGGAGGTGTGAATAGTAACCGAGATATTTTTCTCCTCCTTCCTTGATATTTTCGGCCCCATCTTAGGCCATGTTTGGCTTGAGCTTTTTATGGGAATTAAGACTATATGTGTAGGTATGTTAATACTAGTGTGGGTTATCAAGTTTAGGAATTTCCTCGGGTCACTTTGAGCTCTCCTTAAGCCCCGTTTGCCCAGAACCTAAATACTGAAAAATGTAACTAGATTGTCTTATATTAAAAGAAGAAAGATATGATTGTTTCTTTCCTCAAAACACTCTCAAAAGTATCTAACACACTTCCTAAGGTTGATACCCACTCTCAGTTCCTGAGGAATTCAGTAATTTTCAGGAATTTCAGAAATCCTGCGAAACTAAGGTTTACTGACTCCGGGAACTAAATTTCTAATGTTCACCAAGCACCTCCAACTAATTATAACCTTCTCCATCTTTAGAAATTAGGGTTTCCTAAGGTTTACAATAAGACCTTAATCACAGTTTAAGAAATTTGGGGTATTACATCCTCCCCCCGTTAAACAAAGCTTCGTCCGAAGCTAAATCATCACACACAAACAATACAGTCACATACTCCAAGAAATTAAAACAATACTCCACACAAATAGTTCTTATTCAACCTCAGCAACCCACAATCAGCAACATCACACAATATAAACCATCCACAAATTCACGATACCACATATATGAAATCATTAAGAGGACAACTCCTAAAATAATTCAAGTATTACCAACCATTTCTGGCACCAACAAACATTCACAATCACAAACATTCACAAACACTAGTAGTCATTCACCACTTACCATACGACTCTCCCCCCCTAAAAAGAAAGTTTCTCCTGAAACTTTAATTGCTGACCTTAATCAAAGAGTTCTGGGTGTTGAGTTCTCATCTTGCTCTCTAGTTCCCATGTAGCTTCTTGAACTCCATGATGAGTCCATAAAACTTTAACCAAATCCACAGACTTCCCTCGGGTCTCCCTTGTCTTACGATCCAAAATTTTAATTGGGTGTTCCTCATAAGTCAAATTAGGTGCAACTTCTACCTCGTTCGGTTGCAACACATGTGATTCGTCTGGAACGTACCGTTTCAATTGTGATACGTGAAACACGTTGTGGACCCTATCCAAGTTCATCGGCAAAGCTAATCGGTAAGCCAAATTTCCAACCTTTTCCAATATTTCATACGGACCGATGTACTTAGGAGCAAGTTTTCCTTTCTTGCCAAATCGTACCACGCTCTTAGTGGGTGAAACCTTCAGAAATACCTTGTCCCCCACATTGAACTCAACTGGCCTTCTATGCAAATCAGCATAAGACTTTTGCCTATCTTGTGCGGCTTTCAATCTCTGCCGAATGTTCTTAACCTGTTGAGCCATCTCCTCTGTTAACTCAGGCCCAACCCAAACCACCTCCTGCGCATCATTCCAACACAACGGAGTACGACACTTTCTACCATATAAGGCTTCATACGGGGCCATATGGATACTTGAGTGGTAACTGTTGTTATAAGAAAATTCAATCAAGTGCAACTTGTCACTCCATGACCCTTGATAATCCATCGCACAAGCCCGCAACATATCCTCCAATGTTTGAATAGTTCTCTCCGTCTGCCCATCAGTCTGTGGGTGGTAAGCTGTACTAAGGCTCAATTTTGTTCCCATGGCTTTTTGAAATTGCTGCCAAAATCTTGAGACAAACCTAGAATCTCTATCCGAAATAATTTCCATAGGGACTCCGTGATACTTAACCACATTTCTAATATATGCTTCCACCAGCTGTTCCATAGACCAAGTACTTTTCATTGGAATTAGTCTAGTAGTCTTGGTCAACCGATCCACAATCACCCAAATCTGATCCATCCCACCTCTGGTCGGTGGTAATCCCACTATGAAATCCATAGATATCGAATCCCATTTCCACATGGGTATATCCAATGATTGCAACATGCCTCCTGTTTCTTATGCTCAAATTTAACTTTTTGACATGTTAGACACTTCGACACATGTTCAGCTACCTCCTTTTTCATGCCTGGCCACCAAAACTTTCTTCAAATCTTTATACAACTTATTTCCTCCCGGATGTATGGAATACGCAGAGTTATGAGCTTCCTGCATCAACTTTCTTTTAATATCGCCACATGAATCTGGTATACACCATCTTCCACGAAATCTCAGACTACCATCGTCATGAATCTTAAAATCTGGGGCTTCTCCTTTTCCACTTTTTCCTTTATTTTCCGTAGTTTCTCATCCTCTTGTTGATGATGCAAAATTTCCTTATAAATGTCAAGGAATACGTTCATACTAGACAAAATTTCTCTATCCACCCTCCCGTTGTTACCACCTCAAGGTTCAACCTTTTGAAATCTTGTACCAATCATCATGTATATCCAATTAGCTTCTCCCTCGTGACTCCTCTTTCGACTTAAAGCGTCTGCCACCACGTTGGCTTTGCCTTCATGGTATAAAATCTCCAGGTCATAATCCTTAATAAGTTCCAACCATCTCCTTTGCCTCATATTAAGCTCTTTTTGAGTGAATATATTTCAAGCTCTTGTGATCCGTGTAAATCTTACAAGAAGTTCCATACAAGTAGTGCCTCCAAATTTTCAAGGCAAAAACTACAGCTGCAAGTTCCAAATCATGAGTAGGATACCTGGTCTCATAGCTCTTCAATTGTCGTGAGGCATAGGCAATGACCTTGCCATTCTGCATCAACACACACCCTAAACCATATTTAGACGCGTCACTATATACTTCAAAACCGTCTGTACCACAGGGCAATAAGAACTGGTGCTGTGGTTAACTTCTCTTCAAAATCTGGAAAGCTTTTTCACAATCCTCATCCCACTTATAACGCACTTCCTTTTTCATCAGATTTGTGAGCGGTCTCGCAATTTTAGCGAAGTCTTGAACAAACTTCCTATAGTATCCAGCTAGCCCAAGAAAACTTCTAACTTCTCGTACATTCGTTGGCCTGGGCCAATCCTTAACAGCCTGAATTTTAGCCGGGTCAACCGAAATTCCATCACCGGTTACCACATGACCTAAAAACGATACTTCCTTGAGCCAAAAATCACACTTAGATAATTTGGCATACAGCTTCTTCTCCCTTAAAACTTGTAGAACTTGCCGCAGATGATCAGCATGTTGCTCCTCATCCTTTGAGTACACCAATATGTCATCAATAAATACCACTACAAACTTATCCAGGAATTGGCTGAAAACCCGATTCATTAAGTCCATAAATACCCTGGCGCATTTGTTAGCCCGAATGGCATCACCACAAATTCATAATGTCCATACCTCGTTCGAAAGGCTGTCTTTGGTATGTCCTTCTCTGCTATCTTTAACTGATGATAGCCTGACCTTAAGTCGATCTTAGAAAATACTTTCGCTCCTTGTAGCTGGTCGAACAAATCATCAATCCTAGGCAAGGGATATTTATTCTTGATTGTAACGTTATTTAACTCCCTGTAATCAATGCAAAGACGCAAAGTTCCATCCTTCTTTCTTACAAACAAAACTGGGGCTCCCCACGGAGAAGCACTCGGTCGAATATAACCTTTTTCTAAAAGTTCCTCCAATGTTTCTTTAACTCATTCATCTCATTCGGGGCCATCCTATAAGGGTGCTTAGAAATTGGAGCTGTTCCTGGTACTAAATCAATAGTAAACTCAATCTCACGGTCGGGTGGAAGTCCAGGAATTTCTTCTGGAAAAACATCTGGAAATTCCCTGACTACTGGAAGATCCTCAAGTGCGGATGGCTGTTCTTGCGCCAATTTTTCCTCTTGAACATAACACAAATAAACTGGCTCTCCTTTTCGCAACTCCTTTAAAAATTTTAAGGCAGGTAGGACTTTTACCCTTTGCTTAGCTCCTTCGCATGTGTACGACACTCTCTTTCCTTTCTTCCCACATAAGCTAATCTTTTGTTTTTCACAATCTATGCGCCCCTTGTGCTTACTTAACCAATCCATCCCCAAGATTATATCAAAATCCTTCAAATCAAACTCTACCAGATCCATCTCAAATTCTCTACCCTCTATGGTTATTTTACTCCTTCCATTTCCTAGTGCATCCTACCACTCTTCCCGTAGGTGTAGAAACAGAAATTTCAACTTCTATATCGGGACTACTCCTACTTTCTTCAAGAATCAGGATATAAAAGAACAGGTTGCACCGGAATCAAATAATACTTTAGCACTAGTTCCAAGAACGGAAAAAGTACCTGTAATGACGTCCCCTTCTTGTTGAGATTCAGCCTCCGTCTTGCTGATTACGTTGATATACCCTGATTCTTATAGCCTCCTCCTGGGGTACTACCACTTCCGTATTGTATTTGCTTCCCCTGATTCCCTTGTCCACTCATGTTACCTCTTGGACCATTATAATTATTCCTCTGTCATTTTGATTATTCAGCTGTACTCCTCCTTGGTTGCCACGATTGTTCTGGTTGATGAGATTTCCAGTTGTAGCAGGTCTTGCTACCTGATCAGTACCTCCTTCCATCCTTCTTACCCTACACTCATAGGCCCTGTGGCCTAACTTCCCACAGTTAAAACACTTACCAACCTTCCTTCGCAATCTTCACCTGGGTGATTCCTTCCACAAATCTTGCAATAAAAGTATCTAGTTCCTTTATCATTGAATCGTCGTCCCGGATAATTGGGTCTGGATCCCCCACTTGGTCTAACTTCTACTTTAGCCCTCTTATCAAAGCTCTCGGCCTTACGAGTCTCCATTCTCCTTTTCCGCCCCGTTTGTACTTCCTTCCTTCTCTGTTGTACTATAAAGATTAGCAGCTTTATCGTACGCCTCTTGTAAAGTAGTTATAGGTATTACACTCAGAGCTTCTTGTAAATCCCAATTTAACCCTTCCAGAAACGTTGAACCTTAGCAGTCTCATCGGGTACCACATGCGGAGCAAATCTAGCAAGCTCCACAAACTTAGCATGATAAGTTTTAACATCATCTTCGCTGCCTCAATCCAGTAAATTCCTGATATTTTGCAACCTTACATGCTCCGGATAAAATCTTTTCCTCATCGCATCTTTCAACATATTCCACCCAAAACCCGGATTTCCTTTAAGTCTCTCCTCCTCCGCAGTCCACCACAGATCAGCCTCACCTTTAAAATAAAATACAGCCCCACTTACCTTCTTTTCTTCAGGGCAATCAATAATATCAAATATTTTGTCAAACTCTCTGATCCACTCTTCCAGAATTACTGGATCCTCTTCTCCCGAATAAGTACTGGGTTTCATAGCTGCTATCCTCCGGGAGAAATCCTTGGGTATTTCAGCTCTAGCCTCGTGCTGCTCCAGGATTCTTCCCATACTCAGTGTCAACTCCCTCAGTTCATCCATCTGTCCTCTCCCCTCTCCATTACTCCGTCCACTCCCCTCTCCATTATTCTACACACAGATATGTTAGTTGCAATATAAATAGTTAACTATAATCAATCAAGCACACAACACACAAATTTCACAGCAAACATATTTTCAGAACCACATGGTTCTGCCTAGTCTCCTAAACCTAAGCCTGGGTCACCTTGCTTCCTAGTCAAACTCAAATTTTCCCCTCCAGCTAACCTATAGCTCTGATACCACTCTGTAACGCCCCGGTTTACCACCACCATTTACTTAGCCTCTTTTTTTTTTATTCTAGAGAGACATGTTATAACTTAAATAACAACTTATATTATATGCGTCAGTCTTCTTTTTACAAAGGTCCTCTATTACTATCACCGCGGGTTACCGCCACACTTACTAACCACTAGTAAGTGTAAGGCTATTACCACCACCACCCCTACGCTAGCTATCTTACATCGCTGTTACTATCAAAAGAGTGACACAACCAACCCGTCACTTTACACCTTAGTACCAAAAGACCCCTTCCAGCCAACTACTATGTTAGCTCCTACTCCTATTTTACACCAAAAGTAAAGGGGTATCAAAAGGCTATTACATCTCGCTAGCATCTAACTAGGGACCACTTGCATATACTCGTACACTGTGGAAACATCATGAGTGATGGACTGACTGGTGCCATTTTCCGGGTGCCTAAAACCTTGTATCTTCTTGTTCCACTCTCATAAATTATCTCGACCCCAGGCTGTAAACTTCTACGATAGGTGACAAACATGAAAATATAGAAAGTATCGGTGGACTCGTCCTCAGTGCAGAGAAGGTGTCCATCCCAGTTACCCTGAATTCACAGAATACATATACACAGGAAAACACAACCAAATAAAATCAGTAAAAACTGAGTAACACTACCACCACACCCCGTAAAAACTTATTTTCTCTTTAAAACCTTTGTTTCCAGCAAATATTAACAAATATAACAAATCAGAATAGATCACACACCATTTACCTGTACCAGAATTATCAAGAGATAATTAATATCAAATACAAGATATTTCCAAATGAAGTCCACCACCACCACCCACCCTATGTCCTTAAGTGTGCACACCCCCCTATTGAAAACTTCTGCCCAATAGGAGTAGATCATAGTGGCAGCTCCAATTTCATTAGTAGGAGCTTATATTGTTGCCGGAACGTCGGCTTGGCCTTAAAGGCTCTCACAAGAGGCATAGCCTTAGGATAACCATGATATCAACATCACACAATACTTTCCACCACCACCACAAGAGGTTATCCTTAAACACATTTGCAAACCATGAGTAAGATATCATAACCAAGCTTTACACAAGTAGTAATTCACACATCAAGCTCACCACTTGTAAAATAACCTTAATAACATCATAAATACCATTCAAGCTCCAATAAATCAGAGAATCAAATTTCCAAGAAACCACCTTAGAAAGCTTAAATTCTTATTTTTAGCCAAAATCACTATTCACCAACTTAAACAACTTCCCAAAGAGTCTCGGCCTAAATTTAACCATGATCCAATATCAACAACACAAGTATCTCCTCAAAATTTCAGCTCAAGATCAATTCGGAAACCCATTCAACATTCGGAAAGGCTTAAAGCACATTTTCTCATTTTTAGCTTCTTTACCTTGTCTAACCGACTTAAATTTCTCCATTCGACTTGATTTTTCAACCATAACCATATATTCACTATTCAAGACTACCCTCAAAATTTTAGCTCAAACCCATGTCGGAAACCCATCCAAACAATTCCTAAAGCTTAAAGCTCATTTTTCTTCATTTTCAAAGTTCTTTAGTGTTTTCCTACTTCCCAACCTTATTTCGACTTGATTTTCTAGGATGTTCTCTAACTATTCATCCCTAGTTTACTGTAGAAATTTTAAGAAAATAAGAGATAGGATTCGTAGATAACAAAACAGAATGACTTAAGAAGGAAAATAAGCTTAAAGGGTGAAAGTGATGTGCATAGATGTTACCTGTCCTCTCCTAGCCATTTTGGAGCTTTTCTACCTTGATTATAAGTTGCTTGAGCTCAAAATCTCCACAACCAAGTCGCCCACCTTGGATTTTGGCTTCCACTCCTTAAACTTGCCTTTTTCCTTGATTTTAGCTTAATTACTACCTTAGATTTGTGTTTCCAATGGAGGAGTGTTGTTGCCTATGCTCCAATGGTGTTTTCTAGCTTAGGAGAAGCAAGGTAGATGAAGAGGAATGGCCACCTTGCTCACCTACCATGGCCGACCTCCACCCCCCCTTTTATACTATTTTCATCCTTATCTTACTATTTGTAATTATGACTTCTAGAATTGTCCATAGCCATAGATTTGTGTTAGGTGACAAAAACCAATCCTAACCACTCATGCCAAACCGCCATTGAATGGATAAGGAGGGGGCAAGTTGATTTTGTAATCATTGGCAAATAGTAAGGAGGTGTGAATAGTAAGGAGGTGTGAATAGTAACCGAGATATTTTTCTCCTCCTTCCTTGATATTTTCGGCCCCATCTTAGGCCATGTTTGGCTTGAGCTTTTTATGGGAATTAAGACTATATGTGTAGGTATGTTAATACTAGTGTGGGTTATCAAGTTTAAGGAATTTCCTCGGGTCACTTTTGAGCTCTCCTTAAGCCCCGTTTGCCCAGAACCACTAAATACTGAAAAATGTAACTAGATTGTCTTATATTAAAAGAAGAAAGATATGATTGTTTCTTTCCTCAAAACACTCTCAAAAGTATCTAACACACTTCCTAAGGTTGATACCCACTCTCAGTTCCTGAGGAATTCAGTAATTTTCAGGAATTTCAGAAATCCTGCTAAGGTTTATACTCCGGGAACTAAGTTTCTAATGTTCACCAAGCACCTCCAACTAATTATAACCTTCTCCATCTTTAGAAATTAGGGTTCCCTAATTAAATATGACCTTAATCACAGTTTAAGAAATTTGGGGTATTACAGTAAATTAGATTGATTGCAGAAGTTTATGTTATATAAGTGAATAGAGTGGAGAATGAACCACTACACTAAGAGTGGGGATGCCTCTCGATGCTGTGAAACCGCTGGAGCGGTAGTTATGTGAACCAAGCTCAAGAAATATGTTAAGGATGGACAATATTATTATTATTTGAGAGCAGTTAGTTTAGCAGTATGTGTGTATAAAGTGAAGCACCGAGCTGAATAATGCCGACTTGTGACTCGAATGATCAATGCTTAAGGAGCATTCAGTAGTCATCCAAGTGAGTGATGAACCATAATACAAATAATGTAAGTATGAGTGTGGAATTAATGTGACAGTAAATACCATGTAAGTTAGTGTTATGCAATGAGTAACAGCACGTTCGCACCAAGCGACCGTTGCATAAGTATTGTTGAATAATAATGTGGCAGATGAGACCAGTTATGAATTAACTCAGAGGAGATGCAAGGTAAGTGATGTTAAACAGACTGGGCAATAGCCAGTGGTAGGTACTATGTGATGAGGAACTCAGTGTAAATTCCATGGCGAGTCGCATAAGAGATTACTGTCAAGTTTACGCCTCTGCTCTCTGTATGACAGAGTGTTTTGGTATTGCACTTGCGCAGTAATGATCGAGTGGGATAGCTAGGAATTGGAAACATGTTAATTGTGAGGAATAATGTTATAATGGCCGATGCATAGGAAATGCAAGGCCGCACCAATAACAGAGTACTTGTACGAAACCAATGTGGAGACATGATTAACAGTAAGTGACTACAGTAGCACTAACTGCCAAATATCGGTATGGAATATACCCCAAATGTTTGTAAACAGCTGAGAGAGCACTACACACTAGGGTAGCTCAATCTCAACTGACAGTAAGTCGGAAGGGAACAAGTCAATCATGTGGAATACGTAGCTGTATATACAGTAAATTACTATGGAAGTGGATAGAAGTTTATAACTCACCGAATTCGCTAACGGTAAGAGATACCACGCGTCGGTTGAGAAACCATTGTTACCAAGATGAAGGTGACAATTGGGGATGTACAATACAGTAAGAATAACAAATGGGGCAATTAAGCTCTACATTATTAGAGTTTCGCAGCAGAAACTAGTGAGCCAGTGATTCAAGTGTTGAATGTACATGGTGAGCATGAGTGAATGGCTAATTATTAACGCCTAGAAGCCTATCAGGCCAGAATCGAAACCAACTAAGAGTTTAAACAAACTCCAATGAGAATTATTGGTTTAGGAACTAAACCGCCAATATGGTTAAGATCCTCTAATCAGAATCCATTGTGTAATAGACCGCGTGGAAGTTAAAACACTTCACGACGGCAGAACATTTTAAGCCAATGTTTAGTGATTGATTACGTGGGCGTAATCCCTTTTAAGGGGGGTAGAGCGCAAAACCACTTATTGTGTATTACCGTACAAGTGTACGTGACTTATGTTGTGCATAGCACAAAATAAATTGTTTTGATGATTGGTGTGTGTGTTACGTAAACATACGCATTCATTCATGGTTTAATTGTGGTAATTGCGCATAGAGGATGCGAATACCATTGTGATAAGTGTGTTGATTTATTAACATTGTGTGTGATGATACAAGTGTGGGGAAGTATAGAAACTCCCGGGGGAACAAAAACCCCGATAGTGTATAAATGTGAAACTGTGGTTGTATTTTGATAAAATATTGTGTATATTACTATAGTATCACGAAAGGGTATGAAACCGACATTGAACCTAGTGAGAATAAGATTCCATAGGTAACAACATTAAAGTGAATGGAAATAACTGATAGATGAAGTTCTAATCCCTTGGAGATGTATGATCATGATTAGAATGATTAAAACGATAGAAATTGGAAATGAGTGATTTATTTGATGCTTGAAATTGAAGTGGGAGGTGAAACTTGATTATCATGAGATCAACGGAAGCCGAACACAAATTGGGGTGGAAGGATAGTTCAACACTGATGCTGATCACATCAGGGTTGGATGATTCTTGAAGCTCCCTATAAGTGGTCACAAATAACCACGCTAAGAAAAGAAGCAAAGAGCATAAGTTGGACTTGGAGTTGTATGTGTTTCAAAAAGGATTTTGGATTGGTATTTATAAAGCGTCGATAAATACTTTACATAATTAAAGTTTTCTTACTTAACCTCACAAAAAAAATTCAAATTTAAGTGATTGTTTTGATCCCCAAAGGCACGGGGACGGAAGGTGTCCATCGTGACCGGGTTCTGCGGGATCACAGTGTATATCAAAGATATTTTTGATTGTTATACATGCTATGTCATGTTGTGTGGTATGTGTAATAAATATTATTTTGACTTTGATCTCCAAAAGTGTATGCTATCAAGACCTATGAGTCGAAATGTTGTTGTGTTACATAGACCTATGTGTCTAAAGGCAGTTATGTTATCAAGAGCTATGTATCTAAATGTTGTTATGTTACCCAAGACCAGAGAGTCTAAGGGTTGTTATGTATGTGCAAATATTGTTAAGATACCCGGACCATTGAGTCCGAGGTTATCATGTAAGTATGTTATGTTATGTACCTATGTGAATATGTTACCCGGACCATTAAGTCCGAGGTTGTAATGTAAAGTACGTTTGATTATGGAAGTTTATTTCCAAGTGTTTCCTGTGTTCTAATCTAATGATGTGTGGGAAGTGTGAACTTCGAGGACGGAGTTCTTTTAAGGGGGGTAGATTGAAATACCCCAAACCCTGATATGTGGTTTAAATATTAAACTATGGTATGTAAAGGCTAAAAAGTGCCTTAGAAACATCAGTGAACAATTTAAACCATAGCAAAATGCAATAAAGCACTAAGATACAGTTTGAGCAAAAACATGGTCTAAGCTATGAGTGAACTTGGTTATGACCCAATGAGCCTACCAAGACTTAATAATATTCAATTATGATTTAATAAGGCTAATTATGTCCTTAGGAAACTTTGGTCGACAGTTAAACCAAACAAAACACAAAAAAAAATACCTTAAAGTCAATAAGAGCAAAAATGTGCTCTAAGCTTGGGATAAATTTGTATAAGACCTAATGGTCATACCTATATCTTATAAATAAGTTAATGAACATATTAAATCAATTACCAAAGAAAACCAAGCTTGAAAACAAGTTAAAACACCAAAAGTGCTTTAAGGAGTCTTAAAGCACGTTTTTGAAAAATTGTCTTGTAAATGAGTTTTGAGTGGCTAAATGTCCATCATTACTCTTTAATTAACATGTGTACTATATAGTATCACATTTGGAAGTCTATATCAATGGGAAATCAAAAATTTCACATCTATGTGCCTTGTTTTAGTGAATAGTAACTAAAAAAAGCTAGTTTGTAACATATGTTGTTATAAGTAATTAAATTGGTCAACAAAGACTATTATACCCCTAGAATACTAATGGGGGCCGGTTTTTATGATGTGAGTCATCACCTTGTAAGTTAACAAAACAAATAACTAATGATAAAGCAAGTTACTATTTGTTTTATTACATAATATCTTCCAAAAGCAAACTTACCTTCTCATTCTCTTCTTCCTTCTCATTTCACACGGTTCTTCATCTCTCCCAAGCTCCATTCTCGGTTTGCTACAGCCCCATCTCATTCTTCATCTTCTTTCACTTGTAACTTATGATTCCATGCTCCAAAATCAATTTCAAGACTACCTTTGTCTTAGTTAGAGCAAGCTCTTCATTTCCCTCATTTCAAATCTTCAAGAACTCAATTTTGGTGCCATGGAGATTCACCATTGAAGGAGTTTGAGCTCATATTTCACACCTTGTTGTTCTCCTCTGCTTCAAGGTAAGGAAACCCAAAGAAAATCCATGTTTCCTCCATGTTTTTATGTTGACCGAAAAACCATTAATGGTGTATTTACCTTGCTTTGTTTTAGCTCCATTTGAATCTTCCAAGGGCTAGGAGGAGTCCTCTCTTGATTACCTTAATGTGTAAGACAATATATGTGCCTAGGGTTTGCAATGAGATGAAGCATAATGCTTGAATACTCATTATATATTTGTACATTGTTAGAAGTTGACAAACAACCAAACATCCTTATCAGTTTTACAAGGAAACAAGAAAGAAGTTTGTGAGGAAAAAGAGGTAAACAAACTATCTCAATGTAGTTTAAATGTCTTAGGAAAATGAGCTTGATTGCTTATAAAATGATTTAAGGAGCCAAGGGAAAATGACTTAGGAGAATGCTCTCAAGGGCTTAGTAAAAGCATATGTATTGTTGAGTGTATTTGCAGGTCAAAGGCAAATACAATGTGGGAAATTCAGTGTTTATGATTTATGCATCTTAAGGGCCTAAGAGCCATGTTATTTAAGGGCCTAAGTGCCAAGCAATTAAGTTTATGCACTATATTGTGATGTAGTGTAAATTTGGTGAAGTTATGTGTGTGAGAATACTCTTGATGGATTTTAGGTGTTCTTGAATGAAATAAGGTAAAAACCTAAGTGTTAGATGTGTGTATATACAAGAGAAGCTATGGCAAAATTTGGAGAATGTGTAAGAAGTTCTAAGTGATTTAAACAAGTTTTGGTGAACTAGGAAGTGCTAAAGGTGAACAAGTGTTTTGCCAGGGAAGAAAGCATGTATTAAGGTGATTTAGAGTGATACAAGGACTTTTGTATTATCTTGGAAGTTCTAGGAATTCAATGAGTGTTTTTGGGATGTAATAAAGTCTTGAAGAAGTTTGTTAATGGTTTAGGAATGTTGGTGTACAAGGAAGAAATGATGTTTAGGTAAGATGTGAAAAAGGAGATTTAGGTAGTAAGAAAAGAAGTTTGAGAGATGATGTTAAGGTGTAGAGGACACACCTTGGTATAGTGGTCATTATTGGTGAAACACCACTTGGAAAACAAGGAGGAAATAACATAAGTGTTAGGAATTTCGGTATGAAATGAGTAAGTGTTTAAGGTGATAGGTAATGAGTTTCATGGATGTTGTATGAGGACATAAGTGTACCAAATGATGTTAGAAAACATTAGGAGGCCTTAAGAGAAGTTTGGAGTTAAATGGGCAATGGAAAAATAAGGGTCTGGAGCAGACCGACCTTGCGACCGAACTTGACAAGGTCGGTTGAGCCCAGTTTACCCTGCGAGAATTAGTTTCTGGAACGGACCGACCTTGGGGACCGGACTTGCAAGCTCGGTCGGGCTTGTATTTTGTGTACGAATTAAGTTTCTGGAATCGACCGAACATGGGACCGGACTTGGCAAGTTCGGTCGGGCCTGAATTTTCAAAGGGAAGAAACTCTCGGGAATGGACCGAACATGCGACCGAACTTACAAGGTCGGTCGGAGTAGAAATTTTGACGGTAATGTGTTCTGGAATGGACCGACCTTGTGCAAGGTCGGTCGGTAAGGTCGGTCGGACCAAAAACATTGTTTAAGGTTATAAAATGATATGTAATGATGGGGATTGATTGGTAATGATGTTATAAGGTTATTTAAGACATGTTATGTGAGTTATAATGACAATTTAGTGGGGGAAAAGATGTATTAAAATGTAAAAGTAAAACAAGTTAAAAAGTGAAGTTATGTAACTAAGTTAACGGGGAAAGTTATAAGCATTAGACATTAAATAATCATGCTACCCCGATGTTAATAAAAGTACATGTAATGTTATCAGTTGTTCGAGAATTGCTCGAGGAACATAAGTGGACGTGGTAAAGTGGACTCCGGTGATAGGTATGGTTTTCTTGCAACCTGTGTCCTACCGGATTACACCGGCTTGTATGCCAATGTGTTTTTCTATGTGTTTGCCACGTTACAAGATAAATCATGAAATGAGTTTACAGTCGTTATTGTTGTTGTATGTTTATGTGCCGATACCGGTAACCTCGAATGCGCTTGAAGGGCTAGTTAACCACTATTAGGTAAACGTAGGAGAACGGTATCCGGTGATAACGTTTCCGACCTAAGGAACGTTCTAACCACGGCTATGCGTGAGTTAGTTATGTGATGTTGTGATGTTTATGTGTGAATGTATGACTCTCCCTTCCCTTGTGTGTGTCTAACAAGACTTAACCAATGTTGTGATTGTTTAACTAAGTTCAATGATGAACTTCTGACAAGTGCTAACGGGGGAAGTGAGGAGTCCGGTCTGTTCCGGCCACGCGTGTGAGTATGGGGGTCGTTGTCATATCAGGTTCGATCCTCTCCGTATGTTATGGTTGTTTACCAATTTGGTTTCCAACCTTCCCTTTAGCTTAACCAAGGCTATTACTGACTCACGTCGGGCCACAGGGGCATACTATGTTATGTTTTTCGGTGTGCTTGGATCACTATATCCGAGACACCTTGTGTTAAGTTATCCGTTCATTTAATGAGACGGTAAACGAGTTATGTAACTAGCTTATCATGAGACTGGCACATTCTCTAGGCTACAAGTGAACTGACTATGTTTGTTGGGCCGGTTCATAAAGGGAACTGTACCCGTTATTATGTTATGGTTGTTATGATGCAATATCTATTGCGATGTTTTATGTACACGTTGAAACGTGAAAAGTGTTGGTATGTGTTGTTATGTGATGTATGTTATACGTTGTAAATTGTGGAGTATGTGGATGAAATACTGATGGAGAAATATGTGACTACTTCTACCACATAGGCAGTGTACCTATCGTTTGCGGGTATAGTGATTAAATGGGGTTGTCGATCTCAGGGACCTCGTATAATTAATTGACAATTTGATTAACTGGGAAATTAAGTTAAACTAAAGAAAACAGGAAATACCACTTTTTCGGTTTTGATTAAAAAGAAACTAAACTACAAGAAAAAAAATAAAACAACTTAAATAAACACAGAGGGATTTAAAGAGTGATGAATGTGATAAATAGAAAAGCGCACCCCGGGTTGTTTGCTTACCTATTCCTTTTATATCTGTACTAAATTCTTCCTTTAATTTTACTGCAATAACTCAGAAACTTTAATTAATTCATTAACGACTAAGTATAATGAATCCTAACTAATTGTTAGACTAGCAGGCTAATGCTCTTAGACCGGATACAATTAATCGCATAAAGAGTAGTTTCTACTGGAGTCTAATTAACCTATAGGCCGGATCAGGCTTCTAGCTATTAATTAGGTTCAACTTCCTCTGTCTAGTTATTTATCTCAGCTCTCGCGTGTTAATAAAATAACTACAAGGGTTGTTTTAACTACCGGCCAATTAATTAAAACACTTGAAGGACAGGAATTGAACTGTTGCAGTTAACTAAACTTATTTGAAGAAATACATAACAGAATTTAGGAAATAGGTTCGCTTCCCAACCCGGGAAGCTGGAATACTTACTCGCTCATCGTTACAAAAACAACGATAACAGAAAAGGAATGCATTAAATAAATTAAAGTAAGGGTAAGAGATAACTCCAGTTTAGAAGTTCACTCCGGGTCCTCGCTTCAACTCCGTCGTGCGCTGCCCCTGACTGCTAACTTTTATTTCTGTAAACTGGCGTACAACAGGGAAATGAAATAAAAGTGGGATATGTGTGTTTACGTGGAAATTTAATGGAGTGGATGGGTGATTATTTTTTATGGAGGGAAATGAAGTGAATGGAGTACGATTGTGGGAGACTGCGTGGGCGAACGGATTAATTCGTGGACTGATAAATGAATGGATTGACAAATGGGTGCGTGGATGACTAGATGGATTGTCGATGACTGGATAGATGGATGCGTGGGCGATCGTCTTAGTTCGACTGCGGCGTGAAGAAGGGAGAAGAAAACTCTGTTCGGAATTCTGTTTTGTCCGCGCCTGTTGGTCCCGTCCGCCTCGCGTCGTCTGTGTGCTGTCCTCCCGATAAGAGGCGGTCGTCTCTGCTCCTGTCCGCCAGGCGGTCGCCTCAGTCTTGTCCGCTACATAACAGGCGGACGCCTCTGTTTGGTCCGCTACATAATAGGCGGTCATGCCTGTGTTGTCCGCTACCTGTGTTGTCCGCGTGGTATGCGTACAATATATATCTATATATACTAGTGTGTTCCAATCTTGAATCGGCTCCAGATTTTCGTTATAAGTCCGTTTACTCGCCGTTTGTTGCGTTGGAAAGCTTGTGAAGTAAACTACTTGATTCCAACACTTTTTCCTACATTTAACACATAAAATATATCAATTCATATCAAAACATAAATCTAGGAAAATCGTCAGATAAGTGAGAAATATTACTTAAAATACTGCAAATTAAGGTAATTAAACCCTTAAAAGTCTATATATTTCGCACTTATCAAACTTCCTCACACTTATCTTTTGCTTGTCCTCAAGCAAATAAAGAACAAACTTTCTCTAAGGTTACAGTATCAAACTCCGGGATTCAACAATCGTGGAAGGAAATCAAGCTAAATGGCAATCAAAAGAATAATCCTGCTTAGATGTAGGTTTTTGTAAACAGTGAAACAGAAAATTTTTAATAAGAGCATGGATAAGTAGATTGTAAAAATTGAACATAGATTAGCTTGGAACCTTCCACCAATTTCTTTTCTCTAACCTTTGGATGACAAGGGGTGTGAAGTAACACCTTATTCCGTGATACCTTTCAACACCACATACTCATGATCAAAATATGAAAAATTGCGACAATATTCAAAGAGTTTTGCATGTTTATTTCTTTGTTTTCTCTTCTCTTTTGTTTTTCATTGTTTGCACAATTGTTTCATCCCCCAGACTTTTCTCTTCACCCATGTAGCGGCTTTGGGCCTTCTATCCCAGATCACAAGACCTTAGGTAGATGGGTGATAAGGCACCCCAAGGACTTAATAACCGAATGAACGAGGCCTGTTTTGGTTCAGAAAACTTCATTATATGATCAGAGGAGTACCTTGCCTTATCCTTTCCATACCAAACTTTCACTTAGTCCCATGATTGCCAAGCTAAGGTAGCTCAATTTCCACAATCAGCTTATCCACCAGATTTCAGTGAAAATAGATTTAATTTTGAAAAAAAATTGATACATACAAACAACGTCAAGCAGAACGATTCTTGAGGTTGTCATCAGGCTCGATTTCAAAAACTTCCACAAAAAATTTTAGCCCGAAAATTCAACATGTATTGGCCTTTAGAGAAGCTTACTATCATAATTAGAGAACAATCAAGTGTGGCATTAGGTACTACTGGCATATTTTCAGGGAAAGGTCTAAACTTCCTCACACTTAAGAGGAGCAATGTCCTCATTGTTCATAAAATAATCAAGAAAAGACCTTTCAAAATATGCCAGACTCATGAATCAACAGTTAAAGCTCGAGTGGCTGAACATAAATATTAAAAATAAAGGAACTGAGACTCCCCTGATATCGTGAGATTGAGGAAGGTGCCCTTCCTCACACTTAAAGCATTGGCGGTGGGGTCGATGTTCCTCACACTTGAGTCTAAGCAAGGGTTCAGCTTGGAGTGATTGCAACAAACGGTTTACCTACACGCATTGTCAAATACCAAAATAACGCTAGGAAGCGTTGCGTTAATAGCACAGGTAATTATCTCCTTCCTCCTTTCTTCCTCGCCTTTTTTCTTTTTTTTTTTTATATATATATATATATATATATATATATATATATATATATATACAAATATTAGAGAGAAATAGATGCGTAGCTTATAAAACATGAATTTGAAAATTACCCCTGGGTTGCCTCCCAGTCAGCTGCCCTCTTTATAGTCATTGGCTGGACTTTGTGAAGTAGCTAACCTGCAGTTGGATCTTTAAGAGATATTTCATATGTAGCAGCTTGATCCAGTGTAGTACCCAGAAATTTCTTGACTCTTGACCCATTGACTTTAAATGTTTCCCCCTTTGCATTGGCGAGTTCAATCGCACCGAATGGGGAAATGCTAATAATAGGGTAAGGTCCTGACCAGTATGATTTCAGCTTACCTGGGAAGAATCTGAGCCTGGAGTTGAAAAGTAGGACTTGGTCCCCCACCTTGAGTTCCGATTGGCATCATCTTGTCATGCCAGCGCTTGGTACGTTCCTTATATATTACAGCATTCTCGTAAGATTCGTTCCTGAGTTCCTCCAACTCTGTCAACTGGAACTTGCGTTTATCACCGGCTTGCTGTAGGTCAAAATTAAGAGCTTTCAAGCCCAATATGACTTGTATTCTAATTCCACAGGCAAGTGGCATGCCTTCCAAAAACCAACTTGTAGGGAGACATGCCAATTGGTGTCTTGAAAGCAGTGCGGTAGGCCCAGAGCGCTTCATCTAATCGAAGTGACCAATCCTTTCGAGAAGAGTTCACCGTCTTTTGCAAGATCCACTTGAGCTCTCGGTTCGTCACTTCGGCCTGCCCATTTGTTTGAGGATGGTAGGGTAAGGAAACCTTATGTCGAACCCCATATTTCTTTAATAGTGCTTCAAACTGGCGGTTACAGAAATGGGAGCCACCGTCACTGATTATGGCTCGAGGAACGCCGAATCGAGTGAAAATATTTTTCTTCAGGAACTTCACAACAATTTTAGCATCATTAGTAGAACAGGCAAGGGCTTCCGCCCATTTTGAAACATAATCAACAGCTACTAAGATGTAAAGATTACCGAAAGAGTTTGGGAAGGGACCCATAAAATCAATACCCCAGACGTCAAATAGCTCAACTTCTAACATGTTATTCAGTGGTAGCTCATTCGACGAGATAGATTACCTTGCCTTTGACACCGATCACATGTCGAAACAAACGCATGACAATCCTTGTGAAGGGTGTTCCAGAAAAAACCTGATTCTAGTATTTTTGCGGCGGTTCGAGTGGCACCATGATGTCCACCGGCTTCTCTGGAATGGCAATGGAGGAGAATGTTTCTGACCTCTGACTTCTGGACACATCTCCTAATGATACCATCTGCACAGACTTTAAACAGATAAGGGTCATCCCAAAAATAATGTTTGACAATGGAAAAGAACCTCTTCTCTGCTGATAAGTCATATCAGCTGGAACAATTCCTAACAAGGTAGTTAGCGATATCAGCAAACCATGGATCCTCAACATCTTCAGCTGCAAATGCTGACTCATCGGGGAAGGACTCGTTGATGGGAGTCCCATCATCAGATGCCTCCATTCTGGACAGATGATCAGCTACCACATTTTGTGTCCCTTTTTGTCCCTGATCTCAATATCAAATTCTTGCAATAGGAGAATCCACCTAATTAACCTGGGTTTGACTCTGCCTTAGCAAACAAATACTTAAGAGCAGAGTGGTCAGTATGCACAATAATTTTCCACCCAGTAAATAAGATCGAAACTTATCTAGAGCAAAAACTACAGCTAGTAATTCTTTTTCTGTGGTCGCATAATTTTTCTGGGCATCATTTAAAGTTCGACTTGCATAATATACTACCCGAAGAATTTTATCAACCTTCTGACATAACACGGCTCCCACAGCGTAATCACTAGCGTCACACATTATCTCAAAAGGGAGTGACCAATCAGGAGACACAACGACAGGTGCAGAAATTAGCTTTTCTTTTAATAAATTAAAAGCTTTCAGACATTCTTCAGAAAAATGGAACTTAACATCCTTCGCCAGTAGATCACACAGAGGTTTAGAGATTTTGGAAAAATCTTTGATGAATCTTCTATAAAAACCTGCGTGTCCAAGAAAACTACGAATATCTCTAACAGAAGATGGTGGTGGGAGCTTTTCAATTACCTCGACTTTAGCCCGGTCTACCTCAATACCTTTTGAAGAAATTTTGTGGCCCAGGACGATTCCTTCTCGAACCATGAAGTGGCATTTTTCCCAATTTAACACCAGATTGGTTTCTTCACACCTGGAACACAAGATCAAGGTTTTCTAGACAGGATTCAAATGTTAGACCATAAACAGAAAAATCGTCCATAAAAACCTCAATGCATTTCTCAATATATTCAGCAAAGATGGCCATCATACAACGTTGAAACGTGGCAGGAGCATTACATAATCCAAATGGCATTCTTTTATAACTATAGGTTCCATACGGACAGGTAAAAGTTGTCTTATCCTGATCCTCAGGAGCTATAGGGATTTGAAAATAACCTGAAAAGCCATCCAGAAAGCAGTAGTAGTCATGTCCAGCTAGTCTTTCCAACATTTGATCAATGAAAGGTAATGGAAAATGGTCCTTACGAGTGGCGTCATTTAATTTTCTATAATCAATACAAACCCGCCATCCTGTAGTGGGACGCTGGGTAATCAGCTCACCCTTTTCATTAGGAACCACAGTTATTCCTCCTTTCTTTGGTACTACCTGAACTGGACTTACCCATTTACTGTCTGAAATAGGGTAAATAATGCCTGCATCTAGTAGTTTGATTACCTCTTTCTTTACTACCTCTTTTAGGACTGGGTTAAGACGTCGCTGAGGCTGAGCCAATGGTCGGTAGTTATCTTCCATATAGATTCGGTGAGAACACAACTGAGGGCTGATTCCTTTAATATCTGCTATCGACCAACCAATAGCTGATGTATGATTGCGCAACACCTCCAGTAGTTGCTTCTCTTGAGTTCCTGTCAAGTCAGAAGAGATTATAACAGGTAATTCCGATGGTTCATTAAGAAAAGAATATTTCAAATGAGAGGGAAGAGGTTTCATCTCCACTGTAGGAGTTTTTCAATAGATGGTCTTGGCCGGTCAGCACTTCGCTCGACTTTCTCAAATTGCTGCTGGTACTTGTGGAAGTGTGGCCGCCTTTTGTTTAACTCCTCAGCCATGAGGGCCATATCTGGATCCTCATCATCAGCTTCGCAAGATGCCATAAGACATCTTTCCAGGACTTCCTCTTCTTCTTGCTTAAAATAGTTTCCTGCACTAAAGAGTCAATAATATCTATAGCAAAGCAGGATTGAACAGTGGCAGGACGCTTCATGTTGCGTGTCATGTCGAAAACAACCTGCTCATCATGAAATCTTAGAATAATCTTCCCTCCTTCCACATCAATGAGAGTGCGGGCAGTTCTCATAAACGGTCTGCCCAAAATTAGTGGTACATCTGTATCTTCCTCCATATCAATGATGATAAAATCAGCAGGGAAAATAAATTTATCAATAGAAACTACCAGGTCCTCAACTTTTCCTTTAGGAATTATGGAACGGTCTGCTAGTTGTAACTGAACAGATGTGGGAGCACATTGACCTACACCTAATTTCTTGAAAATAGATAAAGGCATCAAATTAATACTTGCTCCTAAATCACATAAACCGTTACCACAATCACCTTCTCGATAGCGCATGGAATGATGGGAAGACCCGGATCTCCTAACTTGGGTGGCAGCTTCTTCAGGAGAACTGCAGATACTCTTTCTGTCAACTTGACGTGTCAGACTCTAGCAAAGAACGCCTGTTAGACAAAATATCCTTCATAAATTTAGCATACATAGGCATTTGAGACAAAGCATCAGAAAAAGGGATGTTAATAGTTAATTTCTTAAAGATATTAAGAAATTTCCCATATTGCTCGTCCATGTTCTTTTTCTTTAGTCTGTTAGGGAATGGAATAGGAGGATTATAAGAGAGTTGAGAAGGTTTAATAGTGAGAGATTCAGGAGACTCCTTCTCCTTGGGATTTGTTGTTTCCTCCACTTCAGGTTGAGATTCAGCTGGCTTATTAAAATCTTCTTCAACTTCTGGAACATCAGAAACTAGTTCCTTGCCGCTTCTCAGAGTTACTGCTTTTGCATGCTCCCTTGGGTTAGGGTCAGGCTGACTGGGAAGTGACCCCGTCGGTCGCTGTGCCAGCTGTTGTGAAATTTGACTCATTTGCCTCTCTAGGCTCAGGTTGATAGAAGCTTGATCAGCGTTTTTAGCGGCTTGTTCAGAAAGTTTAGCTTCTATTTCGGCAATCCTGGAGTTTGTAGTTTGGCCTTGTTTGAGGATTTCTGCCAGCATATTCTCAATTTTACCACTGCCTCCTTGAGAATTTTGGGATTGCTCCTGCTGTCTAAAGTAAGGTGGTCTATTTTGATTGAACCCAAAATTACCTATAGACTGATCATTACCCCTCCATGGAGGTTGTTGATTGTTCCTCCAATTATTCTGATTGAAATTGTTAGGATAGGGGTTACCTGGTCTGTTGTTGATCGATTTTAGCTCTTCGGGGTTACCTGCAAAGCTAGGACCTTCACAGTTGAACGTTTCGTGGGCTCCTCCACAATTCTCACAGCAAGGATTCAGGAAAGGCGAAGAAGTAGCTGCCTTCGCGGTTTGCTGTTGCGTCTGGTTTACAGCTAACTTTTCCACAACTTTAGTAAGAGCTGTTAGTTGAGCGGATAAATGATCCTGTGGGGGAATATTATACATACCTGCTTTTGGCTCACCTCTCCCCTTGTTCTTGCACCACTGTCTGGTACTAGCGGTCATGGTGTCCAAAAGCTCCATCGCTTCATCCCCAGTTCTTGCCATAAAGTTTCCTCCAGATGAGGAACTTAGTACCATCTTGTTTGAATCATTAATCCCTTAAAGAATGACAGTACTAGTTCTTCGCTACTCATACCATGGTGTGGGCATTGAATCTGCAGCTCCTTGAATCTATCCCAAGATCATACAGGGACTCACCTGGTTCTTGACAAAAGTTTGTGATTTCAGCGATCTTTTCCCTTGTCTTTGACGGTGGATAGTACTTCGCCAGGAACTTGTTTGCCAAGTCAGCCCAAGTGTGGATGCTACCCGGTTGCAGACTCCTTAGCCACCTGGACGCTCCGTCTTTCAGAGAATAGGGGAACAGCTGTAGACGAATGCGCTCGTTCAGGTTCCCCGTCTTGTTGAATGTATTGCAGAAGTCCAGGAATGCAGAGATGTGGTGTGGGGCATCATCTGAGTCAAGTCCGCTGAATTGTCCCTGGTGGTACAACGTGGTGATGAAGCTCGTCTTGAATTGCCAGGCGTCGAGCTCAGTTTGCGTCACTTGAGGGAGGACGATAGCAGAGGATCGTCCTTCTACTGATGGTTGCTGGTACTCCCCCAGAGTTTGTCTGGTCGTCATGGCAAACTGTAGTTGTCGCCTGCTGTGGAGAACTCTTTCGATCTCTGGCTGAAATTCAGCTATAGGTTCTCCTGCAGATCGAGTCCGACGCATAAGAGACGAGTTGGTATGAATATGGAAAAACTAGATTAACTATATACGTGGCAAAAATAAAGAGAAAATATCAAACAGAAAATAAAAATAAAAGAATGAAAAATTTAACTTATCCCAATTAAATAATAATTGTCAATTAACCGTGCCGGAGGTCCCCGGCAACGGCGCCAAAAACTTGATGGAGAAATATGTGACTACTTCTACCACATAGGCAGTGTACCTATCGTTTTGCGGGGTATAGTGATTAAATGGGGTTGTCGATCTCAGGGACCTCGTATAATTAATTGACAAATATTTGATTAACTGGGAAATTAAGTTAAACTAAAGAAAACAGGAAATATCACTTTTTCGGTTTTGATTTTAAAAAGAAACTAAACTACAAGGAAAAATAAACAACTTAAATAAACACAGAGGGATTTAAAGAGTGGTGAATGTGATAAATAGAAAAGCGCACCCCGGGTTGTTTGCTTACCTATTCCTTTTATATCTGTTACTAAATTCTTCCTTTAATTTTACTGCAATAACTCAGAAACTTTAATTAATTCATTAACGACTAAGTATAATGAATCCTAACCAATTGTTAGACCTAGCAGCAGGCTAATGCTCTAGACCGGACACAATTAATCGCATAAAGAGCAGTTTCTATTGGAGTCTAATTAACCTATAGGCCGGATCAGGCTTCTAGCTGTTAATTAGGTTCAACTTCCTCGTCTAGTTATTTATCTCAGCTCTCGCATTTTAATAAAATAACTACAAGGGTTGTTTTAACTACCGGCCAAATAATTAAAACACTTGAAGGACAGGAATTGAACTGTTGCAGTTAACTAAATTTATTTGAAGAAATACATAACAGAATTTAGGAAATAGGTTCGCTTCCCAACCCGGGAAGCTAAAATACTTACTCGCTCATCGTTACAAAACAACGATAACAGAAAAGGAATGCATTAAATAAATTAAAGTAAGGGTAAGAGATAACTCCAGTTTAGAAGTTCACTCCGGTCCTCGCTTCAACTTCGTCTTGCGCTGCCCCTGACTGCTAATTTATTTCTGTAACTGGCGTAACAGGGAAATGAAATAAAAGTGGGATTGTGTGTTTACGTGGAAATTTAATGGAGTGGATGGGTGATTATTTTTGATGGAGGGAAATGAAGTGAATGGAGTACGATTGTGGGAGACTGCGTGGGCGAACGGATTAATTCATGGACTGATAAATGAATGGATTGACAAATGGGTGCGTGGATGACTGGATGGATTGTCGATGACTGGATAGATGGATGCGTGGGCGATCGTCTTAGTTCGACTGCGGAGTGAAGAAGGAAGAAGAAAACTCTGTTCGGAATTCTGTTTTGTCCGCGCCTGTTGGTCCCGTCCGCCTCGCGGTCTTCTGTGTGCTGTCCGCCCGATAAGAGGCGGTCGTCTCTGCTCCTGTCCGCCAGGCGGTCGCCTGAGTCTTGTCCGCTACATAACAGGCGGACGCCTCTGTTTGGTCCGCTACATAACAGGCGGTCATGCCTGTGTTGTCCGCTACCTGTGTTGTCCGTGTGGTATGCGTACAATATATATCTATATATACTAGTGTGTTCCAATCTTGAATCGGCTCCAGATTTTTCGTTATAAGTCTGTTTTACTCGCCGTTTGTTGCGTTGGAAAGCTTGTGAAGTAAACTACTTGATTCCAACACCTTTTCCTACATTTAACACAAAATATATCAATTCATATCAAAACATAAATCTAGGAAAATTGTAAGATAAGTGAGAAATATTACTTAAAATACTGCAAATTACAAGGTAATTAAACCCTAAAAAGTCTATATATTTCGCACTTATCAAATACCCCAAACCTAAGTATGCTAAGTAAACATCAAATTATGATGTAGTAAGGCTAGAATATGCCTTAGAAAGATTGGTAGACAATTTAAACCAAGGAAAACACATGGAAATGCCTTAAGGGCAATTAGGGCAAAAATGTGCTCTAAGCTTGGAGAGACTTGGGTGAGTACCCAAATATCATGATAAGACCTTAGTAATATTCTAATGGTCATTTTCAACCAATTAGCAAAGAAAACCAAGCTTGAAAACAAGATAAAACACAAAATGTGCTTTAAGAAGTCTTAAAGCACATTTTTGAGAAATTGTCTTAGAATTGAGTTTTGAGTGGCTAAATGTCCATCATTACTCTTTAATCAACATGTGTACTAATTAGTATCACATTAGGAAGCCTAAATCAATGGGAAATCAAAAATTTCAGAAATATGTGCACTAATTAGTGAATAGTGCCAAATAGTGACTAGTTTAAGTTTTAATCAATATAAGCTAATTATTTGGTCAACAAAGACCATGACTAGCCTTATTTAAGATAGGGGGCCGGTTTTATAAAGGAGGATGAGTCACCATAAGTAGTCAAATAAGGAAGAAAAGAAGAGATAAGTAAAAGAGTACTATTTGCTTTATTAAAGCAAATATCTTATATTAGCCACCTTTCTTCTTCTCTCTCTTCATTTCTCTTATTCCAATGATTTCACCATCTTCCTCCTCCCTTCATTCACGTAGGAGCAGCACCCATGGCACCACCACCTTGCTTTGGCAACAACTTACTCATTTTAGCTCCAAATCAAAAACTAAACACATATTTCTCTTAGTTAGACCAAGACCTATCTTTCTATCTTTTCAAATCCTTCAAAGCTCCATTTTGGTGCCAAGAGGAAACTCCATTGATGGAGGAAAATCAAGTTTGAAGAGCTCATTAGCTTCTCCATTCTCTCAAGGTAAAGAAAATGTAAGAAAAACCATGTTTCCATCATTTCTTCTACATGGCCGAAAATTTCTACTCATGGGGCCTTGTTTTTATGCCTTGTTCTAGCTTGATTTATTCACCAAGGACTAGTGGAGGCCCTATTTCATTCAATGCCCAAGTCTACTTTGAGACTTCAAAGGTAATCATCCACTTTATGCCTTAGAACACATTTCTAACCTAGGTTTTCATCCTTGAGGTTAGTGTATTGTTTAGTACTCATGTGAGTCATTGAATATTGATTAGAACATTGGCAAGGGGGATTTAAGTGGTGGCCGAGATTCATGTAACAAGAAGGTCTAAGGAGGAAGTTAAGATAAGCTTGAGAAAACAAGGTAAAATGCTTACCTAATGGTGGTTTAAGTTTTAAGGGATGAGTTTAGGTGGATACCAATTTGGCTTAGAGCTTACATTATGTATTGGGTTATATAACCTAAGAAAAAGAACTTAAATAAGCTTGTGAACTTGTGGCTAAGGAGCCAATGGGAATGAGTTAGTAATATAAGTTTAAGATGGATTTTAAGAGCATTATAATTACTGTGAGATTGATGGGTGTATTTGCAGGTTGAAAGCTTTTATATGTGGGAAATTCAGTGTTTAAGTTTAAGTCATTTAAGGGCATAAGAGCCATGTCATTTAAGAGCCTTGTTGCTATGCATTTAAGATTATGCAATATAATGAGTTGTTGTGAATGAGGTTTTGTGATGAGAAAGAACTTGATGGGTGGTGAGATGGTTGAATGAGGAAAACAATGTGTGTGGCATGGATAAGATACTAGAGAAGCTATGGTGAAATTTGAGTAGAAAAAAGTGTTTAGGTGATGGTGGTGAACTAATATGACCTAGGATTTACTAGGAGTCATTAAAAAGGAATTTGAGTGGAAATGAGTTAATTAAGGAGTTCTTGAGGTTTAGAATGACCTAGAGTGGTCTATGAGGAAATTAGAGTTTAGATGGGTGCATTGAACACACCAAAGTCATGGTATGAGGAATGGTAAGACTTGTGCAAATCTGGAGGAAATGATGTATAATGCTTTGAGATGATTTAGGTATGAACTAAGAGAAGAACATGAGAGTTCGGGAAGTTTGTGTAAGAGGTGGTGATGTTAGTGGTGGACTAGTAAGGTTTAGTTGAATGGTAATGTGTGGATTTGGTGATGGAAGTGAAAAGGTAGGTGGAGGTTGTAAGTCGTCAAGGAAAATGACTATAAACGTATAAGAGGGTATGATCGTGAGAATGGTGGGTAAGTTGCATAAGAGAAGTGGAAATGTCTACGGAGGGTGTTCCATGGTTAAGGTAAATGAAGAACAATGTCAAGGTATTAAGATAATGGAAAGAAATGTATAAGCAAGCTTAAGAGTTTAAGAGTGATGAGTAACAAATGAAAGAAGAGAAATTGTGCATGGACATGCAAGATAACCTTGGAAGGTTTAACAAGCAAGATGGAGTGCAATGAAGTTAAGGAGGAGTTATGTGGGTTGAAAAGAAACACTTTGGATAGTTGAAGTTTTAGACATAATGTACATGTTGGAAAGAAAAGGGATTAACTAACAAGTGTTAGGAGTTTTTGCAAGAATTGAGTAAATGTTTGAGAAGATCTTTGGAAGTTGTTTTAATGAGTTGGTGGGGTTATAAGGTGGGTTAATGTGCCAAGATGGTGTTGGACCTATTAGGACACTTGTGGAAGAGTTTGGAATTGAAAGAACAATTTAAAAGAAAAATCTGTAGTGGACCGACCCAGGGTCCGGACCCAGTTTTGGGTCGGTCGGGCCATGTTGAGCCAGCCGGAATGTCTCGGGACTGGACCGACCCAGAGGGTTTTGGGTCGGTCGGCTTAGCTTTGGGTCGGTCGGGCAAAATTTAACGTAGGAAATGGATTCTGTAATGGACCGACCCAGAGGGCTTAGGTCGGTCGGTCAAGATCGGGTCGGACGGATGGGTTTTAAAAAGACGGAAAAGTTTCTGAGATGGACCGACCATAAGGTTGGGCGTCGGTGGGTCGGACGACCCTTAAGACTTAAAAAAAAAAAAGAGAAACCCTAAGAGAGCTTAGTGGTATTAATGGTAACCCATTAAGGGGGCAATGATGATAGAGGATAAAGACCTAAGGGATTAAGTTAAGAAACTCTTAAAGTTAAAGAATTAAGTGGTAAGACTTAAGAGGTGTTAGGTTGGAATCATTAAGAGTTAAGTAAGTTAAGTAAGTTAAGTTAGTTAAGTAAGATAAGTAAGTTGAATTGAGTTAAGTGATTAACAACCTAAAACTGAATGAATGTTTTAGGACTTGGAATTTGGACTCCGGAAGAGAGTAAGCAACCGAACCACCAACGGTGAACGGTACAGTTCTCTTGTGACCTGCTTGCTAACGAGGTGTCCCTCGGCTTGTGTGCTATTTGTTTTTGTGTGCTCACTAAACAAGATAAAGCATGCAACCGGAATATATTATATTTATTGTATTGTTGTGTGATGTTTGAAAACTAACACAACATACCGTGAGAACTTACTAACCAGTGTTTAGTAAGGAATTGAGTGAGACTAAGGAACGCTCCCTAATAGGGGACGATATGAACCGAAAGAGATTAACCAACAAACATGGTCTTGAGATTACTACTAACCGGAACTTGAGTGAGGAAACACGGGACCGATCTCCGGTCATGCATGCTAAGGAAAGGGGGTCGGTATCTATAGCAGATTCGACTTCCGCTTAAGGACTTGTCTTCGGACTTGTAGCCTAGGGCCGGTTGCCGGCTCAGCTACGCTGGACTCCCGTCTAGAGTAGGTGGCATTAAGATGGTGCGGTGGGATCACCTAAATCCCAGGTTCGAATTTAGCTACAACCATTCCCTTCCAGGAACGGTTTGTATATTGAGATTAAGTTAAGATTAAGATTAAGGTAAGGTTAAGATAAGTTGCAAGCATTCCTTTTTAGAGGATGGTTTGTATTATTAAGATTAAGGTAAGGTTAAGATAAGTTGTAACCATTCCTTTTTAGAGGATGGTTTGTATTATTGAGATTAAGATAAGCTACATCCACTCCTTATTAAAGGATGGTTGTTTCTAAGATTAAGATAAGACTAAGACTGAGGTGAGATAAGGATGGACTAAGATTAACGGGGAACATTACTTAAGGAGTTAAATAACTAACTCTCTAATTAAGGGAACGCATTTATGTCGTTCATTGTGTGTGAACTTGATTGTTCATATATGGATTGTTGTTTACAACATTTACTATTATGTTGTGCATTTAATCAACCTCCATGCTATCAACAATTAGTCGTCGTAGCCACGTTAGCTTGGGGGCCATGAGGGGATCGTACCAGCATTCGTGCTGACCCCCTTTGGGGGCTGTTTTTACTACACAGGTACATCAGGAAGCGGCCGTCGCGAGAGTAAGAAGGGGGACAAGTGTTACGGGTTAAGTGTGGCCTACGAGTTGTGCATGTACACTCGTATGGCAATTTGAGTTAGTAAGATGTATAGGATGTGAGGGGGTTGTAAGAAGGATAAGTAATTGGTTAAGGTTGTTGTACTGATGTTCGGTATATTCTGTAGTCAGACCGTGGCAAGGTCCTGGATTGTAAAGAATTCCACTGTGACATGTTTATATATATACTGTTAAGTTGCGAGACCACATCTGGATTGAGTTGGGGTGTTACAAAAAGTGGTATCAGAGCGTAGTTACGCTCTGAAGACAAGAAATGCCGAACTTAGGAGAATATTGAGGTTGAGATTGAGTTATGGGTTAAGGGTTAAGAGATAGAGTGAGAGGTGCGTTAGCCAGGACTTCCCGGTGTTTACCAGACATCCATAGTACCTAGGCCCGCCCTCCACATCCCTAACCCTAAATATGTGGAACAAACGCCAGAGAGAAGAAAGTCTTCTCTTACTCGGGGAAACCCGATCTGGCAGGTAGCTAACAATAAGCAGTACGAGAAACATCTTGTTGCACAACAGTTACGGAGAACTTGGAGGTTTTCAATGGAGCGCAACAGAGAAACAGGCGCTACCGATGGAATACTATCAGTAAGGGAACGGAAATTACCGGCAACATGGGTCGACATGCTACGCAGTCGAAATAACCCGCGATACCAATGGTAAGGGAAGCACTACGCGTGCAATGGATAAGGAAATGATAAGAGACATGAGTACCGGACAGCGGTCCGAGTGAGCATAACAGTGGGATAATACAAAGCATGAGGATTGAGATTACTGGAAAGTCCAGTTAGAAACGGGAACACCAAACCCCATACAATGAGGAAGGTTATAAAACCTGGCCAACATAAGGCGGACGACGATAGGAACTCATATAAATTGTATACCGAAATAGGGCTACGATGTAGTGCCTAAAGGAGAATCATTACTGAGTAACCACAACAAAATGTGTGGAGAGAGGAGCGAGGGTTAAGACATAAGAAAATATTAAGGGATTCCCTCCGAAAGAGGAACGCCCTAATAGATGACAGTACTGTCAAACAACAAGGAAACCGCCGGATGGACGTTATCCAAAATAAGAGATTATCGAAGGAGTCCCGAGGACTACCAATTACATGGAAATTAGAAGGAAGTGTCACTACCGATGTACCTTGTACCAATAACCCATCCTGCATGGCGCACTTGCCATAGCAAGTGCTACCACGGTTAAGCCACACGAAAAGCCATCAAGGCGAAATAGGAGAACGCTACAGTTGTAGCATATATTAATACCGGATTGTAAATCCATAAGAACAGAAAAATAGGACCTTGGAAGGGCCTGACGGCCTGACCATGATGAGATGAACCGACACAGTCGTCAGGGAGCTGAGCTTAGACGAAATACTAAACCATAAAATATTAGCAACGGTATAACCCACTACAACAACAACCGACAGTACGGTAAGAACACCAATCTCAAACTCCACGAGGAAAACCTAAGAGATCGCTCGGTGATCCGAGCAAAACAATATGTAAGCAATAACATACGAGGAATGTATAATAAGATACCATTGAGACCGTTGACATAACATTTTCTAAAAAGAGCGGGATAAAACTCCCGAGATGACCGTTAAAACCTGCCGATAACAACATTCTTCAATGAAGATGTTGGAAAACCCAGAAAACAAGGGTAAAAGAAATAAACGTAAGCTATAAGCTACTAAGGATTAAAGTCGTACAACCCTGGAAAAGGAAAGCTCAGAGGACTACCCCCACAGAGCGGGCATAGTCGAGCCGAACAAACTGATGAATGACAGCTAGTACTGTTCTTCTAACTCATTAACACCCAAGTATGATTGATCATCAAAGGGTGGCGTAATCAACAGAAGTTGAACGAAGCGTTGAGATGGAAGTATAAGACGACAGGATGATATCCAACTTGGACACCGTAAGGCAAACGCCTAATACGAACCTAACCTTGACTATTAAGAGACATAAGTCTAGTAAAATGACAGCGTTGTCAAAGACATTAAGTAATCTCAGATCACCTGAACAACTTCCCTAGCAGGAAGCAGGATGCAGCAACTTATCATGAAACCCGATACTACATTTAGTATGTAACCTAATGGTGGATAGTGCTCAAAGAACCAGGATCTTATAAGGATGACCTGCAGATGAGTAAGAGTACAAATAATGAATAGAGACATTAAGCATTAAGAGCCTACGAGCCAAGGATGTTAACCACATCAGAGCCCGAGGCGCAGTAAGTTATAAGAGAGCTTGTTTAAGCCACGAAGGGACTGCAAATTGTAGATATGTACGGTTACCAAACCTATAACTTAGATTAGGAAGAACATTACCAAGAGAGGGTACCAATGAGAATATTGAGATAATGCTAAGGACAGGAGCGGAGAACGAACCATGCCTTTTAGGGTGGGGATACCTCTCCTTGTTGTGAGGCCATGAGTGGGAATGAACCCCTCGATAGGGCTTTCACTTATTAGAGATACAATACGCTTTGGTAGAGAATGGAAACTGTAAAACCTTGAGATTTCCTTGAAATATATCAGATACACATGAGTAATAAGGTAGGTTGCAGAGATAGACCCCATATCTGACACCCAGGATGTAAGAATTAGTGATCGTTAGAGATAAACACTGTGACTGCACATTATGGCTCGTCAATTAATCAATGCTCAGAAGAGCTTGTGATTCAGTGGATGACTTCTTCAGTAACCAGTTAAACTCCATGGTAGATAACATCACTAAGGATGAAAGAAAGCGAAAGAAACTAGCCTACTTACGAATCTGAGATTGGAGCAGAACATCTTCATATCAAGAGTCAACTATTTTACAACACGGTACGACAACCGCCAATACCGGAATGAGAGAACTCCCAGTGTGTTTACACCAAGAAGGGATTGATTATAAGGGAAGACATTAGAATAAATGAGTAAGAGGTTGCACCATCAATGGGCAACATAGTAAGAGCCAACTACCACGGTAGTAGTGGGCATGAGTACAATAGTTATATAAGGAGAATTAAGTTGTGGTGCGCGGTAAAGCGACCGTTAGGTATGAGCCGTCAAATAATGACACAGAGGCAATGAGATTTATGAGTTAAAACCAATATAAGTAAGGAAATAAGATGGTAGACGAACTGAGCATTGATGCCAGTAGTCTGGACCTGGTTTGGTAAGATTTCACAGGAAGCACACTACCCATTCCTTAAGGAACTGGAAGTGCAATCCTAGTAGCATAAATATGAGGAACAAGATAAGAGGCTCTACGAAGAGACCTCAATTATTAAGAGACCGAATCACGACGGAATACAGAAAGGAGCTGGAGCATACCATAACCAAGAACACAGTAAGTAGACTTCCCTTGATTAACTTCAAGAAGAACAATAAATGTTATTATGGAATGATGAAAGAGGAGATCGACAACAGAATACTTCATAATTAGCAATAGCTAAATGTGTGACAGACACTATGAGTTTACTAAAACGAGACGTGGGACGACAGCACCCCACAGGGGCTTGCAGGCCTGACACGCTCATTTATGAGTTAGTTAGGTAAGTAGTAATGTACCAGTAAGGTACCCCATGCATGTAGACGAGTGGTGTAAGGAACACGGGAGGTAGTCGACTCCGTACCACGGACAACGACGCAAGATCACATAAGAGCAGCTACTACCACAAACAGTCGAAGGGAAGAATTCAGTTGAACCAGCAACATAGAGGAACCAGAGAACAAATAATTAAGGACTATGAAGCGCGAAGAGCACGGATTGTTAAGTACAGACATTGGACATGTCTTAAGATGAATAAGAATAAACTGTAAAGTGCAATAAGCACTAAATATTAGTTTCAGATTAGGAATCATCCTCAGACCAAAGGTCAGTTGGAGAGAACGATTTAGACATTCGAGAAAACACTAAGAGTATGAACATTAGATCTCCAGGGAGACTGGATAGACGAGCTACAACCCATCAAGGCCGTGTATATATAAAGATAACACGTGACCATGGAGGGACCTTTAGTGCTAAATCATAAGCACGCAAGAGAAAGATATCCGATACTGTAAAAAGGATAAGAGAGGCGAATAAACCTAAAACTATCAGAGTCGTGCAGCGGAAGCTAGCAGATCACTACCTTTGAGATTAGACCAAACTAAGTTAAGGAAACGGTATAAGTACCGTTAAGAATCCTCGATACAGAGACTAAGTCATTTCTGATCGAATTATAAGTAAGATAGATGACGTGGAAGCTAGAATGCTTGGTGAGAATTAGACATCTTGAACTTATGTTCAAGGATGATATAATGCTGATTACGTGGGCGTAATCCATTTTAAGGGGGGTAGAGCGAAAACCGCTTAGCGTATGTTTGTGTACTGAGTACATAAACTACGGTGTGCATAGCACAAAATAATTTAGGAATATGTTTTACATAAACATTTTGAGATAAATCATGGTTATTGCACACAGAAGATGTGAATACCATACATATTAAGTACTTATCTTGTTAACTCCGATGTGAGTACAAGTTAAGAGAATTAAGGAAGAAGAATAAGGAGATTTAAGAAATAAAGAATATATATGAGGTATGAGTCGATATGAGACTATGTGTGAGATATGAATAAGATAACACTATGAGGTATTATTTGATATGAGTATGAGTTAGGAAATAGTAATGCTATGTGGTATGAGACAGTGGAAGTTGGTATGGGACAGTTATAGAACTTAGTAGGAATTTAAGTCTTGAGGTAATTACTAAGAGATGAATTGGGAATGTTTGATGGACTGAGTCCACACTTTGGAGATGTATTGATTATGATTAGAAGAACTAAAAAGATAGAAAATTGGACATGAGTGAATTGTTTGGATGTTTGAAAATGACGTGGGAGGTGGAACTTGATTTTCTAGGGATCAAGGGAAACCGAACACAAATTGGGGTGGAAGGATAGTTCAACACTGATGCTGATCACATTAGGGTTGGATGATTCCTGAAACTCCCTACCAGTGGTCACAACTAAATCACACTATGGATAGAGGCCTTGGGATAAAATGAAATTGGAGTTGATTGTATTTTTAATTAGAGGAATTATTCCTCACATGACCTCGTAAAAAGGATTACCTTTTTACTGAGTCTTGCCCATGAAGTCGAGGACGCACGAGCCTTTGTCTTCGGACCGGTGACATGGGGAGAGCAGCGTGTTTTGTATTCTGGCCCGTGGTGACGAGGACGAATGAGCCATTGTCTACGGACCGGTGACATGGGAGAATACGTTGGAAGTTGTGTGAATGTTTTAATTGTCAAAAGGAACAAAGGGAATTTTGAGTGTTATACATGCGTAAGCATGTTGTGTGATATTTAAGAATAAGCATATGGTGGACCTAAGGATTCAATGAGTTTAAGTATACATAAGTATGATCTATATGATCTAAGGAATGAGGTGATACATGTATTCTAATGAGATAAGATGCATGGGAACTTTGGGGACAAAGTTCTTTTAAGGGGGGTAGATTGAAATACCCCAAACCTAAGTATGCTAAGTAAACATCAAATTATGATGTAGTAAGGCTAGAATATGCCTTAGAAAGATTGGTAGACAATTTAAACCAAGGAAAACACAAGGAAATGCCTTAAGGGCAATTAGGGCAAAAATGTGCTCTAAGCTTGGAGAGACTTGGGTGAGTACCCAAATATCATGATAAGACCTTAGTAATATTCTAATGGTCATTTTAAACCAATTAGCAAAGAAAACCAAGCTTGAAAACAAGATAAAACACAAAATGTGCTTTAAGAAGTCTTAAAGCACATTTTTGAGAAATTGTCTTAGAATTGAGTTTTGAGTGGCTAAATGTCCATAATTACTCTTTAATCAACATGTGTACTAATTAGTATCACATTAGGAAGCCTAAATCAATGGGAAATCAAAAATTTCAGAAATATGTGCACTAATTAGTGAATAGTGCCAAATAGTGACTAGTTTAAGTTTTAATCAATATAAGCTAATTAGTTGGTCAACAAAGACCATGACTAGCCTTATTTAAGATAGGGGGCCGGTTTTCTAAAGGAGGATGAGTCACCATAAGTAGTCAAATAAGGAAGAAAAGAAGAGATAAGTAAAAGAGTACTATTTGCTTTATTAAAGCAAATATCTTATATTAGCCACCTTTCTTCTTCTCTCTCTTCATTTCTCTTCTTCCAACGATTTCACCATCTTCCTCCTCCCTTCATTCACGTAGGAGCAGCACCCATGGCACCACCACCTTGCTTTGGCAACAACTTACTCATTTTAGCTCCAAATCAAAAACTAAACACATATTTCTCTTAGTTAGGCCAAGACCTATCTTTCTATCTTTTCAAATCCTTCAAAGCTCCATTTTGGTGCCAAGAGGAAACTCCATTGATGGAGGAAAATCAAGTTTGAAGAGCTCATTAGCTTCTCCATTCTCTTAAGGTAAAGAAAATGTAAGAAAAACCATGTTTCCATCATTTCTTCTACATGGCCGAAAATTTCTACTCATGGGGCCTGTTTTTATGCCTTGTTCTAGCTTGATTTATTCACCAAGGACTAGTGGAGGTCCTATTTCATTCAATGCCCAAGTCTACTTTGAGACTTCAAAGGTAATCATCCACTTTTATGCCTTAGAACACATTTCTAACCTAGGTTTTCATCCCTTGAGGTTAGTGTATTGTTTAGTACTCATGTGAGTCATTGAATATTGATTAGAACATTGGCAAGGGGGATTTAAGTGGTGGCCGAGATTCATGTAAGAAGAAGGTCTAAGGAGGAAGTTAAGATAAGCTTGAGAAAACAAGGTAAAATGCTTACCAAATGGTGGTTTAAGTTTTAAGGGATGAGTTTAGGTGGATACCAATGTGGCTTAGAGCTTACATTGTGTATTGGGTTATATAACCTAAGAAAAAGAACTTAAATAAGCTTGTGAACTTGTGGCTAAGGAGCCAATGGGAATGAGTTAGTAATATAAGTTTAAGATGGATTTTAAGAGCATTATAATTACTATGAGATTGATGGGTGTATTTGCAGGTTGAAAGCTTTTATATGTGGGAAATTCAGTGTTTAAGTTTAAGTCATTTAAGGGCCTAAGAGCCATGTCATTTAAGAGCCTTGGTGCTATGCAATTTAAGATTATTGCAATATAATGAGTTGTTGTGAATGATTTGGTTTTGTGATGAGAAAGAACTTGATGTGTGTGAGATGGTTGAATGAGGAAAACAATGTGTGTGGGCATGATAAGATACTAGAGAAGCTATGGCGAAATTTGAGTAGAAAATAAGTGTTTAGGTGATGGTGGTGAAATATGACCTAGGATTTACTAGGAGTCATAAAAAGGAATTTGAGTGGAAATGAGTTAATTAAGGAGTTCTTGAGGTTTAGAATGACCTAGAGTGGTCTATGAGGAAATTAGAGTTTAGATGGGTGCATTGAACACACCAAAGTCATGGTATGAGGAATGGTAAGACTTGTGCAAATCTGGAGGAAATGATGCATAATGCTTTGAGATGATTTAGGTATGAACTAAGAGAAGAACAATGAGAGTTCGGGAAGTTTGTGTAAGAGGTGGTGATGTTAGTGGTGGACTAGTAAGGTTTAGTTGAATGGTAATGTGTGGATTTGGGTGATGGAAGTGAAAAAGGTAGGAGGAGGTTGTAAGTCGTCAAGGAAAATGACTATAAACGTATAAGAGGGTATGATCGTGAGAATGGTGGGTAAGTTGCATAAGAGAAGTGGAAATGTCTACGGAGGGTGTTGCATGGTTAAGGTAAATGAAGAACAATGTCAAGGTATTAAGATAATGGAAAGAAATGTATAAGCAAGCTTAAGAGTTTAAGAGTGATGAGTAACAAATGAAAAGAAGAGAAATTGTGCATGGACATGCAAGATAACCTTGGAAGGTTTAACAAGCAAGATGGAGTGCAATGAAGTTGAGGAGGGGTTATATGGGTTGAAAAGAAACACTTTGGATAGTTGAAGTTTTAGACATAATGTACATGTTGGAAAGAAAAGGGATTAACTAACAAGTGTTAGGAGTTTTTGCAAGAATTGAGTAAATGTTTGAGAAGATCTTTGGAAGTTGTTTTAATGAGTTTGGTGGAGGTTATAAGGTGGGTTTAATGTGCCAAGATGGTTTTGGACCTATTAGGACACTTGTGGAAGAGTTTGGAATTGAAAGAACAATTTAAAAGAAAAATCTGTAGTGGACCGACCAGGGTCCGACCCAGTTTTGGGTCGGTCGGGCCATGTTGAGCCAGCCGGAATGTCTCTGGACTGGACCGACCCAGAGGGTTTTGGGTCGGTCGGCTTAGCTTTGGGTCGGTCGGGCAAAATTTAACGTAGGAAATGGATTCTGTAATGGACCGACCCAGAGGGCTTGGGTCGGTCGGTCAAGCTCTGGGTCGGACGGATGGGTTTAAAAAGACGGAAAAGTTTCTGAGATGGACCGACCCATAAGGTTGGGTCGGTCGGTGGGTCGGACGACCCTTAAGACTTAAAAAAAAAAAGAGAAACCCTAAGAGAGCTTAGTGGTATTAATGGTACCCCATTAAGGGGGCAATGATGATTAGAGGTATAAAGACCTAAGGGATTAAGTTAAGAATAAACTTAAAAGTTTAAGATTAAGTTTGTAAGATTAAGTTGTAAGACTTAAGAGGTGTTAGGTTGGAATCATTAAGAGTTAAGTAAGTTAAGTAAGTTAAGTAAGTTAAGTAAGTTAAGTAAGATAAGTAAGTTGAATTGAGTTAAGTGATTAACAACCTAAAACTGAATGAATGTTTTAGGACTTGGAATTTGGACTCCGGAAGAGAGTAAGCAACCGAACGACCAACGGTGAACGGTATAGTTCTCTTGTGTCCTGCTTGCTAACGAGGTGTCCCTCGGCTTGTGTGCTATTTGTTTTTGTGTGCTCTCTAAACAAGATAAAGCATGCAACCAGAATAATATATTTATTGTTGTGTGATATTTGAAAACTAACACAACATACCGTGAGAACTTACTAACCAATGTTTAGTAAGGAATTGAGTGAGACTAAGGAACGCTCCCTAATAGGGGACGATATGAACCGAAAGAGATTAACCAACAAACATGGTCTTGAGATTACTACTAACCGGAACTTGAGTGAGGAAACCCGGGACCGATCTCCGGTCATGCATGCTAAGGAAAGGGGGTCAGTATCTATAGCAGATTCGACTTCCGCTTAAGGACTTGTCTTCGGACTTGTAGCCTAGGGCCGGTTGCCGGCTCAGCTACGCTGGACTCCCGTCCAGAGTAGGTGGCATTAAGATGGTGCGGTGGGATCACCTAAATCCCAGGTTCGAATTAAGCTACAACCATTCCCTTCCAGGAACGGTTTGTATATTGAGATTAAGTTAAGATTAAGATTAAGGTAAGGTTAAGATAAGTTGCAACCATTCCTTTTTAGAGGATGGTTTGTATTATTAAGATTAAGGTAAGGTTAAGATAAGTTGCAACCATTCCTTTTTAGAGGATGGTTTGTATTATTGAGATTAAGATAAGCTACATCCACTCCTTATTAAAGGATGGTTGTTTCTAAGATTAAGATAAGACTAAGACTGAGGTGAGATAAGGATGGACTAAGATTAAGGGGGAACATTACTTAAGGTGTTAAATAACTAACTCTCTAATTAAGGGAACGCATTTATGTCGTTCATTGTGTGTGAACTTGATTGTTCATATATGGATTGTTGTTTACAGCATTTACTATTATGTTGTGCATTTAATCAACCTCCATGCTATCGACAATTAGTCGTCGTAGCCATGTTAGCTTGGGGGCCATGAGGGGATCGTACCAGCATTCGTGCTGACCCCCTTTGGGGGCTGTTTTTACTACACAGGTACATCAGGAAGCGGCCGTCGCGAGAGTAAGAAGGGGGACAAGTGTTACGGGTTAAGTGTGGCCTACGAGTTGTGCATGTACACTCGTATGGCAATTTGAGTTAGTAAGATGTATAGGATGTGAGGGGGTTGTAAGAAGGATAAGTAATTGGTTAAGGTTGTTGTACTGATGTTCGGTATATTCTGTAGTCAGACCGTGGCAAGGTCCTGGATTGTAAAGAATTCCGTTGTGACATGTTTATATATATACTGTTAAGTTGCGAGACCACATCTGGATTGAGTTGGGGTGTTACAGTGGATCATGGATATGAATCCCAGTTTGTGATAAGAGGCGTTTAAGGATAACCCGATTAATGGGTAGTTGTCGTCTATTAAGGAAGTAGCTCCATTAGAGGAGAAACACTCAAGGGGTAATGAATACCATGAGTGACTTATCAATTGTGGATATGTCATCTGTTGTTGAGCCCATTGAGGCGGAATGATTCGTGTTGTGTGTTTTTAGTTACATGCATGATTCAAATAAAATCAACAGCATGCTAAGATGACAATTAGTTGTGCGTGGCCCGGTAGCATGTGGGCTGCGGGATTACCATACCAGCAAAGGTGCTGAGCCCCTTGGGGGCCACCCTTTCTCTTCTTTTCCTATTTCAGGTACAAAGAGCTGGAAGCCGTTCGAGAGTAGGACGGGGTAGTCGTTGTACATGGGTAATCACTTAAGTTGTATATATGTAGTAGGTGTAGTAGGACCGAAATTGTTATCGGCATCAGTTTGTGAATACTCGGTACAGTTGGAAGGTATGTTTTGTTGTTAATGGAAAGGGATAATAATGTGTAGACGCTCGGGTGGTTAACGGCGTGTAACACCAACGAGTTAAGTAATGTGAAGTAGTATGTTTTCCGCTGCAGGATGTTGTTATATGGTTGTTGTTGGATGGGGTGTTACAAAAACAAAGAATGAGTTTAAGCAAAACACTTAACCTCATTAACCAAGAATGCTTAAGGCACTAATTAAGAGATTACCTTGTGAAACCCTAGAGTTGGTTTCTTGCCATAAATCAAAGGAGGGCTCTAATCCACCATTGGAGGGTTGAATTGAAGCTCAAAATCAAGAGGAAAAACAAGGTATGAGGATGGGCAAAATCGGCCAACAAGGAAAGATGGAGAAAATGAGTTTTTCTTGGAACCTTTTTACCTTGTTTGAAAGAGGAGACTCCAAGCTTCCTTTTGATGTCAATTTCTCTTCAAATGGGGAAAACCCATGTGGATGAAGTTCATCCTTTTCGAATTTTGAAAAGAGAGATTGATAGAGAATGATGAGGAGATGAATAATATGTAATTATTTTTGTGATTGGAGCTTGTATGAAGCTTGGGCATGGCATTGAAGTTGGAGTAGCCATTGGAGAGGAAGGAGAGAAATCGACAGCTTGGGGGAGAATATGGAGCTGGCTGGGAAGAAAGAGAGGGAGGAAAGAGAAAAGGAAAGAGAGAAATGAGAGGAGAGAGAGGGTGGGGGCTCCTTTTACTTTTCTTTCTTTCTTTTCTTTATTTTTCTATCTTAGTAGGTGTGTGAGAGGGCTGTCTCACAATGAAAACCCGGCACACTTAATTGTTACAAGCTGGAGCATTTTTCGTCTTTTACAGAAAACACTCGTTATTTTACCCGGTTTAGCACTATTCACTGACCGGGCCCGTTTTCTGGAATTTTCTTGTTTACTTAATTTTAATGGTTCTTAAGCTCCCATTAATGTTTAATTATAGTTATATAGTCAACTATAATTTTTCGGGGTCGTTTAGCTGTTTAAAGTCACGTTTTCGGGTTTTCTCGAAAAACGCGCTTTAAGACTCTATTAGCGTTTAAACGCATTGTTTGGATCCGTTTCCTTCCGGAATTTTTCCCACACGTTCTTAGCGTGTAGTTAAGGTATAAAAACATATTTATAACCCTAACGAAGGTTATGTACCTCCTAAAATAATTAAATACGTATTTTCACGTGTTGTGACTTTTACACATTTCCTTTTTCTTTTTGGTTTCATTTCTTCACCAATGATCTTAATGACTTAATTAGCCCTAGAAAATTATAATTACACAATTAATTAACACATTAAGGTTTGGGGTATTTCAATCTACCCCCCTTAAAAGAACTTCATCGAAGTTCACACTTCCCACACAACATCGGTTAGAATACGGGGATTACTTGCAACATAAACCTCCATAACAACATATTTTACATCATGACCTCGGACTCAATGGTCCGGGTACATATACACATCCATACATAACGTAACATACTTACATGATAACCTCGAACTCAATGGTCCGGGTACCTTATCAACATTGTACTTACATAACAACCTTTAGACTCTTAGGTCCGGGTAACATAACAACATTTAGACTCATAATTCTTGATAACATAACATCCTTTAGACACATAGGTCTTGATAACACAACACTTTCGGAACTTAACCACATTAGGACTCAAGGTCCAAAATAATAATTATTACACATACCACACAACATGTCATAGCATGTATATCAACCAGAAATTCCTTTTCCATTTCTTCATGGGTTCGAGACACATGTTGAGTACATATACACTATGATCCCACAGAACCCGGTCGCGATGGACACCTTCTGGTCCCTGTTCCTTTGGGAGATCAAAACAATCACATACATCTTTAAAATATACTTCTCATGTCACCGGTCCGAAGACAAAGGCTCATACGTCCTCAGCTCGTGAGCAAGTAATACGAAAATACCCTCTATGAGGTTAAGTATAATGAAATCCTTTATTGGAAAATACCAATTGAAGATCCTTTTTACAAGGTCAAGTAAAAGTAGTCCTTCCTTTGAAAATACCACTTAAGAATCTTAGAGATATTAATTGAAGTCTTGAAAGTACCAATTGAAAATTTGAAACCCAATTTAAAATTCTTTTGAAAACTCAATACAACTCCAAGTCCAATCATTGTTAACTGCATCTTTTTCTTGATGTGATTATTTGTGACCACTTATAGGGAGTTTCAAGATTCATCCAACCCTGATGTGATCAGCATCAGTGTTGAACTATCTTTCCACCCCAATTTGTGTTCGGCTTCCCTTGATCTCATGATAATCAAGTTTCACCTCGCACTTCATTTTCAAACAACAACAAATTCAAGCATATACAATTTTCTATCTTTTAATCCATCTAGTCATAATCATTACATCTCCAAGGGATAGAACTTTGTCTATCAATCATCATCCAATTTCAACTTAGTCCAAGTTACCTAGGGAATTTAATTCCTACTAGGTTCTATATCGGTTTCATATCTCTTCATAGATCACAATGTTGTATGTATATATATATATCTATATATTTTTATCAAAATATAATACACAATATTACATTTAGTATCATATGAACATATACTGTCGGGGTTTTAGTTTCCCGGGAGTTTCTTTGCTCCCTTATACTTGTACTTTCACACACATCTGTTAACAAAATAACACACTTATCACAATGGTATTCGCATCTTCTGTGCGCAATTAACACTATTAAACCATGAATGAATGCGTATATTTATGTAACACACGCACCAATCATCAGAACAATTCATTTTGTGCTATGCACACCATAGTTCACGTACACTTGTACGGTAAAACACACTAAGCGGTTTTGCGCTCTACCCCCCATAAAAGGGATTACGCCCACGTAATCAATCACTGAATATTGGTTTAAAATATTCTACCGTCGTGAAGTGTTTTATCTCCACGCGGTCTGTTATACAACGTGTTCTGGTTAGAGGATCTTAACCATATTGGCGGTTTAGTCCCTAAACCAAGAATTCTCCTTAGAGTTTATTTAATTCATGACCAGTTTTGATTCTGGCCTGTGAAACTTCTAGCCCTTCCCGCATATTCACAACGCACGTCCAACACTTGAATTGCTGGCTCACTAGTTTCTGTTGCGCAACTCTGATAATTTAGGGCTTAGTTTGCCCCATACATTATTCTTATGTATTGTACATCTCCGATTATCACCTTCATCTTGGTAATAACGGGTTCTCAACCGACGCATGGTATTTCTTACCGTGAGCGAATTCGGTGAGTTACATCCTTTCTATCCACTTCCGTGATAATTTATTGTATTCACAATGACTTACTTGATTTCTTCCGACTTATTGTCGGTTAAGTTTGAGCTACTACCTATTGTGTAGTACTCTGTCGGTTATTTCCAACACTTGAGGTATATTCCATACCGATGTTTAATAATCGTGTTACTGTAGTCACTTATGTCCATCAAGTATCCTTTGATTGGTACAACCGTGCTTCTCTTATGCATCCGTTTTATCACATCATAAGTCTTGTCCTTCTATCACATTTAACATTTCTCAAACTTCCTCTATCTCACTTGATCATTACCGCGCAAGCGCAATCCCAAAACACTCAGTCATACAGAGTGCAGAGGCGTAAACTCTTGGCGGTAAATCTCTTATGCGATTGCAATAGGAATTTATACTGTGTTTCTTATTACTTAGTAACGACTACTGGCTTATTGCCCAGTCTGTTTATCATCACTTACTTTGCCATACAATTATTTAGCAATACTTATACAACAGTCGCTTACTGCGGTCCGTGCTTTCACTCATTGTATAACATTAACTTACACTGCATCCGCTATTATGTTAGCTTCCGCCATTACACTATGTTTTGCCACTTATTGGGCTGAATGCTCCTTCAGCGTTGTTCATTACACATTTAGCATCACACACCTATTACTCTTGCGGTCTCCACAACTGGTATCAACGCTTCTATTCGTATAATACTCATTCAAATCACTCTTAGGTAACAACATCGTGGTCCATCCCTAACATATCTCTTAAACTTAGTTCACATAACTACCGTCGTTGCGGTCTCACAGCATCAAGAGGTATCCCCACTCTTAAAGCAGTGGTTCGTTATCCGCTTACTCACTTATATAACATAAACTTTCGTAATCAATAACATTTTCTTAACACATTCTACTTGTGGCTTGCAAGCCTTATTGCCTTGAGCTCTGCTCGTTGTAGGCTATCCACAACCTTCACTTCTCCATATAACATTACATATTCTCCATGACAAGGCCGTTGCACCACGGTTCCTTTCATGGGATGTCCCTTCAAGGATGTCAGACTTCCTCCTAACGACCTATGCTTAGCCTGGGTGTTAGTCTCAACCCTTGCGTTTCAGTCACGTTATTTCGTTCAACCACTGTTGATCCAAACACCCTTTTAAGGATAGCTCCTGGGTGTTACTAGGTTAGGCCATTACATCTGGCTTGCACCTATTGGTATGTTTAATTAACTACATAGCCTTGTGTTCTTGGCTGGGTTAAATATCCTTTCCAGTGAGATTGATATCCCCTTGGTTTAAGTGATCATTCCGGGAGTCTCATCCCGATCGTTGCACATTAACGTGTCCATAGTAGGCATCTGCCTCGCCCTATATAGGTTGGGTACTTACTCCAGCTATTATGTTCATCCTTCTGGATTCTTAAGACATATGCGATGACTTTACTCACAATCAGTGCACTTCGCACATGTTCACCTTTAAACATTACCTTTAAAATAAACTTACTAATTCCTTTAGTCTTCTAAACTTAACTGGGTTCCTTTACTTCAACTATTCGATGGTAATCCATTACTCTTGCTTGACTTTTACTTCGGACCGTAGTATGGAGTCGACTACTTCCCGTGTTCTAGACTCCACTCGTATACATATGTGGGGTACCCTACTGATACATTGCTACTTACCCGACTATCCCATAAGAAGGTCTGTCAGGCCCACAAGCTCCTATCGGAGTGCGGTCATCCCACATTTCAGTTGGTACACTCGTAGTGTCCGTCACACACCTAGGTGAAGTATTCTGTTGTCAACTCCTCTTATATTATCCTGTGATAATATGCATTTGTGCTTCCCGAACTTGTTCAAGGGAAAGTTTATCCACTGTTGTATTATCATGAACTCCATCCATTCCCTTGGGTTGCTACCCTTGGGTTTACCGGTTTCCGTCCGGTTGTTCAAAAGTACGTCCTCTGGTTTGGTTTAAAACAAGGTTAGAAGGAAATATGGGTTTGAAAGAAAATTTGGTTTTGAAAAAAAAAAGTTTGAAAATAAATCAAAGTTTAAAAGAAAATTCTCGTGGTTTCACAACGTCCTCTTGTTTTAACCGAGTCTAGCTTCTTGCTGACTGGTGTATTTCCAATTACAGGGGTTAGGCCGTTAAGCCTTTCCATGGTTATGATGTTCTTACTTAACTTCATGGTACTTTACTAAGTACTTTGTAGTGGCTAAAAATTTCCCGCTAGCCTTGTTATAGCAGCACTTGCCATGGCAAGTGCGCCATGTTAACTGGCTATTGGTTCAACACACCCCGGTTGCGGTATTACTCATACCTCGCACTGTCATCAGTGGCCTTGTTGGCCCTTACTTGATCTTACAGTCTTAACAATCTTCTGGGTACTTCTCACTGGCTTCACATGATGACCATTACTAGGGTGGTTCCCATTTTGGGAGACCCCATTTTACTTAGTATTGTATCCTCCTCGTACTACGTTGCAGTTCTTAATCGGTTGGTATACCGTTGGTGTATTAGTTAACGTTTGTAGTCCCGTAGACACTCGCCTCGGGTTTCATTACTTCACTTCTCCACTGTTGCACGATTGGTGCGTTACAAGCTGGTTGTTCTCGACTGCTCCGTATGTCGGCCCAGGTTGCCGGAAATTCAATTCCCTTATGCATAAGGTTCTTCACTTTTCGCTATAAATGCGGCAAACATTGTTCAGATGGAAACCATCTTCGGGATTCCCACATTTCGGAATCTACCGTATGACTGGTTCTCCGCACTTATAAGGACACTTAATAACAGCCAGATCAGGTACTCCCGAGTAAGAGAGGACTTCCATCTCTCTGGCGTTCTTTCCGAGTTATAATATAGGGTTTGTGGAGGGCGGGATGGATATTGTAGGTTTCCAGTATTCACTGGTACTCCTAGCTAGCGTATTTATCACGCTATCACTCAACCCTTAACCCAAAGTACTAAAATCCTAACTCGGTACTTCCTAAGCTCGGTAACTCAGTCATCAGAGCGATACTTCACTCTGATACCACTTTTTATAACACCCAACTACAACAACACACCAAATAACACATTGCAGCGGAAATCTCAACTCATAACATCGCTTAACCCGTTGGTGTTACACGCCGTTAGCCACCCACGTGGCTAACAAGGCTAGCATACATACATCGTACCGGTCTGATGGACTAAACTCCCGAGCAACTATGCATTAATCCCGTTCCATGTCCAACAATCATTATACACTTACATTACGACTGTACCGAGTATTTACCGACTAACGCCGATACATTCTTGGTCTTACTACACCTATCATACATACACATCTTACACGACTACCCTCATGCAAACGACTACCCCGTCCTACTCTCGAACGGCTTCCAGTTCTTTGTACCTAAAACAGGAAAGAGAAGAAAGGGTGGCCCCCCAGGGGGTTCAGCACCTTTGCTGGTATGGTAATCCCGCAGCCTGCATGCTACCCGGCCACGCATAACTAATTGTCATCTTAGCATGCGGTTGATTTTATTTAAAACATACACAAATTGCACACACGTATCATGCTTATAAAGCAAACATCCATTATTGGGGTACAATCACAAAATTAGCACACACAACATAACAACACACTCCACTTAATAACATACACACAGCTTAATTCCATTCTTCTTAGAGAACGTACACTTTACTTAGGATGTGCCGGAGGTAATATAAGTCCGAGCACGCCTTACATACATTTTCTTCACTTAGGTATGGCGGCCTCATATAGGACCGATCACACCATACACAATTTCCCCCTAACTCCAATAATGATGAGTTAGGTAAGCCTTGGTTAAGCTTGTGGGTGGTTGTAATTCAAGGAGGAAAAACAACCGTAACATAACAAAGAGGGTGTCGTAGCGAAAATAGGCATCAACACCCTACCAACATTACACATAATTTCCCTCCTAGCCCGATGTGGCGGTCGGGTAGGTAAGCTTTGGCTAAGCTAGTGGGAGGTCGAACATCCAAGAAGGATATACAACCCTAACATAACAGAATGGGAGTTAACTCACATATATACATCAACTCCCAAACAACACGCGCGACCGGAACGACCGGATTCCTCACCATACATAACATATACTTATTAGTTAGAGGTTCCTTTATGGAACTTATCACATACATACATCACATTGTGTTACTAACTCGGTTAGACACATCAGGGAAAATCACATCCCACTTCAACAACATGGATAACAGTATCCAATAACAACAACATACTGAACAAGTCACATACATCACACAAAGTCACCACACACACTAACGCACGAATAGCCGTAGTTAGAACGTTCTCGTGGGTTGGGACGTTTATTCCGAATACCGATCTCTTACGTGAACCTAAGGTCGGTTAACTATTGTTTAACACATAATTAAGGTTAAACGGTATCGGAATTAATTATGCCATAATAATGAATTACTATAAACTCATTTCATGCTTTATCTTGCAAGGTGGTAAACACACAGGAAAACACATTGGCATACTAGCCGGTGTAAACCGGTAGGACACAGGTTGCAAGAAAACCATACCTGTCACCACGGTCCACTATTGCGTCCTCTTAGGTTCCTCGAACAATTCTCGAACAACTGGTAATATTAAATCACTTTTATTAACATCGGGGTAATATGATTGTTTAATGTCTAGTGCCCATATCTTGCCCCGTTAGGTAGTTAATTAACTTTACATTTTAAACTTGTTTCACTTTCACATTTTACTACAACTTCTCACCCACTTAATTGTCTGTATAACTCACTTAACATGTCTTAAACAACCTCATAACATCATTATACCAACTAATCACCATCGTTAGACATCATTTTCCAACCTTAAACAAAGGTTTTTAAGTGGTCCGGGACTTAGTCCTTCTTAAGGTCCCGGACCCATCCATGGCAATACTCTCGGGCATTTTTATGTAGTGGTCTGGGACTTCATACAGGGCTTGAGTCCCGGACCAACACAGGCTGAAACTCTCGGCCATTTTAATAGGGGTGGTCCGGGACTTTATACTCATCCCAAGTCCCGGACCAATGTGTCTGCATACTCTCGAACCATTTTTACAATATGGTCCGGGACTTGACATTGAACCTAAGTCCCGGACGACTGCTACAGGCCTTCAAAAATGGCATTTTCAATCCATGTTCCACTTGTTCTCTTCACCCATTGTTGTCTCAACCTCCCTACATATAATTAGATATATTCTAACACTAATATAACACCTTAAACTTCTTTAAATCATTATCTAAACTTGTTACTCAATTCTTGATTAAATTCAACACAACCAAATTCTCACATTTTGCAATTTGCACTCTTATGCATTTCTAACTCCTTCTTGCTTGTTTTTACCCCTTACCAACCTCACCAAAACCATCAATGACCATCACAAATCATTCCTACATAAATGTACTTCTAAAACCCACATCCACTCCATGTTTCACTAATCATAGGCACTAACTCCTCTCTGGGATTTCTAAACTCCTCATATGTAAATTCCTACATATTTTCATCCTTCTCTTCCTAGTTTCCCAAATGCCATTTCAAGGCTATTAAACCACTCTACTCAACACCACAAATACCAAGGTTCTCCCATTCACCAAGCCATCATCAAAACACTCATTTTCTACCAAAATTTCGCCATAACCTCCCCATAAACCTTACATGTCCACATTCACCAATTTTCACAATTTACCATCCTAATCTAACCACACCCTTACAATCCTCAAAGTCCATCAACAACAACATAATTCCAAAATCTTCATAAACCACAATATAGACACAAACTCTAAACACTTGGCTCCGAGGCCCTTTAATTCACAATTAATTTCACAAATCTCTCTAAAATCAACTAAACACATAATTGTTATTTTTTTCTTTTTATTTTGGGGTTCATCATTCAATTTAACCCATCTTAAATCCTCAAACAATTATAACAAGACTTAAGGTAGATTTTTCAGGACTTGAACATTCAAGTCCTCTTTTAAATTCTCCTCTCCTCTTGATGCAAAAAAATCGGTCAAGGCAATGTGGTTGCCCAACTCCAACCCAACATTCAAAACAAAGAATGAGTTTAAGCAAAACACTTAACCTCATTAACTAAGAATGCTTAAGGCACTAATTAAGAGATTACCTTGTGAAACCCTAGAGTTGGTTTCTTGCCATAAATCAAAGGAGGGCTCTAATCCACTATTGGAGGGTTGAATTGAAGATCAAAATTAAGAAGAAAAACAAGGTATGAGGATGGGCAAAATCAGCCAACAAGGAAAGATGGAGAAAATGAGTTTTTCTTGGAACCTTTTTTCCTTGTTTGAAAGAGGAGACTCCAAGCTTCCTTTTGATGTCAATTTCTCTTCAAATGGGGAAAACCCATGTGGATGAAGTTCATCCTTTTAGAATTTTGAAAAGAGAGATCGATAGAGAATGATAAGGAGATGAAGAATATGTAATTATTTTTGTGATTAGAGCTTGTATGAAGCTTGGGCATGGCATTGAAGTTGGAGTAGCCATTGGAGAGGAATGAGAGAAATCGACAGCTTGGGGGAGAAGATGGAGCCGGCTGGGAAGGAGGGAGGAGAAGAAAGAGAGGGAGGAAAGAGAAAAGGAAAGAGGAGAGAGAAATGAGGAGGAGAGGGTGGGGGCTCCTTTTACTTTTCTTTCTTTCTTTTCTTTTTTTTTCTAGCTTAGTAGGTGTGTGAGAGGGCTGTCTCACAATTAAAACCGGCCCACTTATTGTTACAAGCTGGAGGTTTTAGTCTTTACAGAAACGCTTTATTTTACCCGGTTTAGCACTATTCACTAACCGGGCCCGTTTTCCGGAATTTTCTGTTACTTAATTTTAATGGTTCTTAAGCTCCCATTAATTTTTAATTATATTTATAGTCAACTATAATTTTTACGGGGTCGTTTAACTATTTAAAGTCACGTTTTCGGGTTTTCTCGAAAAACGCGCTTTAAGACTCCGTTAGCGTTTAAACGCATTGTTTGGATCCGTTTCCTTCCGGAATTTTTCCCACACGTTCTTAGCGTGTATTTAAGGTATAAAAACATATTTATAACCCTAACGAAGGTTATGTACCTCCTAAAATAATTAAATACATATTTTCACGTTTTGTGACTTTTACGCATTTCCTTTTTCTTTTTGGTTTTCATTTCTTCACCAATGATCTTAAGGACTTAATTAGCCCTAGAAAATTATAATTACACAATTAATTAACACATTAAGGTTTGGGGTATTTCACAAGGTTGTAATAAGGCCATGTCATTAGGCCATTTTAATTTAAGTTTATAAGCTTATTTAGTTAGATTTATGCTTATATAATTAAATTGGGCCAAACCGTAATTACTGGAAAATTAGGAAGCCTTGGGCTTAATTAGAAGAATTTAGGGTTTTTAAATGAATTTATTAAAAATTATAACATTTTATAAAGTTTTGTGTCAAAATTGTAAAAATAGAAAAGTGTGGGGTAAGATAGGTAATTACCGAAAGTTTGTGTCCCATTTGGTATTAGAAGTCAAAGTTGACTATATAGGAGACTTTGACCAAGTTTGGAAAATTTAAGAAATTAAAATACAACCTTATATAAGATACTTATTAAATTGTAAAAGATTTATAAGACTTGGGGTAGTGTAATGTAATTTCCGAGAGACTTAGGGGTACTAAATGGAGTTTAGTAAAGTCCTTAAGTTATTAGGAATTTTAGAAGTTTATTTGGTTAAATTTGGAGCTTAAATGAATTAGTATAAGTATAATATATATTTTTATTTAACATTGTTACAACATGGGTACACATATGTGTAGAAAACCGAGATTAGAGGAAATATAAGGTTAGGATATAATTTTAATAACCTTTTGGTATAGTTTGGTGATTTTTAAAATATCATATAAGGTTCTATAAAGATATATGTATAATATATAGTTTTAATGGGATTAGAAAACTATGTATTATAAATTGGGATTGATTTGTGATTTATAGAAGTTTAGTGGCTTATAGTGAAAGCCGAAAATATAAGGGGCTATTTGGTATTTTATAAACAAAATATAACTATAGGTTATAATTGTTTTAATGACTTAAATGTCATAATATATGTTATATAACTATAATGTAGCATTATATTAATTATGTGGTGGATTTTGTAAATATATAAGAACATAGGTGCTGTTCGGAAATATTAACATTTTAAATGGAATTTATAATATGGTTTTAATGTTATAAGAGTTATAACATTTATAATATAAGAGGTATTCATTAAAAAGAATGAATATAGATTATAAGACTTACCATATAATAAATAGTTCCATAATACATATATATAAATAAATATATGTAATGGTGTAGAAAATGTGATAACTATAAATTATCATAATTAAAATGATAATAGATGTGGAGAAAAGAATTATAAACATTAGATATGGTAATTCTAATGTTAAGAGTATACATAGGATAATAAGGATTTAAATAATTCAAAGTACTTTTACATATGAATTATACTCCATTAGATTTGGAAAAACGAACCTTAGGAAAATAAATACTAAGGTGAAATGTATAATACATGATAAAGAACTATACATGCAATGTAAAAACAAACTACATAATATACAAGGGAATATTAAGTTACATGCGATAACAAGTTCAACATAAAATATATTAATATACGAAGCAAGACTACGCATGTAATATAATGTTTTTCCAAACTCTCGAGTTAAGCCGAAAACCCGACAAACATTGACAGTTAATAACGGGGGATTAACCGGGAGGTATTAGTGACGGTACGGGGTACCGTAGAGTTGTATTGTTGTACGGGATGCTAACCAGTAGCTTTATGTATTGTTTAGATTGTTAGAGACGACACACGGAGCGTAGGATCTTGCTGATTCATACTCCACCGTAATACAATCAGGGTGAACGGTATGTTGTTATGTGTCTCTGATTGTCTCTGAGGGCTTCCTCAGTTCAGACTTCTGTGTGATCTGTGATAAGATTGTTTGTCTGAATGTGATAATTAATATGCATGAATTGTATATTTATAGCTGCTTATTATTTACTGTTGTTGAGTTAACAATATTGGTTCGTATATATGGACCTATATATATAAAACGAACTAGCGGCTATGGTGCTATCATATATGAAATATAAGGAACGTCAGAAAAATGTTGTAGCACTAGGATAATAAGATATACATATTATCCAAGACTTTTATACGGAGCATTGGCCTTTCTATACGCTGCTCTCATATCTAACACTGGATCCCGAGTTTACAGACTCCGGATTGGACTAATGACCTTAGTCTGCTGTGTTAAAAAAAAATGGTAATGCGATGCGATGGTATGATTAATTAATGAAGGAAAGTAAAGCCAAGAGGATGTGGCTCTTGGTGCGCGCTGTGATCACAAAAACGATACCAGGATGTCCGCGTACAGGTTCGTAAGTATCAAGAAAATTTCCCGTGAGCTAGAATGGCTCGTTGGTTGGAGACTCTACCGTTGGAGTGGCTACTGCCGTGGGTGACCCGCCATAATATATGAAATACCCCTAAATTAATTTAAATTAATTTAGGGGATTTCTTTTATTAAACCTTTAATAATACTATTAAGTATTAAATTATTATATGGAATTATGAATATTAAATTATTATATGGAATTATGAATATTAAATTATTATATGGAATTATGAATATTAAATTAATATAAGGGTTGTGAAATTTATTTAGGGGTTTTCTCCTAATTATTATATTATTCTATAGTATTATGAATTTAATAATAAGATTTATAAGTCAATAAATCTTGGGGAAATTTCTAAACACTCCAAATATATTATAAAGATTTTAGGAAGTGTTGGAACATTGTTTTGAAACATAAAAGTCAATATAAAATTCTAGAAACCTTAAAGCTTATTAAGCCTTGCTAGAGTTGACTTTTTGGAATGGTCAAACCAGGCCATGAAACCTATACCAATAAATAGGTTATGAAAAACCATGAAGATCGATAAAAAGAACGTCAAAAACGGATCATCCTAGCCAAAGTTATGCTAGATTGAAGTTTTGAATCAAAATTTTAAGAAGTGCCACGTGTCACTCTGTAATGGGTCGCCCACACTTAGCCGATTTCCTTCCCTGATTTTCGTAACCGATTTCACTTCCTAGCCCTAACTTTAGACGGCTATATCTTTTTCATCTCTTCATATTTTTCAATGCCGTCTTCTTTGTTGTCTTCTCCTACATTCCCTCTAAACAACTATAACTCATACAAACCCTAACTCTTTCTTAATCAACCGGAAAATCGAGTCAAAGTAGCCACCCTGCGAAAACTGAAACTGCAATTCCAGATTTCTCTTCGAAACAGGTAACTTCAATCAGCCATAACTTCTTCGTTACTCATCCAAATTCCATGTTCTTTAGCTCGTTTTAAAGAGCTATAATTCCTCTAAAACTTTCGTGTTTATGGTCTAAGCTAAATCTCAACGGATTGGGAGGGAAAGGTGTCTAAAGTTTCGGTCTTCCCAGCACATAAAATAATACCGAAACAGAGAGGTAAACTCGTGATTTTCGACTTCGATTTCTTTCTGTGTGATACGAGTTAGGATTAGTTCTTGCTATCATTGTGTAGGGCTATGTTTCTTCTTTCTAATTAGCCCAAGAACATGGCCTAATTCGATCTAGAACTTAACTTATAGATCTGCAAAGTGAGCTCCTCGAAAACATTCAAGTTCGAACTTTTCCAGATTTTCGAATCCGAAATCACTCAATTCTCACAACTCTTGTAAGTTTCCTTCAAATTCCTTCTACCATGCTAAACTAGGTTACATTATCGGTCAAAAACACGTTTCAATTGTATCAATTACGCAATAGATTGAGTGAATTTGTAAGAATCGAATTCGAAACCCTTAGAACTCTATTCGAATATAAACCCAGAATCGAATTCGATGAATACTGCATTATAATTGGGGAAACCGGTACCAATAGAACCGAAATTTGATTACGAATCCATAGAAACAAGAATCACTCGATTTGGTTCTGTAGATTGTGAGAAAAACGTGAATTAGTACTCGGGTATCAAGGGGAAATCGGGGAAGAACTGGGCGTTCAGTATCCGTCGGATCCTAGTTAAGAGATTTGCACGGCTGAGATTAAAACGTTTCAGATTAAGTTTTTATAAATTTCAGTAAATAACCCTAACTTGTTGAATTAGTTTAAATACCTTCCCGAAAGTATTTTGACTTGAAATTTTAACCATAGATTCCTTATTTAATCTAGTTTATTTTGATGTAAATTATTATGGTTTTGGAGTTTTTAAACATAAGTTATGATTTTTGCAATTTTCGGGTTTTCTGGAATTATTTGGCTAAATTAAAAAGATATTTTTATGAAATAAAAATTTTATAATATGTCTAAAATGTTATAGTTACTGTATATTAAGTTTGGGAATTTTTGGGCAACGGGAAAAGGTTTTAAAAATTGTGTTTGTGAGTTTTTCATAAGAATAACTTATAATATATAGTTTTTAATGTAATCAAAAATTAAAGTATAGTTGATTAATGAACTTTATAGGTTGGGGAAAATATATAGACTAATTAACATTTAATACAGTATGTTTATAAATATTTTGGGTATTAACTTTAAGTGAAGTAAAAATTGTTACATATTATATATATATTTATATGAGAGAAATAAATAGAAACTTATATTAAATCAAGGAATTTAACTAAACTACATTTTATTTATTATATATGATATGGAAGCTAATATGTTTAACTAAAACTAAGGGAAATACTTTATTTTATAAACCATAAATCAGTTTTGGATATGTCTAAAGATATTAGATATAATTAAATACAATAGAATTTCTTAAAGAATGTTCTGGATAAATCTTAATATATGTAGGTATATGTATATATATATATATAAATACAATAAAAATAGATAAAGGAAATAACATTCCTTGTGAGAAATATAATAGGAAGGATATATATATATATATATACGATAAATAAATAAATAAAAGGAATAAAATACCTTATAGAAAATAGGATATGAAGGAATTAATGAGTTAAACTAAACCTCTACATGATACTAATAAAAGAATATTATATGAGGTGGTATTAATTTATGGTTATAGGTTGAGTTTTTAGTTATCTTTGAATTTCTAAGATTTATATAAACAGTATTTAAATATATAATACTTAGTCAATGACCACAATGTAAATCTATAATTTGGTTAAGAAATTAATAAGTTGAAATTTAGGAATATTTGGAATTAGTTTACATAAAGCGTTACACAAATAGATCTTATTATATAATTAATAAAATGAATGAAATGCTTTTACATTTAAATGTTCTTATTATATAAATAATAAAATAAATGAGTTACTTTTACATCTAAATGTGAAGAGGATAAATAAGTCTAGATTTAATTATTTCTTAATATTTATAGTATTGAGTAATAACTTAATATTTTAAGATAAAATCATTAAAAGGGATTATGATATAAAACTACATTAAACTATGATTAGGAATTTAATCTAAATAATAATCCTTAAGTTTCTTACAACTAGTTAAGCCATATAAATACATTTAACACCAATATTCAGGATGTGAGTTTATAGTTAAGTAATGTATTTAGTAGTTAGAATTTATAAGGAGGTTTGTAAATAGAAATTAGATACTTAAAATCTTTAAACCTTTAATTAGATGAAATTAGGTTACATAAGAGATTATATTGATTTACCTTTTGACACTGGAAATATTAATGTGTCATTTGAATATAAGGTATGAAGATTGTTCAGAATATATTATCTTATTAGGTAATTGACAATTTCACTTACGAACCAGAATTTAATTCTTTGATAAATTCTACCTCATGCTAAGATATAATGTCCATCCTAAATACAATAAAGGGAATTAATTTATTAAGTTATGCTTTTGAAACTTTAGGTTTTGTAAACAATATAAAATGTATTTAAGACTTGAGTTTAACGAAGTTTAATATAAAAGGATTATACATGGTCTATAGAGAGAATGTTGTAAAAGTAAAACAGTTAGGGAATTAAATGTAAGTAAGGATACATAAAAGGTTATCTTAAAACACCTTATTATAAAGATATGGTTAAGTAAATAATATACTTTGTGGATACTAAATGTGAGAGTTCGATAAGTTTGAGTTAACTATAATATGGTTATTTCAAGATGAAAAGTAATTTAACAACTTATGACAAGATTAATAGGTGGTTGTAATTAAAGGCCATTCTGAACTAAAGATAATAATTGAGTTTAGTAGCTCAAATAAGTTATACTAAATGCATCTACAACACTACGATTTCAGTATACGGGATGTAGATCTTAATTAAGTTAAGGGGGAAAACTTAGTTATAATGGATTATCTAGTAGATATTGATAAAGATACATAGTCAATAAATTGTGAAATAATAGTATAGTATTCTAAGATAAACCCATCATTGGTCATAACACGATGTATGTCCTAAAGTAAGAATAAAAGTATTGAGCTTAAGAATTGTTATTGAAATTCTAAGATTGATTGAATAACGTATAATGCACTTATGTTATAAAGGTCTTTAATGTGAGAATTATGGTTAGGTATGGGTAAAGTGGATAAGGGTGGAACAATTAACAAGTGTTAATAAAATACATTCCTTGGTCTTACAACCTTGAGTTATACAACATTCTAAGACAAGTCAAAGGTTATTCATAGCATTTAAGTGAGGGCTTAAAAGACAATTGAGACTTTGAAATAAGAGTAAGAAGTTTATTTAAGTGTAGCATAGGCTACAAGTGTTTGATGATAGACTACTTTTAATATTCTTCAGAGTACTGTTGATTGTTTGCGCAAGTTGATTAGAATTGCTACAACGTTACCAGGTACGATTTCTCGTACTCAGCTTGTTGTGTTTTGGACTTTATGGAATGTTTTGTACGATTTCTCGTACTCAGCTTGTTGTGTTTTGGACTTTATGGAATGTTTTGTATGATTTCTCGTACTCAGCTTGGTGTGTTTTGGACTTTATGGAATGTTTTGTACGATTTCTCGTACTACGTTATTTTGGCTGATTCTAAAGGCATTATAGCCTCCTTATATCTTATTTTACATTTAGGACACCATATCTAAGTTTGGGGTATTTCAATCTACCCCCTTAAAAGAACTTTGTCCTCAAAGTTCACACATGTGCTTAACTATTCACGGTACACAGTTCTCTTAATCTTAATACACATCTTATATTCACATTCATACATCTCAAGACTCAAAGGTCGATCTCAAATACAATACATAGTATATACATAACTCAAACTTACACCGAAGTGTAGCAACTTACAAAAATCACATCTTAAACAACCAAACAAACGACAAACATGATCGTTTCCTAACTCAAAAGCGAGGAAGCTCTACCCCCTTAAAAAGGGGTACGCCCCGTACCTATACAGACGATCTAGTCAGTAAATAAAGAAGGGTACTTCGCCCTCATCTTATCCTCTAATTCCCACGTGGCCTCTTCGACATCCTGGTTAGACCAGAGAACCTTCACCAGTCGCACTGACTTGTGGCGAGTGTCCCTAGTCTTACTGTCCAAGATTCTCTGAGGAGTCTCCACGGATCTATATTGGTTCTAAAGTCAACCTCTCAGGTTCTAACACATGGGAGGGGTGGTGCATGTATTTCTTCACCTGTCAAGCAAAAACCGGGCCCACCCGCTCCGTAATCTCATAAGGACCAAAACAAATTTCGGGCTTAGTTTGCCCTTCTGCCCAAACCTGAATACACCCTTCATCGGTGATACTCGCAGAAATACCCGGTCGCCCACTGCGAACTCCAGGTCCCGTCGTCGAACATCAGCATACGACTTCTGCCTATCTTGAGCAGCTTTCATGTTCTCCCTGATTTGCTGAACTTCAGCCTTAACTTGTTCCAAGTACTCTGGTCCTATAATGACCGTCTCACTCGACTCATCCCAGCAGAGCGGTGTACGACATGGTCTACCGTACAACGCTTGAAAAGGTGCCATCTTGATCGAAGCGTGATAGCTGTTGTTGTATGAAAACTCGATCAGATGCAATCTGTCAATCCAACTGCCCTGGAAGTCTAAGGCACATGCTCTCAGCATGTCCTCGAGTGTCTGAATAGTACGCTCAGTCTGACCATCTGTCTGAGGATGGAACGCGGTACTCAGTTTGAGTTCTGTACCCAACGCTTCTCTGGTAGCTCTCCAGTACCTCGAAAGGAATCTGGTATCTCTATCTGACACTATGGTCTTTGGTGTGCCGTGATGCCTCATGATTTCTTTCTCAAATAACTCAGCTAATTTGGTCACCTTCCAAGTATCCTTCATCGGTATGAATCGGGCTACTTTGGTAAGGCGATCCACCACCACCCATATCATGTTGAGACCTCCCCTGGCAGGTGGGAGCCCAACTACGAAGTCCATGGAGATATCATGGAACTTCCACTCCGGAACTGGCATCGACTGTACCATTCCGCCCGGTCGTCTGTGCTCGAATTTCACCTTCTGGCATGTGAGACACCTCAAGACGAACTCGGTAACATCTGTCTTCATCCCCGACCACCAGAAGTATCTCTTCATGTCTTTATACATTTTAGAGGCTCCCGGATGGATGGAAACTGAAGAACAGTGCGATTCTCTAAGTATACGGTCTTTCAGATCCGTATTACCTCGTGGTATGCATAATCGGCCCTTAAGTCTGATCAGATCATCATCATGAAGTCTGAAGTCGTATTTCTGACTCTCAAAGGTACCATCTGTCAGCTTCTGTCTGACCTCTCTCATATACTCATCTGTCCTCTGAGCCTCTCGCACCTCATCAACCAAGCTGGAGAAAGAAACTAGCGAATGGAGTGAGTGTGCTCGACGGCTCAGGGCATCTGCTACAACATTGGCCTTCCCTTCTTTGTATTGGAGGTCAATGTCATAGTCTTTCAGAAATTCTAACCATCTCCTCTGTCGAAGATTTAACTCCTTCTGAGTGAATATGTATTCAAACTCTTGTGGTCGGTGTAGATCGTGACACTAACCCCATATAAGTAGTGGCGCCATATCTTCAAACGAAGACTACAGCTCCAGCTCTAAATCATGTGTGGGGTAGTTCTCCTCATGTTTCTTCAACTGGCGTGAGGCATATGCCACCACCTTGCCATGTTGCATGAGCACGCAACCCAGCCCTCTGCCGGATGCATCACAATAAACCTCAAAGCCCTCTGTACCGTCTGGAATTGTCAGTACCGGTGCAGTGGTCAGTGAGTCCTTCAAGCGCTGAAATGATCTCTCACAGTCAACTGTCCACAGAAATGGTGCGTCTTTCTTCATCAGACTGGTCATCGGTTTCGCGACCTTGCTGAAATCTCTAACAAATCTCCTGTAGTAGCCTGCCAGACCGAGAAAGCTCCGGATGTCGGTAACAGTCTTCGGCCTTGGCCAGGTACGTACGGCATCAATCTTTGCTGGATCCACTGCGATCCCAGCATCTGAGATGACATGACCTAGGAAAGAGACCTGGTCAAGCCAAAACTCACACTTGGAGAACTTAGCATACAGCTGGTTCTCCCTTAATATTTCCAACACCCTCCTCAAATGTTCCTCATGCTCAACCTTAGACTTTGAATATATCAGAATATCATCAATAAAAACCACAACCGACTTGTCCAGCTGCTCCCGGAACAAGCGGTTCATCAGATCCATAAACTTCGCCGGTGCGTTCGACAAACCGAACGGCATCACTGTAAACTCATAGTGGCCGTATCGTGTCCGGAATGCCGTCTTCTCAATATCTCCCTCCTTAATGGCTATCTGATGATACCCCGATCTGAGATCAATCTTGGAAAACACAGATGCTCCCTTCAACTGATCGAACAGATCGTCAATGCGGGGTAGTGGGTACTTATTCTTCACTGTCACTGCATTCAGCTCTCTGTAGTCGATGCAGAGGCGGAGACTACCATCCTTCTTCTTCACGAAGAGGACTGGCGCTCCCCATGGTGACACACTTGGTCTAATGAATCCTTTATCCAACAAATCTTTCAGTTGTTCCTTTAACTCAGTCATTTCTGCCGGAGCCATACGGTATGGTGCCTTGGCTATCGGTCCGGTACCAGGTAGCAGCTCAATGGTGAACTCTACCTCCCGAGTGGGTGGCATGCGGGCAGTTCCCGTGGAAATAAGTCGGGGAACTCCGACACTACCGGTAAGTCGGGGTCGAACTCAGGGTCTCTCTCTATGTCCTGTACATAGCAGAGGTATACTTCTTCCTTTCTCCTTAATTCTCTATGCATTGCCATGGCGGTGATGATCTTAGTCGAAGGCTCTCTGGGCCTCTGGCGGTATGATATTGTTACCCCAGACGGACTCCTGAGCAGCAATCTATGCTCGGCGCAGAGGATACGTCCCTTGTGCCGCTCCAACCAGTTCATCCCGAAGATAACATCAAATCCTAGCTTACTGAACTCAATGAAACTGACTGGGAAGTCTTCCCCCTTAATTCTGATGGTGGCTCCTCGGTAGTAACGAGTGCAACGAACCTTCTCCTTAGACGGGAGCGTAACCGTGAAGTCGGGTAGCTCATCAGCGTCTAGCCCCAACCTGCTCGCAAATGATGCAGAGACAAAGGTATGCGAGGCCCCTGAGTCGAAGAGAACTGATGCCTCAATCCCATTGATCGGAAAGGTGCCGGTGAGGATAGTACCGCTGGCGTCGGCCTGTGCCTCTGTAAGTATGCTTAGTGCACCTTCCGTACCGAGTCCATAACCTAATTGTGTTCACAAGCTTCATGAGTATTGATGGTATAACAAGAGTCGTAACAATTTATATGAACAACACTGTTATTTTATTCATGACCATCCTGTTTACAACATGTGCTTCAATCTTACATCTCATTTCTTATCTCATTCTAACATTACATGGCTAATATTGTCTAAAGGTTAGGTTTAATCTTCCTGGTCTCATATGCGTCGCATTGATTACTGCTGACGGTGCTGTATTCAGCTTGATTCTCTTAATCCCATGGTATAACATCCTTGATTCTCCTCCCAAAATTAATACATCACCTGACTTAAGTACTATCTTATCTGCACGGTCCGCACGCTTCTGCTCGCCGTATAAAAACTCCGCATCATCTCCAATGGACCAAGACACTACGGGTATCCCTCTTTCGAGAGACTCCGTTGTCTCGTCCTTATCCTGGTGTAGTCCCAGTTTCCCATCTTTCTCGTAGAAGTTTATAATACAAATGTCCGCTTGTATGTCTGGAATCGGTTCAGCCTCCAACTGCTGAGCGATTTCCATGACTTGTGTAATAACTGGATGGAACTCTTCGGGTATTCCCGGTGGTGAGACTCCATCTTGCTCCCTTGTGGTTTGGTAATTCTTGGCATACGGATTCCAATCCTTGCCCAAGCTCATCATCTTTAACTTCATCTTTGCTCCCCCTGGGTACTCCGGTGTGTAAAAACCTCCCGGTCCCATTCCTAGTTGATTGCACCTCCTGATGATGGCTATTTGCGCTTCGGGTGTCAGGTATCCCCTTAATAAAATCATACCTGGGCGGATAACCTGACATTGTTCGGTTGGAAAGTCCATGATTCGATGTCGGTGTGCTCGGGCTAGATGTAGATGTAGATGGTATAGGGTAGCAGATGTTGAATCTTCCTAAAGTGGTAGTAGGTTATATCTTACTTAAGTTCTAATCTCATCTTATACTTACTTAACTCATATATTTCACCAAACATGCATGATAATGCGGTAAGCAGGTAGTTTTATTACTAAATGGTTATAGTGGTACCTGGCCTCGATGAGGGCTCAGGCTCATCGTCCGATCCACCATGTGTAGAGTGGGCCCCGCCTTCTGGGTCACCCTTGGGTTCTTGTCCGCCGGCTGCTGCACTTTCCTCTGACCGTCAGATCCAGCTCCCTGATCGGTCTTGCCCTTGCCCCTGGTATCGGGCCTATAGGCTCTGCTAGCAGGATTCCGGTAACACTCATAAGCTCGATGCCCGTAGACACCACAGAAGTTGCACTCCACCTTATTCCCCTTACAGTCGAGCCCGGGGTGGTCCTTGTGACACCATCTACAGATGAAGCGTCGCTGGTAGCCACCACCGGCTCCCCTCTCAGTCTCAGATCCTGATGATTCATATTGTCAATTCTCATATCTCAAACGGTTACTAATTTATTTCTTAACTCATTCAATATCAATTTCCTTACCCTTTGGCGCCTTAGAGCGCAGGGGTGTAGCTGCAATAGCATATGTCAGCTTCAATGGCTCTTCCGAAGCCTTCTCCTTTTCCTCCTTCCCTTTCGGGTTCTGATTTTTCTGGGCCTGAGGCTGGTACTTTTGTTTCTTGTACCCTCCTTGCCCTTGACTTTCTGAGCTCTTCCCAGCACTCTTTCTCTTTGCATTCTCCTCGTCCCTCAGCTGGACGGTAATCTCAACCTTAGCAGCGGCATGATAGCACTCCTGCTTTTCCATAGTATTAGTCTCACTTATTTCTCATAATTTAAATCTTATTCATCACTTACTCAAATTTCAATCATTCTTATTACCTGCAAGGTAGTGTAACTCGTCGGCCCATGCCGTAGCGGAGTCGATGGCTAAGCCCGCCATAGAAAGCGGTCCACCAAGATCTGGTCAGAATACCCTAGACCCGGTAGAAGACGGAGCAAGGCAGTGAACTCTGAGTAATACTCGTCCACTGTCATCTTGTCCGACTGCTTAAGCGCATCCAACTGCAAGCGCTTCTTCGTCTGGACATGGGGGGGGGTAGTACTTTGCTCGTAGCAAGGCGGTGTACTGCTCCCAGCCGAACTCTGGATTGGCCACATGCTCGGCCCTCACCAGCTTCCACCAATCACCTGCCGCCCCCTTCAGATAGAAAGCAGCTAGGCGCACCTTGATCCCAGCAGGGACATCAAGGGTCTCGAAGGCGGTCTCCAGCTCGGAGATGTACGCCTCAAGCTTGGCGGGATCGGTCTCCCCCTTAAAATGCGCGGGTCGAAGATCTGATAGACTCTTCACCCAGTTTGGTTCCCTAGGTTGTGGCGGTGGAGGTGGTGCACCCACACCAGGCTGATAGCCCATGTGCCCTAAAGCGGCAGCTACGATCTCTGCGATCGTCTGCCCTCCAGGTATCCCTGGAATATCCTCACCCCGGCCGCGACCTCGGCCTCCTCTAGGGCGTCCTGCCATCTAAACAAGCATAACTTACATTAGATTCGTACTCACCATTGTTTTGGTTAGTAAATTTATAACGTCCGTAGACGGTAAAGACAATCCACACTTATTAGTGGTCATCTGACTCTACTCACTCTAACTTCTCACACCCTTAACCCAATACTTACTCCCTAACTTATATCCTAACTCGGTGGTTACTTATGTCCGGTATTTCTTGATCAGAGCGTAACTACGCTCTGATACCACTTTTTGTAACACCCCATCCAAAGCCTATCGTGGTTATCGCAAACTGAACACTTAATCGAATACGTCGCAGCGGAAATAAACAACACCTGGACCTTGCCACGGTCTGATCGTTAGAATATACCGGCTTAATTGCTTACAATACTTATCCAAAAATACTTATCCAGCTCAAACATCAACATTCACAATACCACAACCAACCGAGTACTAGTATCTTAAACATAATCTCAACTTACATCAGTTTAATATAAACAGTCGGAGCACAGGCGCAACCCGAACTCAAAATAAATGTCCCACCCTAAGACTAACCGCTCCTACTCTCGTAGTGCGTCCTCATGGGCCTCCTACCTGCAAGTGTAAAAATAGCCCCCGAGGGGGTCAGCACGAATGCTGGTACACCCTCTCATGGCCCCCAAGCTAACGGGGCTACGACGACTAATTGTCGATAGCATGGAAATTGATTACATACACAAACATAATATGAAGTGCAATAACAATAACCACAGATGAACATATATAGTTCACAGACAATGAACGACTCAAGCGTTCCCTTATCAAGTGGGTTAGTAACCCCCTCCTTAGTCCTCATTTCCTTAATCTCAGTTCCTTACCTTACCTTAATCTCAGCCTCAATCTTAATCTTAATCTTAATCTCAGTATACAAACCTTTCCTGGAAGGGATTGGTTGTAGCTTAATTCGAACCTGGGATTTAGGTGATCCCACCGCACCATCTTAATGCCACCTACTCAGGACGGGAGTCCAGCGTAGCTGAGCCGGCAACCGGCCCTAGGCTACAAGTCCGAAGACAAGTCCTTAAGCGGAGGGCGGATCTGATTCAGATACCGTCCCCTTTTTCCTTAGCATGCATGACCGGAGATCGGTCCCGGGTTTCCTCACTCAAGTTCCAGTTAGTAGACATCTTAAACACCATGTGCTAGCTAAGCCTTAACGGGCATTAACCAACAACCATCAAGCTAACTCTTATTCTTAACTCAGTAAGTACTAAACTTGGTTAGTAACAATCTAAAGTCTCGCGGGTTAGTGTAAATATAACACAATCACAACGAGAACAATATAACCGGTTGCATGCTTTATCTTGTTTTAGTCATAGCAATTAAACAGATAGCACACAAGCCGAGGGACACCTCGTTAGCAAGCAGGTCACAAGAAGGATTGTACCGTTCACCGTCGACGATCGTTTGGTTTATCTCCTTCCAAGTCCCAATTCACAAAGCCTAGAACATTGATTCAGTTTTAGGTTATTATCAATACAACTCAATAGAATTACTTAACTTTCCTAGACATCAACTTTTACCCATTGTTTTTCACTAAGTCTTATGGTTTTTAACTTGACTCCTAAGTGCATCATTTCCTCATTATTTATTACACTTACTCTCCCACTTAATGACCATCACACCCACCAAACAAGTCCTTAACAATCTCATAACATCCATACTTAATTATCCCCATCATTTCCTAACCTTAAACAAGGTTTTTGGTCCATACAGTGGCCTGTCCGAACTTGTGTCCGGACTTCCCAAGTTCGGACACAAGTCGAGACTCAAAACTGAAAACAGACGCCTGTCCGAACTTGTGTCCGGACTTCGGAAGTTCGGACATGGGTCGAGGAAAATTCAAAGTAGAAGCAGACACGTCCGAACTTGTGTCCGGACTTCCAAAGGTCGGACACAAGTCGAGACTCTGAAAATTTCACGCAACAGGGCTGTCCGAACGTCCATGTCCGGACGGATGTTCGGACAAGGCAAAAACACTCATTTTCTAAGCCTTCAAACACTTAACCAATTTTCACCAAACTTCTCCTAAACCCTCATAATGTCTCCTAACATCATTTGGTACACTTATACCCTCATACAACATCCACAAAACTCATTTTTCTATCTCCTTAAACACATTAAATCATTCATCAAGATCCACCTTAATCATTATACATTTTCCTTGTAACAATGCTAACACTTGTAATGCCTTCCTCTAGGTTCCTAGGTGGTGGTTCACGCCTAATGTAACCACTATGCCAAATGTTTTCCTCACCACTATAACATCATCTCCCAAGCATCTTTCACTATCTAAAACTCTCTTAAGCATTTACTTAATGTTCCTTCACAACCTAAACTTCCTTCCTAGTTGTTACCAACTTTTACCTAAGTCCTAAATACTCAAATACATTCTCTTGATTCATAAATCCTCCATGGTGATACCTAAGCCATTATAAGTCATTAAAACACCTTAACTTCACCCTTTTTCATCAAGACAACCTATAGGACATTCCTAGTACTTCCTTAGTCATTAAATTCCCTTAGAATATCCTAAACACTTAAGCTCTCCTTTAAATTTTGCCATAGGTTCTCTAGTATATAATACCACCTAATACATGGTTTTTCTCCATCAAACAACCAACATCACCCAAATTCTCACCACAACACCTTAACACCCAATTTACACCAAAACCACACCACATCATCATATAGTGCTTAAACTTAAAATGCTTGGCACTTAGGCCCTTAAATAACAATAATCTTAACCACTGAATTTCCACATATATGCCTTCAACCTGCGAATACACTCAACAAGGCTCCCATTGAAATAAAATGCTTCTTGTACTTCACCTTTATATTCTTAAACTATCTCTTTTTCTCATTTGCTCCTTAGTCACAAGTTCACAAGTATAGTCATCATTTCTCCTAGGTTTAATATAACACCTTCCCAATATAAACTCTTCACTAAACTCATCATATACCTACATCTCATTCCCTTAAACAACAAAACACCTTAAGGTAAGTAATTTACCTTGTTTTCTCACAAGCTTAAAAGCTTTTCTCCTTAGGTTTCTTTGTTCAATCTCGGTCACCAATGTGATTCTCCTTGCCAATGTTCTAACCAATATCCAATGACTCCAATGAGTACTAGATAACACATTAACCCTAAGGAACAAACCCTAGGTTAAAAAAATATGCTTTAAGGTATTAATGTGATTATTTTTACCTTGGTTTTCTCAAGACAACTTGGGTATGAAGCAAGAAGGACCTCCTCTCTCCTTTGAAAAGTAGAAACAAGCTAGAACAAGGCATAAACATGGAGTCCCATGAGTATATATTTTCGGACATGTGAAGAAAATGGTGGAAACCTAGATTTTCTTACACTTTCTTTACCTTAAGAGAATGGAGATGCCAATGGAGTCTCCAAACTTGAATTTCCTCCTCTAATGGTGGTTTGACTTGGCACCAAAATGAAGCTCTTGAAGTTTTGAAAAGATAGAAGGGAGGAGCTTGAGCTAACTAAGAAGAATATGTATTTTGTTTTGGATTTGGAGCTAAAATGAGCAAGATGTGGCCAAGGGAAGATGGAGCTTTCATGGAGGTGAGCTCTACGTGAATGGAGAAGAGAAAGAGAGCAAGAAACCGTGTGAACAAGGGAGAATGAAGAAGTGAGGAGAGAGGTAAGTAAATGTGATATTTATCTTAAAAGGTGAATAGTGTTTTTACTTTATAACTTACTTATTTTTGCTTTCTTTTTACTTAGCTAGATAAGTGTGGTGAGTCACACTTAAAAAACCGGCCCCCTTTAATGAATGAGGGTAGTTTAGTCTTTGTTGACCAAATGTCTCACTTATATAGACTTATGTTATAAACTAGCTTAATTAATTCACTATTCATCAAAAACAAGGCACATTGTTGTGAAATTTTTGATTTCCCATTGATATAGACCTCCAAATGTGATACTATATAGTACACATATTAATTAAAGAGTAATGATGGACATTTAGCCATTCAAAACTCATTTACAAGACAATTTTTCAAAAACGTGCTTTAAGACTCCTTAAAGCACATTTTGTGTTTTAACTTGTTTTCAAGCTTGGTTTTCTTTGGTAATTGATTTAAAATGACCATTAGGATATTACTAAGGTCTTAGGACAATATTTGGGTACTCTCCCATGTCTCTCCAAGCTTAGAGCACGTTTTTGTTAAAACTGCTCTTTTGGTGTTTCCTTATATTTTCTTTGATTAGAAATGTTTCTTGATGTTTCTAAGGCATTATTTAGCCTCCTTATATCTTAGTTATCATTTAGACACCATATCTAAGTTTGGGGTATTTCACATATGTTAAAACTCTATAAGATAAATATTTTCTGTGACTTTTGGTAAATATCACTCTTAGTGTGTCTTTTAAAATTTTATACATGTATAATGTTAAACTTCCAAATAGACATGAGAATTTCCAGTCTTTATGTAACTCTCAATTTTTTTTTTTTTTTTTAAGATGCTCAATACTCAAGTATTTAAGGATCAATGATATTTAGTCTAGTATTACTCTTCTCTTCACTCAATCTTTAAGTAACTTCTTTTATTGATTTTTTTTTTTATATATATTCAACCAGGGGTGGATGCTGTATCTTGGAGTACCCAAACTTAATCCCCTTCCTCCATGTATAGGTATTTTTCCACCAAAGATTTAACTCAATAACCCTTTACATTTATGAGTTTTAATACCGGATCTTAAGATACAAATTTGATTTGTTCATTGTGGTTAGCAATGAAGTATGCCTAGCTCAAGATTTCATGATGGTAACGTCTTACCACCACTTCCCCTCAAGTTCAACACAATCCATCACATGCGTAGAAGATTATTTACAGTTAGATGACAAGGCTTGTCTAGCCCCTAAACTTCTAGAAGTGGGTGTGCACCCCCTACTTTCAGCCTAGGAGTTCGTCGCACCAGGCACTTCCCGTAGGGTGTTAGGTTTATGTGTTTTCTTTCTAAAGTTAACATAGAGTTTTAATGTGTTTTACAAGTTCAGATGTTGATCTTTTCTAATACGCTACTAGTTCTTGTTAGCTTAATAATTTTCTAGACTTAAGATTTATCTTAAACATTATCTTTAGGTAATAAATTGATATCAAGTAGTTCATGAGATTTATTTTCAAACCTTAAAGGAGTTGAAGTACTTTCACATAAGATCAATACTATTTTAGTTATGTACAGTTCTATTTGTATACTGTTTTCAACCAAAAGTATTCTTTAAAATTCTAGGAATTTGTGTACTAGCTTTTAAAGGATTGTATTTTTAGCAATGTATTCTCCATGAGTATGCTTTTGAAAAATAGCTTAATATTTGGTTTATCTCAACCAAAATCTTATCGTACTCAATAGATGATATTCCAACCTATATTTCTACTGTAGTTTAATGTTCGAACAGAACAACAGCACACCATTCTCTACAGACATTCATAAAAAGAAAAGTGTATAAAGGAATCGTTCACAATTCCAAAAAGGGTTAGGAGTCGTGCCTTACTGGAGTCCTCACTTCCCAATTTACCCCAGTTTTAAGTGCACCTATAATCTAAGTATTTCACTCGGCTCGTTTTCTCGGGTTCAGAGCGTAACTACGCTCTGATACCACTTTCTGTAACGCCCCTATTTACAATAAATACAGCGGAATAAAATCTCTAATGGCGATTACAGACCATCGGGCTCCAAACACCCGGTACCAACCTCACCAGTTACAACCATAACAATTAACTAAGTTACGGTCTGAACTTCGAGAAAACTTAACATAAACATAATTATAATAAAAACACATTCACTCTCCATAAACCTAATCCCATCCCAATCACTCATGCTCGTCGTGGCCACCTGTAAATCAATTTGTACCTGCAAGATGAAACCAAGCAGCCCACCCCGAGAGGGGTGAGTCAGTTCCCTGGAATGGAACTGGTACAATTCTCCAAAAACAAACTTATAAAACATAACTCTTCAAAATAAACAGTAACATGAAAACAAACTCTTAAAAGTAAAACAGAGATAAAGCACTTCAAAACAATCAAGTTAAAGAGAAGAGAAAACAAGACAAAGATAGAGATAGAGAACTTCCAAACCAAGTCATCCACTTAAGTAGTCACACCACATAGTTAGTAAGCATCCACTGTTGATGTTAGAACCAATTCTGGTTAAGAAGAGAAAGACTTAAGTAGTCACAAAGGACTAGGAGTGACATTAACATCCATAACCCGTGGTAGACAGTTTATGTCTCCACCATTTCAGAAGATGATTCCCATAGACAAAATATACTCAAGAGTGGAATAAACCAATTGGAGAGATGGCCCCCACCGCCAGTCAGTTGCCACAAGGGCGAGGTAAACAGACCTCCGCTGTCAGTTGCCACAAAGGGCGAGGTAAACAGACCTCCGCTGTCAGTTGCCACAAAGGGCGAGGTATAGCAGACCTCCGCTGCCACCGACCCGTTCTCAGTCATCGTGAAAAGTGTGTGCACCACTTATTAGAAATAATTCATACTCAATACCAAGAATAACTTTCCCCATATTCCCACTAGATCACCAACTACCCAGAGCAATACCAAAACACTCAGTCCTACAGAGTGCAGAAAGCGTAAACCCTAAGCAGCCAATGTCTAACGGGGCACCAGATAGAAGGAACCAATACCCATGTAAGTCTCACATCCAAGGCTCAGTTAGTCACACAAGCTGAGTTAGTCACACAACCAATTCCTTTTAGAAGTTCCTCTTAAAGTTAGCGTTTTCCAAAACATTCCACAAGTCAATCAGCCAAAATAACGTAGTACGAGAAATCGTACAAAACATTCCATAAAGTCCAAAACACACCAAGCTGAGTACGAGAAATCATACAAAACATTCCATAAAGTCCAAACACAACAAGCTGAGTACGAGAAATCGTACAAAACATTCCATAAAGTCCAAAACACAACAAGCTGAGTACGAGAAATCGTACCTGGGTAACGTTGTAGAATTCTAATCAACTTGCGCAAACAATCAACAGTACTCTGAAGAATATTAAAAGTAGTCTATCATCAAACACTTGTAGCCTATGCTACACTTAAATAAACTTCTTACTCTTATTTCAAAGTCTCAATTGTCTTTTAAGCCCTCACTTAAATGCTATGAATAACCTTTGACTTGTCTTAGAATGTTGTATAACTCAAGGTTGTAAGACCAAGGAATGTATTTTATTAACACTTGTTAATTGTTCCACCCTTATCCACTTTACCCATACCTAACCATAATTCTCACATTAAAGACCTTTATAACATAAGTGCATTATACGTTATTCAATCAATCTTAGAATTTCAATAACAATTCTTAAGCTCAATACTTTTATTCTTACTTTAGGACATACATCGTGTTATGACCAATGATGGGTTTATCTTAGAATACTATACTATTATTTCACAATTTATTGACTATGTATCTTTATCAATATCTACTAGATAATCCATTATAACTAAGTTTTCCCCCTTAACTTAATTAAGATCTACATCCCGTATACTGAAATCGTAGTGTTGTAGATGCATTTTAGTATAACTTATTTGAGCTACTAAACTCAATTATCTTATCTTTAGTTCAGAATGGCCTTTAATTACAACCACCTATTAATCTTGTCATAAGTTGTTAAATTACTTTTCATCTTGAAATAACCATATTATAGTTAACTCAAACTTATCGAACTCTCACATTTAGTATCCACAAAGTATATTATTTACTTAACCATATCTTTATAATAAGGTGTTTTAAGATAACCTTTTATGTATCCTTACTTACATTTAATTCCCTAACTGTTTTACTTTTACACACATTCTCTCTATAGACCATGTATAATCCTTTTATATTAAACTTCGTTAAACTCAAGTCTTAAATACATTTTATATTGTTTACAAAACCTAAAGTTTCAAAAGCATAACTTAATAAATTAATTCCCTTTATTGTATTTAGGATGGACATTATATCTTAGCATGAGGTAGAATTTATCAAAGAATTAAATTCTGGTTCGTAAGTGAAATTGTCAATTACCTAATAAGATAAATATTCTGAACAATCTTCATACCTTATATTCAAATGACACATTAATATTTCCAGTGTCAAAAGGTAAATCAATATAATCTCTTATGTAACCTAATTTCATCTAATTAAAGGTTTAAAGATTTTAAGTATCTAATTTCTATTTACAAACCTCCTTATAAATTCTAACTACTAAATACATTACTTAACTATAAACTCACATCCTGAATATTGGTGTTAAATGTATTTATATGGCTTAACTAGTTGTAAGAAACTTAAGGATTATTATTTAGATTAATTCCTAATCATAGTTTAATGTAGTTTTATATCATAATCCCTTTTAATGATTTTATCTTAAAATATTAAGTTATTACTCAATACTATAAATATTAAGAAATAATTAAATCTAGACTTATTTATCCTCTTCACATTTAGATGTAAAAGTAACTCATTTATTTTATATTGTTTATATAATAAGAACATTTAAATGTAAAAGCATTTCATTCATTTTATTAATTATATAATAAGATCTATTTGTGTAACGCTTTATGTAAACTAATTCCAAATATTCCTAAATTTCAACTTATTAATTTCTTAACCAAATTATAGATTTACATTGTGGTCATTGACTAAGTATATACGTATACTTAAATACTGTTTATATAAATCTTAGAAATTCAAAGATAACTAAAAACTCAACCTATAACCATAAATTAATACCACCTCATATAATATTCTTTTATTAGTATCATGTAGAGGTTTAGTTTAACTCATTAATTCCTTCATATCCTATTTCTATAAGGTATTTTATTCCTTTTATTTATTTATTTATCGTATATATATATATATATATATATATATATATCCTTCCTATTCATTTCACAAGGAATGTTATTTCCTTTATCTATTTTATTGTATTTATATATATATATATATACATATACACATATATTAAGATTTATCCAGAACATTCTTTAAGAAATTCTATTGTATTTAATTATATCTAATATCTTTAGACATATCCAAAACTGATTTATGGTTTATAAAATAAAGTATTTCCCTTAGTTTTAGTTAAACATATTAGCTTCCATATCATATATAATAAATAAAATGTAGTTTAGTTAAATTCCTTGATTTAATATAAGTTTCTATTTATTCTCTCATATAAATATATATATAAATATATGTAACAATTTTTACTTCACTTAAAGTTAATACCCAAAATATTTATAAACATACTGTATTAAATGTTAATTAGTCTTATTATATTTTCCCCAACCTATAAAGTTCATTAATCAACTATACTTTAATTTTTGATTACATTAAAAACTATATATTATAAGTTATTCTTATGAAAAACTCACAAACACAATTTTTAAAACCTTTTCCCGTTGCCCAAAAATTCCCAAACTTAATATACAGTAACTATAACATTTTAGACATATTATAAAATTTTATTTCATAAAAATTATCTTTTTAATTTAGCCAAATAATTCCAGAAAACCCGAAAATTGCAAAAATCATAACTTATGTTTAAAAACTCCAAAACCATAATAATTTACATCAAAATAAACTAGATTAAATAAGGAATCTATGGTTAAAATTTCAAGTCAAAATACTTTCGGGAAGGTATTTAAACTAATTCAACAAGTTAGGGTTATTTACTGAAATTTATAAAAACTTAATCTGAAACGTTTTAATCTCAGCCGTCCAAATCTCTTAACTAGGATCCGACGGATACTGAACGCCCAGTTCTTCCCCGATTTCCCCTTGATACCCGAGTACTAATTCACGTTTTTCTCACAATCTACAGAACCAAATCGAGTGATTCTTGTTTCTATGGATTCGTAATCAAATTTCGGTTCTATTGGTACCGGTTTCCCCAATTATAATGCAGTATTCATCGAATTCGATTCTGGGTTTATATTCGAATAGAGTTCTAAGGGTTTCGAATTCGATTCTTACAAATTCACTCAATCTATTGCGTAATTGATACAATTGAAACGTGTTTTTGACCGATAATGTAACCTAGTTTAGCATGGTAGAAGGAATTTGAAGGAAACTTACAAGAGTTGTGCGAATTGAGTGATTTCGGATTCGAAAATCTGGAAAAGTTCGAACTTGAATGTTTTCGAGGAGCTCACTTTGCAGATCTATAAGTTAAGTTCTAGATCGAATTAGGCCATGTTCTTGGGCTAATTAGAAAGAAGAAACATAGCCCTACGCAATGATAGCAAGAACTAATCCTAACTCGTATCACACAAAAGAAATCGAAGTCGAAAATCACGAGTTTACCTCTCTGTTTCGGTATTATTTTATGTGCTGGGAAGACTGAAACTTAGACACCTTTCCCTCCCAATCCGTTGAGATTTAGCTTAGACCATAAACACGAAGTTTTAGAGGAATTATAGCTCTTTAAAACGAGCTAAAGAACATGGAATTTGGATGAGTAACGAAGAAGTTATGGCTGATTGAAGTTACCTGTTTCGAAGAGAAATCTGGAATTGCAATTTCAGTTTTCGCAGGGTGGCTACTTTGACTCGATTTTCCAGTTGATTAAGAAAGAGTTAGGGTTTGTATGAGTTATATGTGTTTAGAGGGAATGTAGGAGAAGACAACAAAGAAGACGGCATTGAAAATATGAAGAGATGAAAAAGATATAGCCGTCTAAAGTTAGGGCTAGGAAGTGAAATCGGTTACGAAAATCAGGGAAGGAAATCGGCTAAGTGTGGGCGACCCATTACAGAGTGACACGTGGCACTTCTTAAAATTTTGATTCAAAACTTCAATCTAGCATAACTTTGGCTAGGATGATCCGTTTTTGACGTTCTTTTTATCGATCTTCATGGTTTTTCATAACCTATTTATTGGTATAGGTTTCATGGCCTGGTTTGACCATTCTCAAAAAGTCAACTCTAGCAAGGCTTAATAAGCTTTAAGGTTTCTAGAATTTTATATTGACTTTTATGTTTCAAAACAATGTTCCAACACTTCCTAAAATCTTTATAATATATTTGGAGTGTTTAGAAATTTCCCCAAGATTTATTGACTTATAAATCTTATTATTAAATTCATAATACTATAGAATAATATATAATTAGGAGAAAACCCCTAAATAAATTTCACAACCCCTTATATAATTTAATATTCATAATTCCATATAATAATTTAATATTCATAATTCCATATAATAATTTAATATTCATAATTCCATATAATAATTTAATACTTAATAGTATTATTAAAGGTTTAATAAAAGAAATCCCCTAAATTAATTTAAATTAATTTAGGGGTATTTCAGCATATCCCCCTTAAAAGAAACTTCGCCTCGAAGTTTAAAAATCAACTAATAAGCACTCACACCGCTTCGGGTGTGCTGAGACAATAAAAGTTCCAATGAAGTTCCATACCAAACCAATCCTTTATTTCCATCCACTTCCATAACAACATTCCACTCAAGATTACTCAAAATCAAACTGAATCAGGATATACCAAGATATAACATGATGAAAATCAAAAGTCACATACTGAGTCATAATGCAAAAACCAAGCACATACAAACACCTCTCATTCTGCTAACACTGTTCTCCCTTTGCTAATAATGCAACGAGGCATAATCCGGATGAGATAACGAAGGAGGAGTATGCCAGCATATCCCCCTTAAAAGAGCTAAGGTACGCCCTCGTACCGCTACTAATGGCACATTCAAAGAATTCAACACCTTATTAACCAGCTTTGTTGAATTTTACTGCACCGTTGATTATATCTATGATCGTTATATATATCTGTATCTCTTGATTGTTATGTATTTGTATTTCCTTGGTGGTTATAAAATTTTATCTTATGATTATTATCCATTCATTTAATGACTGATACGAATTATATGTCCATATATGATCATTTATCATATCAATTATATTACTAAGCTATACTTCGGGTGTAACGTACTTGAGTAGTTTAAATAATATTCCCGATCATTTAATAATCCTCAATAATCTTCCAAAATTATTTCAAAGGTTTATTGGCCAACCATATGTTAAAACTCTATAAGATAAATATTTTCTGTGACTTTTGGTAAATATCACTCTTAGTGTGTCTTTTAAAATTTTATACATGTATAATGTTAAACTTCCAATAAACATGAGAATTTCCAGTCTTTATGTAACTCTCAAATTTTTTTTATTTTTTTTTTAAGATGCTCAATACTCAAGTATTTAAGGATCAATGATATTTAGTCTAGTATTACTCTTCTCTTCACTCAATCTTTAAGTAACTTCTTTTATTGATTTTTTTATATAATATTCAACCAGGGGTGGATGTTGTATCTTGGAGTACCCAAACTTAATCCCCTTCCTCCATGTATAGGTATTTTTCCACCAAAGATTTAACTCAATAAACCCTTTACATTTATGAGTTTTAATACCGGATCTAAGATACAAATTTTGATTTGTTCATTGTGGTTAGCAATGAAATATGCCTAGCTCAAGATTTCATGATGGTAACGTCTTACCACCACTTCCCCTCAAGTTCAACACAATCCATCACTGCGTAGAAGATTATTTACAGTTAGATGACAACCCCACTACTTTCAGCCTAGGGTTCGTCGCACCAAGGCACTTCCCGTAGGGTGTTAGGTTTATGTGTTTTCTTTCTAAAGTTAACATAGAGTCTTAATGTGTTTTACAAGTTCAGATGTTGATCTTTTCTAATACGCTACTAGTTCTTGTTAGCTTAATAATTTCCTAGACTTAAGATTTATCTTAAACATTATCTTTAGTTAATAAATTGATACCAAGTAGTTCATGAGATTTATTTTCAAACTTTAAAGGAGTTGAAGTACTTTCACATAATATCAATACTAATTTAATTATGTAAAGTTCTATTTGTATACTGTTTTCAACCAAAAGTATTCTTTACAATTCCAGGAATTTGTGTACTAGCTTTTAAAGGATTGCATTTTTTTTAGCAATGTATTCTCCATGAGCATGCTTTTGAAAAATAGCTTAATATTTGGTTTATCTCAACCAAAATCTTATCGTACTTAATATAGGATGTTCCAAACTTATATATGTATGTATATATTTTCTGTAGTTTATTGTTGGGACAGTATAACAACACATCACACTCAACAGACATTCACAAAAGAAAAGTGTGTAAAGGAATCGTTCACAATTCCAAAAAGGGTTAGGAGTCGTGCCTTACTGGAGTCCTCACTTCCCAATTCTACCCCAGTTCCCCATTTTAAGTGCACCTATAATCTAAGTATTTCACTCGGCTTGTTTTCTCGGATTCAGAGCGTAACTACGCTCTGATACCACTTTCTGTAACGCCTCTATTAACCATAAATACAGCGGAAATAAAACTCTAAGGTGATTACAGACCATCGGGTTCCAAACACCCGGCACCAAACCTCACCAATTACAACTTACAATACAAAAGCTACGGTCTGAACTCGAGAAAAACTTAACACAAACATATAATAGAAATTAAACACATTAACTCTCCACAAAACCTAGTCCCATCCCAAACGCTCATTCTCTTCGTGGCCACCTGTAAATCAATTCGTACCTGCAAGATGAAACCAAGCAGCCCACCCCAAAAGGGGCGGGTCAGTTCCCTGGAATGGAACTGGTACAATTCTCCAAAAACAAACTTATAAAACATAACTCTTCAAAATAAACAGTAACATGAAAACAAACTCTTAAAAGTAAAACAGAGATAAAGCACCTCAAAACAATCAAGTTAAAGAGAAAAGAAAACAAGACAAAGATAGAGATAGAGAACTTCCAAAACAAGTCATCCACTTAAGTAGTCACACCACATAGTTAGTAAGCATCCATTGTTGATGTTAGAACCAATTCCGTTCGGAGTATAAAGACTCAGATAGTCACAAAGGACTAGGAATAATAAGATAGATCCAAGAACCAATAACTCAAGAGTGGAATAATTCAATTGGGAGAGATGGACCCCACCGCCAGATATCAATGTCCATATGGACGAGGGATATACAACCCCCTGCTGTCAGATTTAAATGTCCTGGTGGACGAGGGATATACAGCCCCCTGCTGTTAAATATCAATGCCCCTATGGGCGAGGGATATACAGCCCCCTGCTGTTAAATTAAAAATGTCCTGATGGACGAGGGATATACACCCCCTGCTGTTAAATATCAATGCCCCTATGGGCGAGGGATATACAGCCCCCTGCTGTTACCATTGAAGACGCGCGCACGTCGAAACCTCAAGAACCAGCTCATGGATGAAACAATATCCAGAGTCAAAAGAAAGATTTCCAAGATTGACCCTTTTTCCAAATTCCCACTAGATCACCAACTACCCAGAGCAATACCAAAACACTCAGTCCTACAGAGTGCAGAAGCGTAAACCCTAAGCAGTCAATGTCTAACGGGCACCAAACAGAAGGAACCAATACCCAAGTGAGTTTCACATCCAAGGCTCAGTTAGTCATACAGGCTGAGTTAGTCACACAACCATTTCCTTTTTAGAAATTCCTCTTAAAGTCAGTTAGCGTTTCCAAAAACATTCCACAAGTCAATCAGCAAAAATATCGGAGTACGAGAAATCGTACAAAACATTCCATAAGGTCCAAAACACAACAAGCTGAGTACGAGAAATCGTACCAAACATTCCATAAAGTCCAAAACACGTCAAGCTGAGTACGAGAAATCGTACCTGGGTAACGCTGTAGCAGTTCTAATCAACTTGCGCAAACAATCAACAGTACTCTGAAGAATATTAAAGGTAGTCTATCATCAATCACTTGTAGTCTAAGTTAAGCTTAAATAAACTCCTTACTCTTATTCCAAAGTCTCAATTGTCTTTTAAGCCCTCACTTATGTGTTATGTATAATCTTGAGTTATCTGAGAACGTTGTATAGCCCAAGGTGGTAAGATCAAGGAATGTATCTTATTAACACCTGCTAACTGACCACTCCTATCCACCTTATTCATATTTAACCACAATCCTCACATTCAAGACTTTTGAGACCTTTATAACACAAATGTGTTTACATTATATAATTAAATCTAAGAATTCCAATAGTAATCTTAAGCTGAATACCTTTATTCTTAATTTAGAATAAACATTGTATTATGACCTATGATGGATTCATCCCATAACACTATACTATTATTTCACAATGTAATGATTATATATTTTATCAATATCTACTAGATAATCCATTGTGATTAAGTTTTCCCCTTAACTTAATTAAGATCTACATCTTGTATATTGGAACCATAGTGTTGTAGACGCATTATATCATAACCTAATTAAGTTACTAGCTCATGTATCTTATCTTTAGTCAGAAAGATTTTTATTACATCCAGCTAATAATCTTGACATAAGATGTTAAATTACGTTTCATCTTGAAACAACTATATTATAGTTGACTTAGACTTATCGAACTCTTACATTTAGTATTCAGAAGGTACATTATTTGCTTAATTATTACCTATATAATAAGGTGTTTAGTATAACCTTTTATGTATCCTTACTTACATTTAATTTCCTAAATGTCTTATTTTTACACACATTCTCTCTATAGACTATGCATAATCCTTTGTACTAATCCTCATTAAACTTAAGCCTTAAATACGTTTTAAATTGTTTTACGAACCTAAGGTTTCAAAGGAATAACTTAATAAATTAATTTCCTTTATTGTATTTAAGATGGACAATATATCTACATAGAGTAGTATTTATCAAAGAATTAAATTCTGGTTCGCAAGCGAAATTGTTAATTATTTAATAAGATAAACCATTATGAAAATTCTCATATTTTATATTCAAAACAACATATCATTATTTCCCATTACCGTAAAGTATTCAAATAATATCTTATGTAACTTAGTTTTATCTAATAAAAGGTTCAAAGGTTTTAAGTATCAAATTCCTATTTATAAACCTTCTATAAATTCTAACTACTAAATACATTACTTAACTATAAACTCACATCCTGAATATTGGTGTTAAATGTATTTATATGGCTTAACTAGTTGTAAGAAACTTAAGGATTATTATTTAGATTAAATTCCTAATCATAGTTTAATGTAGTTTTATATCATAATCCCTTTTAATGATTTTATCTTAAAATATTAAGTTATTACTCAATACTATAAATATTAAGAAATAATTAAATCTAGACTTATTTATCCTCTTCACATTTAGATGTAAAAGTAACTCATTTATTTTATTATTGTTTATATAATAAGAACATTTAAATGTAAAAGCATTTCATTCATTTTATTAATTATATAATAAGATCTATTTGTGTAACGCTTTATGTAAACTAATTCCAAATATTCCTAAATTTCAACTTATTAATTTCTTAACCAAATTATAGATTTACATTGTGGTCATTGACTAAGTATATACGTATATTTAAATACTGTTTATATAAATCTTAGAAATTCAAAGATAACTAAAAACTCAACCTATAACCATAAATTAATACCACCTCATATAATATTCTTTTATTAGTATCATGTAGAGGTTTAGTTTAACTCATTAATTCCTTCATATCCTATTTTCTATAAGGTATTTTATTCCTTTTATTTTTATTTATCGTATATATATATATATATATCCTTCCTATTATATTTCTCACAAGGAATGTTATTTCCTTTATCTATTTTTATTGTATATATATTATATATATATATATATATACATATACCTACATATATTAAGATTTATCCAGAACATTCTTTAAGAAATTCTATTGTATTTAATTATATCTAATATCTTTAGACATATCCAAAACTGATTTATGGTTTATAAAATAAAGTATTTCCCTTAGTTTTAGTTAAACATATTAGCTTCCATAATATATAATAAATAAAATGTAGTTTAGTTAAATTCCTTGATTTAATATAAGTTTCTATTTATTTCTCTCATATAAATATATGTAACAATTTTTACTTCACTTAAAGTTAATACCCAAAATATTTATAAACATACTGTATTAAATGTTAATTAGTCTTATTATATTTTCCCCAACCTATAAAGTTCATTAATCAACTATACTTTAATTTTTGATTACATTAAAAACTATATATTATAAGTTATTCTTATGAAAAACTCACAAACACAATTTTTAAAACCTTTTCCCGTTGCCCAAAAATTCCCAAACTTAATATACAGTAACTATAACATTTTAGACATATTAAAATTTTTATTTCATAAAAATATCTTTTTAATTTAGCCAAATAATTCCAGAAAACCCGAAAATTGCAAAAATCATAACTTATGTTTAAAAACTCCAAAACCATAATAATTTACATCAAAATAAACTAGATTAAATAAGGAATCTATGGTTAAAATTTCAAGTCAAAATACCTTCGGGAAGGTATTTAAACTAATTCAACAAGTTAGGGTTATTTACTGAAATTTATAAAAACTTAATCTGAAACGTTTTAATCTCAGCCGTCCAAATCTCTTAACTAGGATCCGACGGATACTGAACGCCCAGTTCTTCCCCGATTTCCCCTTGATACCCGAGTACTAATTCACGTTTTTCTCACAATCTACAGAACCAAATCGAGTGATTCTTGTTTCTATGGATTCGTAATCAAATTTCGGTTCTATTGGTACCGGTTTCCCCAATTATAATGCAGTATTCATCGAATTCGATTCTGGGTTTATATTCGAATAGAGTTCTAAGGGTTTCGAATTCGATTCTTACAAATTCACTCAATCTATTGCGTAATTGATACAATTGAAACGTGTTTTTGACCGATAATGTAACCTAGTTTAGCATGGTAGAAGGAATTTGAAGGAAACTTACAAGAGTTGTGCGAATTGAGTGATTTCGGATTCGAAAATCTGGAAAAAGTTCGAACTTGAATGTTTTCGAGGAGCTCACTTTGCAGATCTATAAGTTAAGTTCTAGATCGAATTAGGCCATGTTCTTGGGCTCATTAGAAAGAAGAAACATAGCCCTACACAATGATAGCAAGAACTAATCCTAACTCGTATCACACAGAAAGAAATCGAAGTCGAAAATCACGAGTTTACCTCTCTGTTTCGGTATTATTTTATGTGCTGGCAAGACCGAAACTTTAGACACCTTTCCCTCCCAATCCGTTGAGATTTAGCTTAGACCATAAACACGAAAGTTTTAGAGGAATTAGAGCTCTTTAAAACGAGCTAAAGAACATGGAATTTGGATGAGTAACGAAGAAGTTATGGCTGATTGAAGTTACCTGTTTCGAAGAGAAATCTGGAATTGCAGTTTCAGTTTTCGCAGGGTGGCTACTTTGACTCGATTTTCCGGTTGATTAAGAAAGAGTTAGGGTTTGTATGAGTTATAGTTGTTTAGAGGGAATGTAGGAGAAGACAACAAAGAAGACGGCATTGAAAAATATGAAGAGATGAAAAAGATATAGCCGTCTAAAGTTAGGGCTAGGAAGTGAAATCGGTTACGAAAATCAGGGAAGGAAATCGGCTAAGTGTGGGCGACCCATTACAGAGTGACACGTGGCACTTCTTAAAATTTTGATTCAAAACTTCAATCTAGCATAACTTTGGCTAGGATGATCCGTTTTTGACGTTCTTTTTATCGATCTTCATGGTTTTTCATAACCTATTTATTGGTATAGGTTTCATGGCCTGGTTTGACCATTCTCAAAAAGTCAACTCTAGCAAGGCTTAATAAGCTTTAAGGTTTCTAGAATTTTATATTGACTTTTATGTTTCAAAACAATGTTCCAACACTTCTAAAATCTTTATAATATATTTGGAGTGTTTAGAAATTTCCCCAAGATTTATTGACTTATAAATCTTATTATAAATTCATAATACTATAGAATAAATATAATAATTAGGAGAAAACCCCTAAATAAATTTCACAACCCCTTATATAATTTAATATTCATAATTCCATATAATAATTTAATATTCATAATTCCATATAATAATTTAATATCATAATCCATATATAATTTAATACTTAATAGTATATTAAAGGTTTAATAAAAGAAATCCCCTAAATTAATTTAAATTAATTTAGGGGTATTTCAAAATGCTTTAGATTTTACGCAAATACTTTGCTACAACCGGATGTAGCCACCGTAGCTACATCCTGTAGGTCCGTTCTTTTTTTGCACCCGTGCGTTGGTTTGTTTTGTTTTTTTTCTTATTTATCACAAAAACTTTAAATTACTATAACTTTTAATAATAAGTCTAAAATGAAAAAAAAAATTATATCATTATTCAATTAAATTCGAGCTCTTCAAAACAAGACCAGTCATAGATATGTTTTGACAACTTTTAAAAAAATTATTTTTACATGTATACCATGATATTTTTTTGTGAGGATGCATGTACATATTTTAATGTGAGAATGTACATGTTTTAATGTGACGATGTACATGTTCAAATGTGAGAATGTACATGTTTGTATGACCATCTGTACATGTTTGTATGACCGTCTGTACAAGTGTTTATGTACATGTTTCAATCTAAGGATGTATATATTTAATGATTCGTACATGTTTATATGACTATCTATATGTTTTTAATGCGAGGATGTACATGTTTTTACGTGAGGATGTACATTTTAGTGAAATTTGTATAGGTTTGTATGACCACATGTACAAATTCTTTTACGTTATGTGCTCCATACATGTAAAATAATTTTTTTAAAATTGTCAAAATATATCCATGACTGGATTTGTTTTGAAGAGCTTGAATTTAGATGAACATTGCTATAATTTTTTTTCATTTTAGAATTATATATTAAAAGTTACATTAGTTTAAAATTATTGTGATAAAAAAGAAAAAAATCTAACAAAAAAACAAAAAACATTGTAAAGGCGGCAGCAGGGGTGTTTGAACTTAAAAAAAAAAAAAAATAGAACCAGTGCAGGGATGTAGCCAATGTAGGCAAGACAGACCGTAGATTTTAACAGCATCGGCAATAGGAGTATGAGCTAACGACCAGCAATTTGATAAATAAAACATATTATACATGTATAAAATATGAAATTGTAAACCCAGGAATTAAGTTTTAGAGGATAAAAAAATTTGACACTATTATTTTTTTAAAATCAAAACACAAAAATTTACCATATTAACTAATTTTCAAAATTTGGGGGCCACGCTCATCCACGAGGACCACCACTGCTCACCTATCTATTTATGCAAGGTGACATGTCTTATTCTTACTGACTCTCAAGTAATGTTTGGAAGGATCCGCCCACAAAAATATTGTGCTTTAGGGGGCGTTCGGAGTTTTCTCCAAAAGCTAGGTTTTCTAGCTTTTTGTTAAATATCCCTCTAGTTAACAAATGTTAACTTGACATGTGTACCATGGTTAATTGTATACCAATTAAAAATTGGCATTTGTCCATCACTTTTGAGTAAAAGTACATTAATCTTCAAAAACTTAACTTAATGTTGTAAAGAACGGGCCCTTAGGTTTTATTTTGAAGGGTGCTTGTTGGCGTAATTAGAAATAAGCGGAACGAAATTATTAGTTTACGCACCTTTGTCTAGGGATGTCAATGGATCGGGTTCGGATCGGGTGAAGCGTCACCCACATCCGTCACCCGGATATATCATTGATCATCCGTCCATCCGTCACCCATTTATTCTTCATCCGTCATCCGTCCATCCATCATCCGCGGGTGATTCGGGTGGATCGGATGATAATCGGGTGATACCTTTTCTATAACATAAACAACAATTTTTTTAAGTATGATAATAAATATGAAACTTTTTTGTATTGGTAAGGTATAAGTTACCTATATTTTAAGAATACTCACTCAAACATACTGAAAAAATCTACTAATATCAATAAGAAAATAGTATCAAGTTGTGTAGTGTATGTGGAAGAAAATAAAAATGGACGATAAAATATAAATCTACAACTATCTTTCAGATTTTTTAAAATTTCTGTAAGATCTGTTTGGTTACTTGAAATAAAATAAGGTGGAACTTTAAAACGGATAACGGATCGGGTGATAAACGGATGATGGATCGGGTGATGGATGAAAAAGTTTCATCCATCACCCGACCCGGTCCGTCATCCGGTCATCCGTCACCCGATCCGTCATCCGTTTATTTCGGGTTTTCATCCGTTTAGCTAATCGGGTGGATCGGATTAGCAGGTATCCGTTTAAAATTGTCATCCCTACCTTTGTCATTATATTTTGGTTTGGGATTCAGAAAACTCTGGTTTTGTAGTTATGTTTTTAATTTATGTAGTCATATTTTGATACTCCCTCCGTCTTGAATTGTCTATCCTGTTTGCTTTATGGCACGTTTTTCCACTTCAATATTAAGTATATAAGATAAAATAATTTTATAAAACTAAATTTTGTAATATATAGTTTATCATGTAAGGAATCATATGCAAAACTTAAATTTTCAAAATTAATTTATCTTACATGTTTAAATTGAAGTCAAACGACATGTCCAAATAGTAAACAGGACGGTCAATTCAGGACGGAGGGAGTATAATTATAAATTTATAGTCCATTTTTAAAGTTTGTAGTCAAATTTTAAAAAATATAAATAAAAAAGTAATATTAGTCCCATCTATTACAAAATTTTAATTAAAAAATGTGATAAATTAAAATATAAAATATGCCTTTTTTACAATTTCAACAATGTAAAATCGTTCGATAGAAGCGAAAAGTTTTGGCACATTCAACGATAACCTTAATTGCCATGTGTCATTTGGATAGTGGGCAAAATTAAGTATTGGGTGTCGTGTCTACACACAAGAAATCAAGCTTAAAGATAAAGCTTGAAATAACTGCGTTTAAAATTTGATTAATCTCGTTATCGAACCGCCCCTAAAATTAAAAAAAAGTAAATTACTCGGAACCTCCTTAGAATTTGACATAATATAGTTAACCCCCTTATGTTTATCATAATTATTGGTAACCACCTTGAGGTTACAGTATCTTTGACTATGAGCCCCTTAACTATAATTTCATTATTAAAACGTTAACCAAGTGCTGACCCTATTGGGATAATGAGGATTTTCAGGAGAATATACAGAGGTTTACAGAGGTTTAGCAAATAACAAAGATATTAACAAGTAGCAAATCTTAACAGATTTATTGTAATCTTATATTATTTTATCCTTACATACGGTTAGCTAGAATATAGGAATACCTTTGCTATTTATATACTTCTGCTGCACCGATCGTATTTGTATACAGAATGATATATCAATAAAATACACATCTTTACATCTCAGTTTTCTATACACACAATTACAACATGGTATCTAGAGCATAGTCCAAATAGAAGTTTTTGGGCATAAACTATATCGTTATCTATGGCGGATGACAATGGAAAGAAGGGCGCGGTCAAAGATGCGGCTCCTTCATCGAATAGTTCTATTGATGTAAACGACCCCATATACGTTCACGCTGCCGAAAATCCAGGTTTGATTCTTGTTCTGAAGTTTACTGGAGTTGGTTTCCTTGGCTGGAAATTTGACATGACAAACGTTAAAGTCCAAAAATAAATATGGTTTTGTGGTTGGAAAAATTAATAAACCGGATGAGAGTGATACCTTGAGGTTTTCTGCTTGGGAAAGATCTACATCTTTTGTTGTTTCTTGGCTCAAAAACTCCCTTTCTGCTGATATACTTGAGTGTGCGTTATTGTGATGACCCGGTTGAGATTGGAATTATCTTTGTCGGAGGTATGAGCACAACAACTTAGCTGTGATCCACTCTCTCAAACGGGATCTCGGAGACATTAAACAAGGAGATTCATCAGTAGCAGATTATTTTAATAAGCTTAAGAGAATCTGGGTAGAGCTCGAACAAGCTCGACCGCCACAAAGATGTTCTTGTAATGGATGTACATGTGGTGTTAACAAAGCAATTAAGAAGGCACTGGATGAAGATAAATTGGTACACTTCTTACTGGGGTTGAACCGTGAGTATTTGTCTATTCGCGGTAATATTTTGGCAATGAAAGAGCCACCAGAATTGGAGCACTGGTTATTCAGGAAGAAGAGCAGAGAGGCGGTAAATTGATGAAAGAAGATTCTATGTCTTTTTACAGCCATAGAACTGCAACCATGGATAACTCAAAAAACCCTAACAATAGGGGTGAGACAGACAGGAGGAAAACGCAGACGCAGTGTAGAAATTGTAAAAAGCCAGGTCATAGTACCGAAAATTGTTTTCAGAAGCAGAAATGTAACCACTGTAAAAAGGTTGGTCGCACAGAACATGACTGTTTTTTCCTCCACGGGCGAGAGAATGTTCTCGCAAGGCGGAAAAAGAGCTATGCTAGCATTGCAAAAACAGAAGAGCAAAACCCAACTAATCACAGTGATGAGATGCAAACACACACAGATGGTGGCCTCACGCCTAGACAGATACAGCAGATAGCAGAGATGATTCGCAGTGAACACACAGGGACCAAACCAGAGGAACCGTCACATTGCAATTCCTCAGGTAATGGTTCTTATTGTGTTAAACTGTGTTTTTGAGCTCACACAATTCTTTTGAAGGACAGTGGATTGTGGATTCGGGAGCGACTGATCATATGTCAGGAAATAAGGCCAGTTTCGAAAATTGGAGACAACTGCGAAATGGAAAAACAGTAATATTACCCGATGGACGACCGCAGCTTGTCGAATTTGTCGGTGATGTAAAACTCGGGAAGCAATTCTGGTTGCGCGGCGTGCTTTTCGTCCCCGATTTCATGTTTAATTTGTTGTCGGTGCAGAAACAGGCTCGCGAGCTGCGGTGTTCTCTCATTTTTGATGATGACGCTGTGTGTGTACAGGTCCCTTCTACAGGACGGATTGAGCGCATTGGGCGTGGCCTGCATGGATTATATGTGCTGGATCTTTTGCAGGCAGAAGCCCGACTTGGACGTCTGCAGACTGGTGTGGACGGCAGGGTACTGGGCCAGCGACAGATGGACCAGGTGCACCGACAGATGGATCAGGCACAGGCGAACTCCACCTTGGGCAACCGACAGTTGGATCAGACGAGCTCCACTTTGGGCCTGGGCCAGACGGTGTCTTCTAGTCCAGCGAATAAAAGCCAGGCGTGTTCTACAAACATAAGCCAGGCGTTTGTTTTTTCTTCTAGAGCAGTAGAATTACATGTTGCCCTTGGACATGTACCATTTAAAAAACTCGTTTCCATGCATTTAATAAAAGATTCTGAAATCCCGGTTGATTATGTTTGTGACGTTTGTTACAAAAGTAGAGCTCAACGGTTGCCTTTTACCAGTTCATTTATCAAAACCAAACGGGCGTTTGAGATGATTCATGTTGACATTTGGGGACCGTTCAAGGTGGATACTTATAATGTTATAGGTATTTTGTCTGTTTTGTTGATGACATCACTAGAACGACCTGGGTTCAGCTTATAAAACAGAAAAGTGCAGGATGGGAAGTTCTTGTCAACTTCGTTAAGATGGTTGAGAGACAGTTTGAAACACAGATCAAAGTCATCCGGACAGATAATGCTAAAGAGCTTGGTAGTTCTAAAGATGGTCAGCGTTTCTTTTCTGAAGCAGGAATAATTCACCAGACTACTTGTGCCTATACGCCGCAACAAAATGCTGTGGTAGAACGTAAGCATAAGTATTTACTTGAAACAACACGAGCATTATACTTCCAGTCAAATGTTCCTCTTTCTTATTGGGGTGAATGTATTCTTCATGCGGCTTACTTAATTAATAGGCTTCCCACCAAGGCTTTGCAAGGTAACACACCGTTTGAGAGTTTGTACGGTCACACAATGGCGTATGCTGATATTCTACCTTTTGGGTGTCTATGTTATAAGACTGTTGTGAGTGGGCATGGAGGCAAGTTTAGTCCGAGGGGAGAGTCGTGCGTCTATCTCGGTGAAGACCCAAGGAGAAAAGGACATAAAGTTTTGAGCATTAATGCTCACACTGTCGAAGTTTGCAGAGATGTCAAATTCCACCGACATATTTTCCCTTTTGTGGCAAACCCAGAAAGCAGTATTGTTGACTTGCGTCTGTCACATGCTCCCGTCAACTCGTCGTCGGCTGATATCCATTATGCTATTTTTGATGGAGATACACGAGTAGACAGCCTCCACCGGTTGTTGAGACTACTATTGGTGAGCTAGATGCTCCTGTCAGACGTTCCAGCAGAGAAAGTCACAAACCTAGTTATCTCAACGACTATGTTTGTAGCACTATGTTTCAGGAAGTGCTTGATGAAAGGGTCTATAAGGGTGACAGTGCACGCGACGGTTTGCTTGCTGGTTGTGACAGTCTTACGAATATCACACCTCGTCCTTGTACAGCGTTTCTGTCATATAACATGGCCATGCCCCTGGCTGATATGACCGATCCCACCAGCTATCAGGAAGCTGCTCAGCATGAGCATTGGAATAAGGCCATGAGTGAGGAGTTGCGAGCCCTTAAACAGAACGACACGTGGGATGTTGTGACTCTACCTAAGGGTAAAAAGGTTATTGGTTGCAAGTGGGTGTACAAAGTTAAGCTCAAGTCAAATGGTACATTGGAGAGGTATAAAGCCAGGTTAGTGGCGAAGGGTTTCACACAGCGACACAGGTTGGATTATAATGAAACCTTTTCTCCTGTTGTTAAGTTGACTACAATACGAGCTCTTATTGTTGTAGCTCTTAACAAAGGATGGATTATCAACCAGCTTGACGTGAATAATGCCTTTCTCCACGGTGATCTTGATGAGGAAGTATATATGCGAATACCACATGGTCTTGCTGTGGATGGACCAAACAAAGCCTGCCTGCTCAAGAAATCTCTATATGGTCTCAAGCAGGCTTCTCGTTATTGGTTTTCCAAGCTGGCCACTTTCTTGCGCAATCTTCATTTTTCCCAATCAAAGAATGATTATTCGTTGTTCTACAAAGATACTGCCACTGGTAGAATCTTTCTGGCTGTTTATGTGGATGATATCTTGGTGGTCGGAGGCAACCAAGAACAAATCAATGATATTAAAAAGGATTTGGATGTAAATTTTCGGATCAAAGACTTGGGTACCTTGCATTACTTTTTAGGGATCGAGTTCATACGCACGGCGAGTGGTTATGTTTTGTCTCAACGGAAGTTTTGCATGATCTTTTAAAGGAGTATGGATGTGAGACTCGCAAGGTTACTCAAGGGCCTATGGTAGTTGGCAAGCACTTATTCACTGATGAGGGTTTGTCTTTGCATGATCCTACTGTATATAGGCGCCTTGTTGGCAAACTCAACTATTTGTCTAACACACGTCCTGATATCAGTTTCACTGTTCAACATCTCAGTCAGTTTATGCAGAATCCTACCACGGTACATATGGAAGCGGCTTTGCATGCTTTATGTTATATCAAAGGGACTATGAACTATGGCATTGTTCTTCAAGCAGGATCTTCTCCATTGGATTTACTCGCATATTGCGATTCTGATTGGGCAGCATGTCTCAATACTAGGCGGTCTGTCTCTGGGTTTTATATTTTTCTAGGAGACAGTCCTATTTCCTGGAAGACTAAGAAGCAAGGTTCTGTGTCCCTTTCTAGTGCAGAGGCAGAATATCGGTCTCTACGCCGTGTTACTGCCGAATTGACCTGGTTGACTCGTCTCCTGAGTGAACTCGGCGTGGAACATATAACACCTATACCTGTTAAGTGTGACAACCAGTCTGCCATCCATATAGCACGGAATCCTGTGTTTCATGAGAGGACGAAGCACATTGAACTTGATTGTCACTTTGTACGGGAGAAGATCCAACAAGGTCTTGTTGATGTCGTTTATACACATACTTCTTCGCAGTTAGCTGATATGATGACTAAGGCATTGCCGGGCACGAGATACAAAGAGCAGATACAGCGCATGGGAATGCATGACAGTCTCTCTCCAAGCCTTGGTAACCTTGCTTACCTGCGGCTTGCGGGGGGGTATTGGGATAGTGAGGATTTTCAGGAGAATATAGAGGTTTACAGAGGTTTAGCAAATAACAAAGATATTAACAAGTAGCAAATCTTAACAGATTTACTGTAATCTTATATTATTTTATCTCTACATACGGTTAGCTAGAATATAGGAATACCTTTGCTATTTATATACTTCTGTTGCACCGATCGTATTTGTATACAGAATGATATATCAATAAAATACACATCTTTACATCTCAGTTTTCTATACACACAATTACAACAGACCCATCAACTTAATGACATTATTAATGACATGCTTGACAAAAAATAGTGCTTAATCAGTATTTTTGTCCAAAAAACGTTAACCATACCTCAGAAATGCATCTAAATTGGGATGAAGGAGAGTTAAATGATGTTGATTAAGTTTTTTGATAACAAACGGGAGGTGAGTTTTGGATTTCAGAATGGGATGTTTCATTCAAAGTATTACAAGATTATTTATAGAGGATTTCTTCATCAGAAATCTCTAAGCAGTCAAAATAAGGGGCTGGAAAAATCTACGCTGGGTAAATCTACTACAGCATAATATTCAACAATGGGAGCGTGAACAGTAAGGGACGGTGCCTAACTCTTCTAGATGGGTAGGTGAAACAGATCAGGATTATCATTTTCAATATCCTCCCTTAATCCTGAATCTTTATCGAAGTCATCCCCATCTTTTCCTTTAGTTTGACGAAGGCATCATACTTCAGAGGTTTGGTGAGAATGTCAGCATCTTGATCTTCAGATCTACAATACTTCTCTTCTATCTCGGTCTTTGCAACTTGATCTCTTAAATAGTGATAACGGGTCTCGATGTGCTTGCTTCTTCCATGTATGACTGGGTTCTTTGCCAGGTTAAGTGCTGAAGTATTATCAATAAAGATCATCATGGGCTTCTTTTGTGGAATATTGATGTGATTCATTAGGTACCGCAACCACATTGCTTGGCAGGCACTTGTTGTTGCTACTACATACTCTGCTTCACAGGTTGATAACGCTACAATAGACTGCTTCTTGGATGACCATGAGCACGCAGTCATTCCAAAGTTAAAGCAGTAGCCTGAAGTGCTCTTTCGATCATCTACATCTCCACCCCAATCGCTATCAGAGTATCCTACAATAGAAACATCATTAGATGACCCATAAAGTAATCCATGGTCATAAGTTCCCTTCACATATCGTAGAATTCTCTTTGCTACTTGCAAATGTGGTGATCGCGGAGTCTCCATGAATCTACTGATCAATCCAACACCAAAAAGTAATATCTGGTCTCGTACAAGTTAGATATCTGAGACTGCCAACAATCTGCTTGTAGTAGGTTGGATCAACATAGGCTCCTTCTTCATTCTTTGATAATTTGGTTCCAACCTCCACGGGAGTTCTTACTGGGTTGTAATCCGACATCTGGAACCTTTGTAAGAGATCAGTGGCGTATTTCTTCTGAGAGATGAAAATACCATCATTTCTTTGAATTACCTCAATGCCAAGAAAGTATGACATCAGTCCGAGGTCAGACATCTCAAACTCCTTCATTATGGATTTCTTGAAGGATTCAATCATTGTGGGACGGTTGCCTGTAATAATCAAATCATCAACGTACAGACAATGATTTACATACCGCCAGTTTTGTCCACCTTCACATACAGGGCATGCTTTGAAGAACATCTTGTAAAACCACTCGCATTAAAGAAAGAATCTATATGCTTATTCCAAGCTCTGGGAGCTTGTTTTAATCCATACAAGGCCTTCTTCAGTCGGTATACTTTTCCATCACTTCCAGATTTACCGAAGTCGGGAGGTTGCTTGACAAACACTTCTTCTTCAAGTGGACCATTGAGGAAAGCTGACTTCACATCCATCTGGTGAATCTTCAACTTATTTTGAGCAGCCAAGGCAATAATCAGCCTTATAGTCTCCATTCGAGCAACTGGTGAGAAAACTTCTTGGTAGTCAAGGCCTGGTCTCTGCTTGAACCCTTTTGCCACCAATCTTACGTTATATCTTTCTACCTTACCATTTGGTTTCATTTTTGTCTTAAAAACCCACTTCACGTCGATGGCTTGTTGACCTGGTGGAAGGTCGGTAAGAACCCATGTACCATTTCTTTCGATTGCGTCAATTTCATCACGCATGGCGCCATCCATTTTGGATCTTGAAGTGCTTCCTTCACTGTCACTGGCTCAAGACCAGCGAATAGAGCAAAATGCACAATCTCTTCATCATCAGTATCTTCATCATCAAGGTTTACCGCATAATCTTGAAGATGTACTGGTTGTCGGCGATGACGTTGTGGTCTACCAACATCTGTCTGGACCTGATTAGGTGTTAACTCTCCTCCCTCTGGATTAGACTCTTCTAACTCTTCAGCAAGGGAGATATTACGGCTCTTGGGATCTATGGCACCACTTTTATTCCAATCCTTTGACTCATTTTATGTAAAGGTGACATCACGAGTGAATATTACCTTTTTCGTCATTGGATTGAATATCTTGTATCCTCCCCGTTCATATCCAATGAATACTGCTTTCTCTGCTCGATCATCCAGCTTCTTTCTTGTCTTCGCTGGAACATGTGCATAAGCTATATCGCCAAATACCTTCAAATGCTTTACTCCTGGTTTGACACCGGTCCATGCTTCTTCAGGGGTAATACTTGAGACACCTTTCGTCGGAGAGTGGTTTAATATATAAGCTGAACAGAGACAGCCTCCGCCCAAAAGGAATTTGGCATCCCTTTGGTCTTCAACATGCTTCTCATTATATCCATGATGGTTCTGTTCTTCCGTTCAGCGACACCGTTATGCTGAGGGGTGTAAGGACATGTCACTTCATGTTTTATCTCGTGTTCCTCGCAATACTCCTTGAATTCATTGGAGACATATTCACCTCCACCGTCAGTGCGCAAAACCTTGAGCGAGTAGCCGCTTTGTCTCTCTGCATGAGCCTTGAACTTCTTGAAGTAGTCAAATACCTCAGACTTCCTCTGCAACATATAGACCCATAGTTTCCGAGAAAAATCATCAATAAAGGTCAGAAAATACCGATTGTTACCATTTGACATGGTACTCATTGGACCGCAGACATCAGAGTGCACCAACTGAAGAGGATGGGTGGCTCGTTTTCCATCTCCTGAAAATGGTGATCGGTGATGCTTTCCGACGGTGCAGGCTTCACACAACTGCTCAGGATGATTTATCTCTGGTAAACCCTTTACCATATTTTCTCGAGATAACTTTTTCAAACCATGAAAACTCATATGACCAAATCGTAAGTGCCACAACCATGACTCAACAAATATTATCGCAGTAAGACAGTGATAAGCTCCACAGGATATATCAATTGGAAACATACGATTTTTAGTCATCGTTGCGGTGAGAATTAAGGTACCCTTTTCATCAAAAACTGAAAGCTTGCCTCCATGAAGCTTCATATCATACCCCTTTTCATGTAGCTGGCCAATGCTAAGTAAGTTAGTTTTGAGCTTGGGCACATAGAAGACATCAGAAATATACCTGTGTCTCCATTCTTCAAATTAATGAGAATTTTTCCTTTACCGGCAACTGGGATCTTACTTTCATCTCCAAATTTTACTGTGGTTTGAATCAATTCATCAAGATGAGCAAACAACTCCTTTTTCCACACATATGATTTGTGTAGGCGGTGTCAAGGAACCAAGTCTGGCTATCTGGTTTCTCCCCGTCCTCAGTGACCATCAAAAGTGTATGATCTTTATCATCACTTGCATCGCTATGTTTCACATAGTTAACTCTCTGGTTTTTGCCTTTGCTTCTACATTCTGAAGCATAATGACCATATTTATGACATGCATAACATGGACATCAGGTCTGTCATACCGTCCTCATTCTTTACCTTACCACGTCCACGACCTCTATCGTGATTTCGTTAATGGTTGGAACTTGATTTATCTTCACCGCCATCTTGATTTCTTTGGCCACCATAATTGTTGTAGCCACCACGACCTCTATATGACCCACGACCTCTTCCTCTCTGGATGGAACCACCTTGTCTCTTCTTTGGCTCATCGTCTTGGTCGTCAGAAAGGGAAACTTGAGCTTACAATGCTTGCTCGATTGGCTTCTTCATCTTTCTTTCATTCATACGTTGCTCATGCACTTGCAACGTTCCTGTCACCTCATCCACGGTCATTTTATCGGTATCGTGAGCCTCTTCGAGCGCTATAACGACACTGTCAAACTGGAGTGTTAGTGACTGCAGGATCTTCTCCACTTTGGACTGTTCTGTCAGCGCCTCTCCATTGGTTTTCATCTGGTTTGTTAAAGCCAGGAGCCGACTGATGTATTTTGACACCATCTCTGAAGGCTCCATCTGTAGCAACTCGTACTAGCGTCGTAAGGTTTGTAACCTTACCTTCTTGACATTCTCCTCACCTTTGAAAGTAGTTGTCAAGGTTTCCCAAGCTTATTTTGCCGTAGTTGTTGCATCGATCTTCTCGAACACCTCATCATTCACGCCTTGATGAATTAAATAGAGTGCCTTCTTGTCCTTTTTGGTATTCTCCTTGTGGGTAGCCTTCTGTGCGTCATTTGCATTCGCCACAAGCTCTGGAACACCATCCTGTACTACTATAAATAATTCATGGTAATCAAATATAACTTGCATCTGGGTCGACCATCGGTTATAATTTTTTCCGCCTAACACCGGTATAGATATGGTGGAATTGGAGCTGGAAGAACCGTTCATATTTTTCACTCACACTAAATTACTACTCTTGACCCCTTTTTTTATTATTTCTCACGCCTTTACTATTGTTTTTTTTTTCACCAACAATAACTCACGGTTTTTTTTAAATAAAGTAGTTCACTCTTTATTTTATTTTTTTATACTATTCTCCCACTCACACATATAATACCTCATTTTCGTTTTCTTTTGATTTGGACCCACTTTTTTTTCCTCTTTCACGTGAGATAGTAATGGGAATGAAAGGTTGCTCCAACTTTGATTAAAATGGAAATGGCTACGCAACTTTTTCTTTTCGGTAGGTAAGGCTTTTGTCTTTTTGTTTGATGAGCACTGTTTCCTTCTTTTTTATTTTAATATTTTTTTTTCTCCGTGACTGACGTGCACAACTTCTTTTTTCAAATTCACAACTTCCCTCTCTTTTTTATCTGTTTTTCCTCGACAAACTCACTGATTTCTTTTGAAAGAAAAAATCACAGCTTTTTTTTTTGCATCACTCTACTCTCCCTCGTGCTCTCTTCTTCCTCCACACGCCGGTGCTCTCTCGTTTTTTTACTAGCCAGTCGTTTCTTCTTTCTCTATTTCCTCTCCTTGTTTTTTTTTCTTCACCAACTACAACAACACAGAGGTGCGCAGAACAAGTCATAATACTCTATGAGCAGATAGAATCATTCCACACTTCAACAAAGAGTAGGGATGCGAACGGATTTTGAAAAATATTGGTGCTGAGTTTGGAGTTTGCTGGCTTTCACAGATTGTATCGGGCTCTGATACCACTGATAACAAACGGGAGGTGAGTTTTGGATTTCAGAATGGGATGTTTCATTCAAAGTATTACAAGATTATTTATAGAGGATTTCTTCATCAGAAATCTCTATGCAGTCAAAATAAGGGGCTGGGAAAATCTATGCTGGGCAAATCTACTACATCATAATATTCAACAATGGGAGCGTGAACAGTAAGGGACGGTGCCTAACTCTTCTAGATGGGTAGGTGAAACAGATCAGGATTATCATTTTCAATAGTTTTGTTGTCCAGACTGGCATTAATAATGTGATTAAGATGATGGGCCAACACGTAGTTAATGTTTTGATAACAAAGTTATAGTTCGGGGGTTCATGGTCAGAGATGCCGTAACCTGTAGGTGGTTACCAATAATTATGATAAACACAAGGGGTTAACTGTATTATGCCTAATATTAAAGGGGTTCCGAGTAATTTACTCATTAAAAAAAAGAAATACGAATCTTGAATCGCCCATTTAATTCACCATTCTACCTATAGATAGGACCTTTAGCAAAATTGCATATATTTTCCCTATGTAAAGCAAATTTTCATATATTTTAGAGCCCATTGATGTATCAATGAAAAATTTTCAACTTTTAATTGTATTTATATAAATAAAAAAAGTGGAATTGTTTTAAAATTTTGGTGAACTTTTACAAAAGATAGTGTTAGTGGCTTAATATTATGGGCCAGTTGTCATTAAGTATGGGCTAACCAGAATTAGGAAATATAATAAGCCCAATGCAGTGTAATTAGCGAAATCTTACAGCTTGTTTGGTTCGAGGGTCAGCATAAAGTTGGAATGGTTAAGTTTAGTCTAGGGAATAGCTTATGCTGGGAATAAACCAAGAAAACGAAAAGATTTTGTTTGGTTGGGTGGAATGAGAATAAGTATTCCTTTGTTTGGTTGATTGGAATAGTCCTCGGAATAAATCTTGCTTAAATATAGAAGTACTAAAATACCCATGGATATCATTTAATTATTCAAAAATTTATGGTACTTTAATTAGTTAACTTATACATTTAATAAGAAAAGAATATCAAATGACAATAGATTCAACCAATATAAGTTAAGAACTATTTATCCCACTAAACTCAAAATAATATAATATTACATTAATTTAACAAAAAAGTTCAAAACTAAATAAAAATAATAAAAATGTTTAAACTAAATTAAGATATAATGTTTAATTATAATTACATGAAATTTCTTTGTAGATATCTTCATAATTTAAATGATAAGTATTTAATTTAAATATTAACTAAGTGGCCCAATGTTTATTAAAATAATAAAAATTAGAAATAAATTTTCAAAATAAAATCATTAAAAAGAAATACTCAATATTAATTTATTATAACATCTAAATAATACATCTATAAATCCTACACGTGCCCATAAACTTAATATGCTAAACTTAAATCCTAGTGAAACTGAAAAATAGTATAATCAAAATCAAGTGTTGTACTAACTACTTCCTATGACATCTTTCACAAAACTTTGTCGCTCCTCTAGTTTGAGACTTTGAAACATAGTCACATTTTCAGGTGTTGCCACAAATTTTCTGAAAGCCCGAATCTTTTCCATTTGGGTTAAGCCTTCCATTTCCCTAATTTCCTCGCAAAACTTATTTCTTTTCTCTTCTTCGTCTTCACCGCTCAAATATTTCTTCATGTCCTTAATATCATTAGTGAAATCTTTCATAATTGAAATCATCTCAGAGTGTGAAGAGTCTGCCATTTTACTCTTGTTCTTTTTTTATTTTGAGTAGATTGAGACATAGGCGGACTTGGAGATCTATCATCTCCATCATCTTGATTTTCAGGCACTTCAACTTCGTTATCAAGTTCCACTTCCATTTGCGATTGTATTTCCTCCCTCATGTCAACTGAATCTTGTGCATTGTTTCCATGGGCATGATCTTTTGCATAAATTTTTGTGAATTCATCATAGTAAAGAAAACTTTTGGTTCTCCACGGCTCAGCTAATGGGTTACTCTACAAATTTTGAAATTTCAGTTATTAATTTACCAACAAATAAGTAAGCATTACAATTAAATGTAATTAACTTTTGTGGTTGTAAAGCCTAGAAAACTCACCTTCACATAAGCATCCCAAACATCTTTCTCGGCTGTTATCATGTTTCGAGTTGAATCCCAACCAAAACCACTTACACCATATCTGTTTCCACAGACCATGTCATGAACTATGCTCCATTCCTTTTTCAATGAAACACCCCTAGTAATCAAAACACATGAAATTATGAATACGTGTGGTATGTTTAATTTACCGGTCACATTAATGTATAGTTGTACCTTTATACCCTAAGATACTAAGGGACATACATATATCTGAATGTGATAGTAAGTCACATTGTAATATAAGCATTGGTGCTCTTCGGTTTCGGAATTAATAAATACAATTGAGTAAACTAAATTAGTCCATGTTAGGACCTTTGTACACGAAACGGGTAATGCATTATGCCAACTGAAATATATGAAGTACTCGTTGACATATAACGATTGTACTAAGTAACACATGTTACGGGGGTATAATATACGAGCTACGTTACCTGATACAAACATGTACAAGTAACATTATAACATCAAGTATTTGTGCTCACCGTTTTATATTCCTTGACTTAAATGTTAAACTAACTACCTATGTACTATTTAACTCTATTGCCTCACTACATTACTTATAGGTATAATATAAATGGATTAGTAATTAATCGGCCCCCACTCTGGAGGTGTCCGAAACTCCAACCGACCAGCCCATATATTACTTTGATATACTAAAACACCTGTTAATCTCTCTAACTCTTTACATGTTAATTACTTACTCCTGTTCTAACCGTTGCCCCTTTCTTCTTCTCGCGTGTGTCTGCAGCCCCACTCAACAGACCATTCGATTCCTTTCATCTCCACTAGGCATATGACTTTCACTGCTTTCCAAGAAATTATTCCCCTGTTCCTCGCATGGTTGTGTGTCCCGTTGAGAAACCATGTTTTGCCTTCTCCCAATGCGCTCGCCAAGTCCCCATGTTTTTGTTTTCTCGATTGAAGTTGCTCATACGGTTCTTCCACTGATTCACGGTTGCGCATGTTCAGAAGGAAACTCGCAAGACCGACACAGTAAATCGATAACAACTTCTCCTTCCCCACTTCCTTCACAAGTCCCAGCAGAGGTAACGTTCCCGACGGTCCTCTTCACTTGCGTTCTTTTCTTTCTCCGTTTATCGGCTGCCCGAAAATCTTTAGCCTCTAACTTCCTTTCCTCTAAATCGATCAAGCATGCAACCTTCTGGAATACCCAAACAAAACGTGTCGAGAACCCCCAAGGAAAATGTTGGAGAAATATGTGACTACTTCTACAACCTAGGCAGTGTACCTATCGTTTTGCGGAATAGTGGATTTGTGGGGTTGTCGAACTCTTGGGGACCTTGCTGGAGTTAAATGATAGTGTAGAAATTAACTGAGGACTCTAATTAGACTGTTGAACAGAAACTTATCACTTTTTAGGGAAATTGTGGTTTAAAACTTAACTTAGACAAAGCAGTAGTAAAAACAATTAATCAAACAGAAATAATAACAGTTGTAAAACTCTTTGTTTTTAAGAAAGCACCCTAGGTTGTTCTGCTCACCTATTTCATCCAATTATATTAATATAAACTTCCACCACTTTAGCAATAAACTCAGGAATCTTAATTAGTTCATTGACCGGTCCTTGTACAATAAACCCTGATTAACTTAAACAACAAGCTGCAATCCTTGCCCAAGTTATTATAAATTAATCACATTATTAACAATTCCTATTGGAGACAGATTAACCTATAGGCGAGACACGCTTCTAGTCGTTAACCCGTTTTGACTTTCTATGTCTAGAACCTTGTTTAGCACCACATTTTAACAAGAGGACTACAAATATCACTTTAATAATTGGCCTGAAGATTAAAGTGCATTAAGGACAGGAATCAAAATATTGCTTTAAATAGATTATAGTGGAAAGTCTACATAACACAATTATATAAAATAGGCTTGCTTCCCAACCCGGGAGGCTAAGTTTATTACTCACACATATTTATAAAAACAGACTTAACAAATAAGATAGACATTAAAACAGAGTAAAGTTAAGGAAAGAAAGAACTCTATTTAGGGAGAGTTATTTCGCTTCCGGGCTTGTCTCCGTGATTATGCCTACCTCATAACAATAATAAACAGGTAAAATGAAGAATAACGAACAAACAGGCAAAAGTTGGTCCTGTCCGTGTGGGGCCACACGGACACAAACGCGGACACAAATTAGGACACGGCCTGGTTTGCGCAGATCGTCTTCTTCGTCTGGAAATCTGGAAAATTAAAGAGTTGGGCTTATTTGGTGATGGGAAATGATGGAAATGAAGTGGAGATGTGGATGTATGGAGGGGAAATGGAATTTGGGTGGAGGAAGTGTGATTTGGAGGTGAACGTGAGTGATTTGGGGTGTGTGTTCTCTCTGTATTTTCTTCAATCTTCAGTGTGTGGTTTATCGTAGAAGGAGCTGGGTTTTTATAGAAGCAGAGGAGAAGGAAGAGGACAAGGTTGGAGCAGGCGTGAGGAAATCAAGGGTGCGGTGCTTGATACGTCTTATGGGGTAGATAGATATGTTTGTAGGCACTGCAAATGAGGAAGAACAACGAAGGCGGTGCAGAAATTCAGTCACGTGATTTCTGGATTCGGCGCAGTCATTTTACACCGTTGTCCGTGTACGGACACAGATCAGGACGTGAGACGTCCGCGTTTGAGTCCGCAAAGCGGACACGCTCTTTTGCTGCGTCCGAGTTTGAGTCCGCAATTCGGACGTGTTCTTTTGTTGCGTCCGAGTTTGAGTCCGCAATTCAAACGTGTTCTTTTGTTGCGTCCGAGTTTGAGTCCGCAATTTGGACATGTGTATTTTTTCTCATTTTTCTGCAATCTTCAACTGGGCTTAGATTCTTCGTTTTAGCTCCGTTTCACTCGCCGTTTGTTACGTTGGAAAGCTTGTGAAGTAAACTATGTGATACCAAGACTTTTTACTGCATTTGATACATAAAATGTATCAGTTCATATCAAAACATAAATCTTAGAAAAAATATACGATAAGTGAGTAATATTATCCTGAAAGTAAGTAAATATAAGGTAGATTAAACCCTTAAATGTCTATGTATTTCTCACTTGTCAAACTCCCCCATACTTATATTTTGCTTGTCCTCAAGCAAATCTTTCTAACATAATGTTTAAACAAGTTAAACAAACAATAATCAAGTAGGGAGAGCACAGAAGAGGTAATTGCCAAACTTTTCAGATTTTAAAGGGTACTAAGAACAGCAAGTTTCTTAAATATATATATATTTCTCCGTTTCTGAGAATAACCCTAAAGTCCTACAAAAGAAAGAGAAGCAGAACCATGAGAATTCTGCTTCTAACCTTGAGCCAATCCACCATTTTCTTTCACATTTCCTTGAACGACAAGGGGCATGAAGTAAAATCTTATTCCATTATACCTTTCAATGCCACATACTCATGATCCATAATAAAGAAGTTTTTATCATTTTGGTACAGAATGCAGAGATACCTCAATTTTGAAGTTCATTTTTCTTTTACCTCAGACTTTTCTCTCCACCCTTGTAGCGGTTTTGGGTCTACTATCCCAGGTACCGAGTACCTTAGGTAGCCGGGTGATGAAGCACCCCTAAGAACTTAATAACCGGGTGGACGAGGCCTGTTTAGGATCAGAATATGCCTGTCTGGATCAGAGGAGTACCTTGCCTTGTTCTTTTTCCACCGTTTCATTCCAATTCAAATCCAAGCTCAAAGTTAAAAACAAAAGTCAAATGATAATTTTCTCAAATTTTTCCATTGAGTAAGGAGCAGAGTAAATTTTTTTTGTACCCTTTAAACCTGTTAATACTGGCATTACTCCCTCTATGGCTCCTTTTTTATTATTAATTACTTAACAAATTTAAACACAATGTCAAAATTATCACTACCCCACACTTGAACCAAAGCAATGCCCTCATTGCATAGAAAGAATTAAAATAACAGGGCATGCAAACTACCTGGGTAATGATCATAAAGCATGGAAATAGGAAATATTGAAAATTTAAAGAGCAGGGTATGGATAGTGTACTCCCCAGAGTTTTGCAGAGTATGTAGTGTAGCTCCCCCACACTTAAGTTCAGCTGTAGGAATGTGCAAGATGTTCCTGTAATGAATATTCTAGACATCCAGAAGAACTCAAGTTAATTCTCCTCGTTCTCTCTCCTCTCTTTTTTTTATTTCATTATATTGTTTTTTTTTCATAAAATAAGATACAAAATATAAGCACAATATAGAATAAAAAGATAGATAGTAGGGTGCCTCCTACCAAGCTGCCCATCTTTTGGTTTTTGGCTAGACCATACCTGAGTGTTTTAAGGTGTGACTGGATCTTTGAGAAGAAGCGCAGAAGCCTCTTCGTTGTCTAACGTGGTTCCCAGAAATAATTTGATTCGAGCTCCATTTACTTTAAACGATCCTCCTTTCTTATTGTCCAATTCCACAGCTCCATATGGAGAGGTGGATATTATTGTAAATGGCCCAGACCAGAAGGATTTTAACTTACCTGGGAAAAACTTAAGTCTGGAGTTATAAAGAAGGATCTGATCTCCTGCTTTGAATTCTCTCTTGGCAATCATCTTATCTTGCCAACGCTTGGTCTTTTCTTTATAAATCACTGCATTCTCATATGAGTCGTTCCTAAGTTCTTCTAGCTCAGTCAATTGGAACTTCCTTTTTTCACCGGCTTGTTGTAGATCAAAGTTCAACACCTTCAGAGCCCAATAAGATTTATACTCTAATTCCACAGGCAAGTGGCATGCCTTCCCAAAAACTATTTTGTAGGGGGACACGCCAATAGGTGTTTTGAAGGCGGTGCGGTATGCCCAGAGCGCATCATCCAATTTAAGGGACCAATCTTTTCGAGAAACGCTCACCATCTTCTGCAGAATCCACTTCAGTTCTCTGTTTGTTATCTCAGCCTGACCATTTGTTTGAGGATGGTATGGTAGAGCAACCTTTGTTGAAAGAGCCGAGGAAGAATCGAAGTCGAGAGAGGGAAATCGGGCGAAGAAATTTGAGGGCGATGAAGGAGAATAGAGAACGACGAGGGAGGCGAGAATGAAAGAAGAAAGTGACTGTCTGTATTGATGATAGGAGAACAAATACAACCTAGATTTAAGCAGGCGAATGATGCCGTTGCTTAACGTAACTATAGGGATTAACAAGAGAAATAAGCAATGGCTAATGAGTAACGACTAAACAAGACAATTAATGACATGGAGGGTAAAAGGGTAAAAACAAGTAATTCTAACACCCCCCCCCCCCTCAAACCTAGGGAAAAGAGGTTTTTGCTAGGTTTGAAGTGTTGAGCATCCCCATTGTCATTAATTGTTGACGATAATCTTTTCCTGCTAAGGCCTTCGTAAGCATGTCGGCCTTTTGGAACTGGTTGGAAATGTGGACAACATCAATGAGTCCGGCCTTGATTTGATCCCGAACATAATGAACATCGATTTCGATGTGCTTCGTTCGTTCGTGAAGAACGGGATTGCGAGCAATGTAGACGGCCGATTTGTTGTCACATTTCAAAGGTATGGGAGTAATGTTGTTGATGCCGAGTTCATTGAGGAGGCGGGAAAGCCATGCCAATTCCGTCGTGACACGTCGAAGGGCGCGGTACTCGGCTTCGGCGGATGAGAGAGAAACGGAGGCTTGCTTCTTGGATTTCCAAGAGATGGGCGATCCTCCAAAGAGAATGTAGAATCCACTGACTGACCTGCGAGAAATGGGGCATGAAGCCCAATCAGAATCGCAGTATGCTGATAGAGAATAATCAATGGAGTTATTTAAGAAGATGCCATAACCGAGCGTCCCTTTAATGTATTGGAGAACGTGTATAGCAGCATCCCAATGGTGTTGGCAAGGTTTTTGGTTGAACTGACTTAAGAGTTGAACACTGAAATTGATATCCGGACGGGTGTTGATGAGGTAATTCAACTTGCCAACGAGACGACGATATTTGGTGGCATTAGAGAGAGGGATGCCATCTTGAAGTTGGAGCTTGGTGCCAAGGGCAAGAGGACTAGCAACAGAACGCATGGATGTGATGTTGTAATCTTTGATGAGATCGGAAGCGAATTTAGTTTGTGTGATACCAACTCCGTCGGATGTATGATGAAACTCAAGCCCAAGGAAGAAGGTAAGAGTGCCCAAATCTTTGATCTTGAATGATTGATGAAGGATATCTTTGACTTGAAGAATTTTGGCGTCATCATTACCACATAAAATGATGTCGTCGACATAAACGCCAAGGAAGAGGATGGATGTATCTTGTTTCCACTTGAATAATGAATGATCGTTATCTGAGAGAACAAAGCCGAGATTAGTAAGAGTATTGGAAAGTTTAGCATACCATTGACGAGAAGCTTGTTTTAAACCATATAAAGATTTTTGCAATTTGCACACTAATCCATTAGTGTTGGTGGTCAAACCATCGGGAATCTTCATGTAGATTTCTTCGTGAAGATCGCCATGGATGAAGGCATTATTGATGTCGAGTTGGTGAATTTTCCAACGTCTTTTTATGGCAACACTCACTAAGACTCGAATAGTTGTCATCTTGACAACGGGAGAGAAAGTCTCATGGAAGTCTTCCCCTTCTCTTTGTGTAAACCCGCGCACCACCAATCTTGCTTTATGACGCTCAATGGTTCCATCGGCTTTGTGTTTAGTACGATACACCCATCGACATGTGATGCATCTCTTTCCTTTTGGGAGTTTAACAAGATTCCAAGTGTGATTTTCTTCAAGGGCTTGGAGTTCGGAATTCATAGCGGCTCTCCATTCGGGATATAGAATGGCTTCTTGGTAATTGGAAGGTTCAAGGGGACACTGATTTTGAACGTGAGAACAAATAATGCGGGATGGGACAAAATCGGTAATGGTGTTTAATTGAGGCAAAGGATTAGATTTATGCTGATCAAGACGGGTGGAAAGAATTTGGGTAAATGGGTCATGGCTGGTTTGGTAGCACTCATAATCAGCAAATTTACTAGGCATTTGCTTTCTTCTGTCGGACCGCCGAAGACATTCTGGCCCAGCTGGAATATTGGTTTCAATGATATTGTCGGAAGTGGAGGCGTCTTTGTCTGTGGCGGGCCCAACTGGAATATTGGGTTGGTCGTTGACGACGTCAGAATCTGGTTCATCCTTATCGGTATTGGAATCAGCAGAACCAGCATCATCTGTGTCGGGCCGCATCATTGGACTCGGTGAAACAACATCACTGGTTTGTGTCTGATTGGGCCCTGGCGTCTTATTTACATCGGCGTCAGAATTATCTTCTGAATTGGGCCTGCTGAGAGGAGAACTTGGTCGATCATAGCAAATGTCTTGATCATCATCGACATTAATAGGAAAGGAAGCAAAATTGAGCTCATCAGTAGCATTCCTTTTGGTGGGCTGAGCTTGCAAAGGAAAAATATCCTCAAAGAAGGTAACATCCCGACTTGTTATGATTTTATTTTCTTTGAGAAGCAGAATCCGATGGCCTTTCTTACAAATGCCCGGCCCAAGGTAAATGCCTTGATGCCCTCTATCGTCAAATTTGGTTTTGTGGATTGCCGGCCCTGTATGATATACTAAAGATCCAAAAGTTCTAATGTTGTTCAAGTTAGGAGAAGAACCATATAAGTACTCATAAGGAGACAATCCATTTAAAGTGGAGGACGGTAGTCTATTAATAAGAAAAGTGGCCATTAGAATGCTTTCACCCCAATAAGTAATATCAAGACCGGATTGAAAAAATAAAGCACGAGCGGTTTCAAGCAAATATCGATGCTTCCTTTCGACAATTCCGTTTTGTTGGGGAGTATACACGCATGTCGTCTGATGTATAATACCTTTCTTATGAAAAAAATCTTGTAAAACCTTTGATGTCCCTAATTCATATGCATTATCTGAGCGCACAATTTTAACCAACTTGTTAAATTGTCGCTCAACCATGTTGATGAAATTTTGTATATGTTGAGAAGCATCCGATTTAGTTTTCATAAGAATAACCCAAGTACATCTACTAGCATCATCTACAATAGTGAGAAAAAAACGGCAACCATCATGGTTACTAGTAGAGCAAGGACCCCAAGTATCAATGTGAATGAGATCAAAACAGTTTTGGGATTTATTCTTAGAATGAGAGAAAGGCAAGCGGTGACCCTTAGCTCTAAAACATATGTCACAGATAAAATCAGAAACATCATGTTTGTTTATAATGCCCATCCGAATCATTTTTTCTACAGGAGGATGTCCTATTCTCCTATGCCATCTCAAAACATTTGTATTACAAGCATTACCAGAAACAGAACATTCATCACTGTATTTACAGTCACCAGAAACTTTATGCAACAGATTAACATCTAAAAAGTATAAGCCATCACGCTGATATCCAACCTTCTGTTTATTCTTCCAAGTAAGGTCCTGCAAATAGCAATAATCAGAATCGAAAGAAACAACACACTTATTCTGTTCAGTTATTCTGCAAACAGAAGCAAGAGACAGCTTGAAACTGGGGACATGAAGCACATTCTTAAGACAGAAATTGTCAGCTAATCGAACAGATCCCATTGTACTAATTGTTTCAAGCTGCCCATTAGGCATGGTCACATGACGAATATTGGAAAAACACCTCTGATCATTGAACAACTGATCATTACCAGTCAAGTGTTCACTAGCACCTGAATCTAACAGCCATGGTTGATTAAAAGATCTATAACCAGAGTTATTGCATTTAGGAAGGATATTACCTGCAAAGCTTGATTCGTTTCTGATGGGAAATACATTGCTGCTGGAGGCCATCTTCTCAGGAATCTTCTCAGTTTGCTCAAGGAGATTACAAAGTTTCTTCAATTTATCAAGGTTTGAACTGGACAAACCTTTGATGCTCTCCTCCCTTTTATCAGCAAAATTCACAGAGACATTACCCTTCGGACCTTTCCACCAGTCGGGATACCCACACAGTTCAAAACATCCGGTCTTCAAGTGACCTGTTTTGCCGCAGTGAGAGCAAAGCAAAGATTTCTTACTGGAGACGTCTTTATCTCTTCTTGCTTTGCTAAATTTATTCCCTGTTTTGCTGGTGCTGTTTGCGAAGGAAACATCCAGACTATCTCTGGAATTTTTCCCATTACCCCGCTGTCTTTCCTCTTGAAGGATTATAGCATAAGCTGAATCTAAACTTGGGAGAGGTTTCTTCATGAGAATGTTGCCCCTAACATTCACAAAATCCTCACGCAGTCCCAGTAGAAATTGAAAGAGTTTCTGATTTTCAGACTGTTTTGCTATTTTGTCACTATATCCACAGACGCAGGAAGTAACATTCGACATAGCAGATATCATCCCACAAACTAGTAAGCTTGGTAAAATATTCAGAGACGCTACAATCCCCTTGTTCAAGCCTAGATAATTCGCGGTTAAGCTCAAAAAGTTTCGTACCGTCAAGTTGATCGAATCTCCTGATGAGGCGCTTCCACATGTCATACGAGGTTGAACAAGAAACAAGACTGTCTCCTATGGTTGTTTCGACTGAAGCGAGGATCCAAGATCTGACTAAGCCATCGCACCTATCCCAGGCATCGCGTCGGCTCTTCGGGACTTTAGATTTCCTCAAGGTGCCATCTATTAGCTTAATTTTGTTCTTAGCTAACAGAGAGATCTCCACCTTCTTCCTCCAGTTTTGAAAACCCTTCTTTCCGTCGAATTTGACAGCGGTTAATTGCGCTCCAGGAGTTTCAGAGTTCGACACGAATAGAGGATCTGATTCGTAGCGCCTCCTTCCTTTTTTCTTGCTAGCGGTAAGATCTTCCTCCTCGGTTTCAGATGATTCTTCCTCATCTTCGGAAGATTCGTCTTCTTCCTCTTCACTGAGTTGTGTCGACATTGCAGCGGCGGATGGAATCAACCGTTACCGCTCTGATACCATGTTGAAAGAGCCGAGGAAGAATCGAAGTCGAGAGAGGGAAATCGGGCGAAGAAATTTGAGGGCGATGAAGGAGAATAGAGAACGACGAGGGAGGCGAGAATGAAAGAAGAAAGTGCCTGTCTGTATTGATGATAGGAGAACAAATACAACCTAGATTTAAGCAGGCGAATGATGCCGTTGCTTAACGTAACTATAGGGATTAACAAGAGAAATAAGCAACGGCTAATGAGTAACGACTAAACAAGACAATTAATGACATGGAGGGTAAAAGGGTAAAAACAAGTAATTCTAAACAACCTTATGGCGAACTCCATATTTCTTCAAGAGAGCATCAAACTGGCGATTGCAAAAGTGAGATCCACCATCGCTGATTATTGCTCTAGGAACACCAAATCGTGTGAAAATATTTTTCTTTATGAACTTCATCACAACTTTACCATCGTTAGTAGAGCAAGCAAGGGCTTCTGCCCATTTAGAGACATAATCGACTGCTACTAGATGTATAAATTTCCAAAAGAATTTGGGAATGGTCCCATAAAATCAATCCCCCGAACATCAAATAATTCAACTTCTAGCATATTGTTTAAGGGTAGTTCATTACGGTGAGAAATGTTACCTTGCCGTTGACACCGATCACAAGTAGACACAAAAGCATGACAGTCTTTGTGAAGGGTGTTCCAATAGAAACCGGATTCAAGTACCTTTGCAGCTGTACGTGTTGCACCGTGATGTCCGCCGGTTTCTCTAGAATGGAAATGGAGAAGGATATTTCGGATTCTGTCTGTGGGACACATCTCCTTATAATTCCATCTGCACAGATTTTGAACAGATATGGATCATCCCATAATAATGTTTGACAATTGAAAAGAACCTTTTTCGCTGCTGATACGTCATATCAGCTGGGATGATTTTCCTGGCCAGATAGTTAGCAATATCAGCACACCAAGGGCCTCCAGCCGTTTGGATTGCGAATACTGCCTCATTAGGGAAAGACTCATTGATGGGTCTTTCGTCTTCTGGTCCCTCCATCCTTGACAAGTGATCAGCCATGACATTCTGTATACCTTTCTTATCTCTTATTTCTATGTCAAATTCTTGCAAGAGAAGTATCCATCTTATCAACCTAGGTTTAGCATCTACTTTGGCAAATCAATACTTGAGGGCAGAATGATCAGTATGAATAATAACTTTACTACCCAATAAATATGGACGGAACTTATCTAAAGCAAAGAACTGCCAGCAATTTTTTCTGTGGTAGCGTAATTTTTCTGAGCGTCGTTTAAAGTACGACTAGCATAAAAATGACTCTCAGAACTTTATCCAATTTTTGGCACAAAACAGCACCACCGCATAATCGCTAGCATCACACATGATTTCAAAAGGTTGGGACCAGTCGGGTGATACAACGATAGGAGCAGAAACAAGTTTTTCTTTAACAAATTAAAAGCTGCTAGACATTCATCAGAAAATTGAAATTTAGCATCTTTTGTCAGTAAAGTACAGAGAGGTTTAGAGATCTTGGAAAATTTTTTAATGAATCTTCTATAGAAACCAGCATGTCCAAAAAACTTTGGATACCTCTTACAGTAGTAGAGAGGTGGGAGTTTTTCTATTACCTCAATTTTAGCACGATCCACCTCAATACCTTTTGAAGACACATTATGCCCGAGCACAATTCCTTCTCGAACCATGAAGTGACATTTCTCCCAGTTCAGTACTAGATTTGTGTCTTCACACCTGGCCAAAATAAGATCGAGATTCTCCAAGCAAGTTTCAAATGTTGATCCAAAGACAGAGAAGTCATCCATAAAGACCTCTATACATTTTTCAATGTAGTCAGAAAAAATAGCCATCATACACCGTTGAAAAGTAGCTGGGGCATTACATAATCCAAACGGCATTCGTTTATAAGCATATGTTTCATAAGGACAGGTAAAAGTAGTTTTATCCTGATCTTCTGGAGCAATTGGGATCTGGAAGTATCCTGAATAGCCATCTAGAAAACAATAGTAATCCTGACCTGCTAACATTTCTAGCATTTGGTCAATAAAGGGCAAGGGAAAATGATCCTTACGTGTGGCAGTATTCAATTTCCTGTAGTCAATACAAACTCTCCAACCAGTAGTAGTGCGTTGAGGAATCAACTCACCTTTTCGTTAGGAACCACAGTTATTCCTCCCTTTTTTGGTACCACCTGTACTGGGCTCACCCACTTGCTGTCTGAAATGGGATAAATAATTCCAGCGTCAAGTAGTTTTATTACCTCCTTTTTGACCACCTCTTTTAGAACGGGGTTGAGACGCCTCTGTGGTTGTGCCAATGCCCTGAAATCATCTTCCATATAAATTCAATGAGAACACAAATATGGGCTTATTCCTTTGATATCTGCTATCGACCAACCAATAGCGGTCGTATGATTGCGTAGCACCCCTAGAAGTTGCCTCTCCTGCACATGTGTCAATTTAGATGATATAACTGGTAAATCAAATGGCTCTTTTAGAAAAGCGTATTTTAAATGAGGGGGAAGAGGTTTCATTTCTACTTTAGGTGCTTTCTTAATGGAAGGCTTTGGTCTGTCTGCATTCCTTTCCACTGGTTCAAATTTTTGTTGGTAAGTATGGAAATATGGTTGTCTCCTGTTCAACTCTTCAGCCATGAGAGCAATATCAGGATTTTCATCATCATTTTCACAAGATGCCATGAGACATCTTTCCAAAATCGTTTCTTCATCTTTGCTGAGGAACGTCTCCTGTACTAAAGAGTCAACAGTATCTATGGAAAAACAAATTTGTGTATCAGAAGGACGCTTCATGTTCTGGGTCATGTCGAAAACTACCTGTTCATCATGAAGTCTCAAAATTATTTACCTCCTTCAACATCAATTAAAGTACGGGCATTCTCATAAAAGGTCTACCTAGAATTAGTGGAACATCTTTATCTTCCTCAATGTCAATAACAATGAAATCAGCAGGAAAAATAAATTGCCAACAGAAACCACTAAACCTTCAACTTTCCCTCTAGGGTAGATTATGGAACGATCAGCTAGTTGTAGCTGCACAGAAGTAGGAGAGCATTGACCTATACCTAATTTTTGAAAGATAGATAAAGGCATTAAGTTAATACTGGCTCCTAAATCACACAACCCGTTACCACAATTTATATCTTCTATAGCGCAGGGAATGATGGGAAGACCTGGATCTCCCAACTTCGGTGGTAGCTTCTTTAAGAGTACTGCAAACACTCTTTCGGTTAATTTCACCGTGTCATTTTCCTGTAAAGATCGTCTGTTAGACAAATATCTTTCATGAATTTTGCATAATAGGCATTTGTGTTAAGGCATCAGAAAAAGGAATATTAATAGTTAATTTCTTAAAAATGTTAAGAAATTTTCCAAATTGGTCATCCAAATTCTTTTTCTTTAATCTATCAGGAAATGGAATTGGAATATCATATGAAACCTGAGATGGTTTAATAGTAAGGGATGCAGGAGACTCCTTCTCCTTGGGAATTGTTACTTCTTCTTTGTCAGATTGAGGATTTCTTTGTTCGTCAGATTCCTTCACAGCTTCAGGAGCATTAGATATCAGCTCTTTTCCACTTCTCAGGGTTATTGATTTTGCATGCTCCCTTGGATTTGGATCAGTCTGGCTCGGGAGTGACCCTGTTAGTCTTTGAGCCAGTTGTTGTGAAATCTGACCTATCTGTCTTTCTAAATTTGTGGTTATGGTAGCCTGATCAGCAACTTTAGCTTCTATCTCAGCAAATTTTGAATTTGTTACCTGACCTTGTTTTAGAAGCTGATTCATCATGCTTTTCAGTTCGCCCATATCTCCTTGTGAGTTGGTTGGCTGCTCCTGTTGTCGGTTGTATTGAGGTTGTCGATTTTGGTTGAACCTTGGTTGCTCGTCTGTGGCTCATAATTCCTCCATGGTTGTTGATTGCTCCTCCAATTGTTTTGGTTGTATGAGTTCGGATAGGATTCCCTGGTCTGTTGTTAATTAAACTTACCTCCTCAAGGGTCCTGTTGAAACCTGAACCATCGCAGTCTGGGGTTTCATGAGCTCCTCCACATTTTCGCAACAGGGAGTCAATATGGGGAAGTGGCCACCGCCTTCACAACTTTTTGTTGTGGTTGATTTAGCGTCATTTCTCCACAACTTTTGTGAGTGCAGCTAGTTGAGCAGATACATGATCCTGCGGGGGAATACTGTACATTCCTTTCTTTCTTTGCTTCACCTCTTCCCTTGTTTTTACACCATTGTCTGGTGTTGGCAGTCATGGTATCCAGTAGTTCAACTGCTTCTCCGGTCAATTTCATAAAATTTCCTCCAGACGAGGAACTTAGCAACAATTTATTAGAATCATTTAAACCTCTAAATAATGATAACACAAGTTCCTGGCTACTCATACCGTGGTGTGGGCATAATATCTGTAATTCTTTGAATCTATCCCATTAATCATAAAGAGACTCGTCTGGTTCTTGATAGAAGTTTGTGATCTCATCAATTTTTTCTCTTGTCTTGGATGGAGGATAGTATTTTGCCAGAAATTTGTTTTGCTAATTCGGCCCAGCTGTGGATTCTTTAAAAGATGATGCTCCACACCATATATCTGCATTTCTTGATTTCTGTAACACTTTAATAAAACAAAAGGAAATTTAAACGAGCGCATCCGTCTGCAATTGTAAACTTCTCAACCACCTGGAGGCGCCATTTTAAAGAATAGGGGAACAATTGCAGACGGATGCGCTCGTTTAAATTTCCTATTTTATTAAAAGTGTTACAGAAATCAAGAAATGCAGATATATGGTGTGGAGCATCATCTGAATCCAGCCCGCTGTATTGCCCCTAGTGGTAGAGTGTGGTATTGAAACTCGTTTTGAATTGCCAGACATCAAGTTCAGCCTGTGTAACTTGAGGAAGGACAATAGCGGAGGGCCTTCCTTCGACCGACGGTTGCTGGTATTCGCAGAGAGTTTGTCTATTTGTCATCTCAATTTGTTGTTGTCGCCTTCTTTGGTGGAGAGATCTCTCAATCTCAGGTTCAAGATCGTTTTGAGGACTACCTACCAATCGAGTTCGACGCATAATAGAAATTAAATTTAGTTTGATGAAAATGGAAAATGACTAAAGAAAACAAAAGCAATAATTAAAAAGTAAATATAAACTAAAGAAAATCAAATAACAAAAATAGAAAGAAATATGGAAGGGGAATTTAAACAAATAAAAGAAGCAATTAATAAAATAAAACAGGGAAAAAAACTTCTCTTTTTTTTAAACAAAAGTAAATAAACCGAAAATAAAATAAACTTAAGAGAAATAGAAATAAATGCAGTTAAGTAAATGGAAATATCAAAGTAAAAGAAAATAAAGAAAAAGGACAAATTAAATTGCTGGAATTTAAATAACAAGGGAATTTAAATGACTGTAATTTAAATGACTAGAAAATAAAGAACTGGAATTAAATTGACTGGAATTTAAATGACATAAATAAAATTAAATGACAGAATTTAAATGAAAATTTAAATGACAGAGAATTTAAATGACAGAATTTAAATGACAGAAATTTAAATGACAGAAAATTTAAATGACAGAATTTAAATGACAGAGAATTTAAATGACAGAATTAAAAGACAGAAATTTAAATGACAGAATTTAAATGACAGAGATTAGATTACTGAAATTTTAAGGACAATGGAAACTTAAATAACTGGAAAATAAATGACAGGAATTGTAAATGACTGGAAAATAAATGACTGTAATTAATACGATTTAAATTGCTAGAAAAATTAAATAACAAAAAAAATTAGAAACAAAAATTAAAGAATAGCAAAAGCTAAACAGAAAACTTAATAAAATTAAAACTATCAATTAACCGTGCCGGAGGTCCCCGGCAACGGCGCCAAAAACTTGTTGGAGAAATATGTGACTACTTCTACAACCTAGGCAGTGTACCTATCGTTTTGCGGAATAGTGGATTTGTGGGGTTGTCGAACTCTTGGGGACCTTGCTGGAGTTAACTGATAGTGTAGTAAATTAACTGAGGACTCTAATTAGACTTGAACAAAAACTTATCACTTTTTAGGGAAATTGTGGTTTAAAACTTAACTTAGACAAAACAGTAGTAAAAACAATTAATCAAAACAGAAAAATAACGGTTGTAAAACTCTTTGTTTTTAAGAAAGCACCCTAGGTTGTTCTGCTCACCTATTTCATCCAATTATATTAATATAAACTTCCACCACTTTAGCAATAAACTCAGGAATCTTAATTAGTTCATTGACCAGTCCTTGTACAATAAACCCTGATTAACTTAAACAACAAGCTGCAATCCTTTCCCAAGTTATTATAATTAATCGCATTATTAACAATTCCTATTGGAGACAGATTAACCTATAGGCGAGACACGCTTCTAGTAGTTAACCCGTTTTGACTTCCTATGTCTAGAACCTTGTTTAGCACCGCATTTTAACAAGAGGACTACAAATATCACTTTAATAATTGGCCTGAAGATTAAAGTGCATTAAGGACAGGAATCAAAATATTGCTTTAAATAGATTATAGTGGAAAGTCTACATAACACAATTATATAAAATAGGCTTGCTTCCCAACCCGGGACTCACACATATTTATAAAAACAGACTATACAAATAAGATAGACATTAAAACAGTGTAAAGTTAAGGAAAGAAAGAACTCTATTTAGGGAGAGTTATTTCGTTTCCGGGCTTGTCTCCGTGATTATGCCTACCTCATAACAATAATAAACAGGTAAAACGAAGAATAACGAACAAACAGGCAAAAGTTGGTCCTGTCCGTGTGGCGGACCAACGCGGACACAAATTAGGACACGGCCTGGTTTGCGTAGATCATCTTCTTCTGGAAATCTGGAAAATTAAAGAGTTAGGCTTATTTGGTGATGGGAAATGATGGAAATGAAGTGGAGATGTGGATGTATGGAGGGGAAATGGAATTTGGGTGGAGGAAGTGTGATTTGGAGGTGAACGAGTGATTTGGGGTGGGTGTGTTCTCTCTGTATTTTCTTCAATCTCCAGTGTGTGGTTTATCGTAGAAGGAGCTGGGTTTTTATAGAAGCAGAGGAGAAGGAAGAGGACAAGGTTGGAGCAGGCGTGAGGAAATCAAGGGTGCGGCGCCTGATACGTCTTATAGGGTAGATAGATATGTTTGTAGGTGCCACAAATGAGGAAGAACAACGAAGGCGGTGCAAAATTCAGTCGCGTGATTTCTGGATTCGGCGCAGTCATTTTACACGTGTCCGCGTTTCTGTCCGCGTACGGACACAGATCAGGACGTGAGACGTCCGCGTTTGAGTCCGCAAAGCGGACACACTCTTTTGCTGCGTCCGAGTTTGAGTCCGCAATTCGGACGTGTTCTTTTGTTGAGTCCGAGTTTGAGTCCGCAATTCGGACGTGTTCTTTTGTTGCGTCCGAGTTTGAGTCCGCAATTCGGACATGTGTATTTTTTCTCATTTTTCTGCAATCTTCAACTGGGCTTAGATTCTTCGTTTTAGCTCCATTTCACTCGCCGTTTGTTGCGTTGGGAAGCTTGTGAAGTAAACTATGTGATTCCAAGACTTTTTACTGCATTTGATACATAAAATGTATCAGTTCATATCAAAACATAAATCTTAGGAAAAGATACGATAAGTGAGTAATATTATCCTGAAAGTAAGTAAATATAAGGTAGATTAAACCCTTAATGTCTTGTATTTCTCACTTATCAGAAAACCCACGCCAACCTTCTGAAATTCTGGCCCAAGGTAAACGCTTTTGGTTGTTGTTTTCATCGCGGTTTTTTTGGCCTTGCTCAGTGGTGCCCGACCCCTGCCTAACCTCTCTAATCTTCTGTGTTTGTTAAACGTGAACCATGCATGCAAATCCCCGGTGGTACTCCTGGAAAAATCCCTGGGAGGAAGACATTTCCGAGAGTTCCTGGAGGTAAGGGCAACAACCGGAATCTGTCTGATCAACCTTCTTCCTTCCCTCTGTTCTTGTCTGAAAAAAAATTCTAGTATCTGACCTCTCTCTTCACTCCTCTGTGTGCATGCATGAACAACTTGGGAAAGCCTTCACAAGGTTACACCGAAACTCTTCAAGGAGACTAGCCCAATCTGTTTAGAAATCATCCCAAGGTTAGAATGCTAAACCAGTTCAGTTTCCTGCTGGTTTTTCTTCTGTTTTATTTTTTTTTCCTCATCACGATCTCACTCCTTTTCTTATCTTAAATGCGTGGGCAAGTGAAGCTTCTAAAATATCAACCTGTTCGCCTGGAAACCCCAAGGGAGAGCTAGGAGAAACCGCCCCTTGAGTCAAGGTAATGGGTTTACTGTAGCACCCCTACCGCTAATACCGTCATTACTGTAATACTTACCTTCGTAGCGGATACCATACATAACGGTGGGTGTACAATGCCGTTAGTCACCCACGTGACTAACAAGGCGAGTTACAATACTACATACTATCGGTCTGATGAATATGAACATACGAGCACTCTACACAATACAATACTTCCCATTGTTTACTTACCCATAATTTGATTACAACTTCAATACATTACTATACCGAGTATACTACAATCCTTAAGTTACCGATACGGCTTGGACTTCCAATTTCCAAATACATTACAAGTACAATCCCTTTTATACAACTACCCATGCTTACATAGCAGTCCCCTACTCTCGAACGGTGGTCAGCTTCGAGTACCTGCACACTAAAAACGGTCCCCCTAGGGGGTCAGCTTACGCTGCATATGAAATTCGCATATACCGCGTGCTAACCGCGGTCGCCGACTACTTTAGGTCGGATACACATGGAGTTCATTTTACATGCATACATACATACAATTACTACACAATACATTCAACAATACTTACATACACATGCACGGTTCAATACTTACTAAGGAAGACAATTCGATAGTCAACCGTTCGTACTAGTTACTTATTCATTACTCTTTCGTTGCTTTACTCGCTACTCTACTCATACTCACTCCTTACTCTTGCATACTCATCGCTCCATGTTCGGTACCTTACTCGTACGCGATCCTTACTCTGCACTCGTTACTATACTTGTGTATACTTGCTACTCAATACTCCATACTTACTCATACGTACTCAATACTCAATACTTACTCATACATACTCAATACTCGGTAATCATACACTCATATTCACTACTTACTCAGTACTCATTACTTTGCTCATACATACGCACTACTCATTACTCATTACTTTGGCCTCTGGGCGGAGTCATACACAAGACTCGCCACCGGACCTACAATACGAGGGCTATACGCTTAGCTCCTCAAATACTCAAATGTCCGTTTTACCGGACTACTCAAATTCCCAACACTCTTCTCTCAGAGTACATTACAATCTCACGGATTAGCCTAGAAGTATCTCTCTCGATAACCTCCACTAGCTTAGGGAATTACCACCGACTAGTATCCTCAGATTTAAGGGTTTCCCCAACGTATCGAATACTCTCATGTTCGGGGCATACTTACATCAGTCGGGTCCTCTCATAATGGGTCGACTAATTACTAGGGGTTTGGAGATCCTCATCATTCTTATACTCTCATGGTTCATGTCTTGCACCAAGATTAATTCCTCTATTAGAGGTTACTTATATACTTCCACTACTTTTGTTTGTGGATTATTCAATTCGGTTCTCCTACCGTCATCGGAAGGTTATTACTCCGTACACTCTCTCACATTCTAGTGAGTTTCGGGGTTGCGTTATCGTTTGTTGATTCGTTAGTTTAGTGTTGCTACGGTTCCATTAGTTCACACATGACTCTTACTACGAGCCACTACACAACAAGACATCTATGAGTCGTACTACGCACCAAATGAAGCCACACAATCAATCAAGAAGGGTTAGCTCACACAAAAACACCAAGACATACAATGAAAGGCAATAAACCGTTTTCATGCTTTAGTCTTGATTAGCCAGCATACCACACAAATCAACGTAACTCGGTTAGCATACGGGGCATGAGAAAATCATACCTTTCACCGGAGTTAGCTCCTACCATGTGTTCCCTCGTTCCTTGGTTCACACTTGTTCCACTGATAAGGTTCCAACATTATTTAATGCTATACTCTTAACGATACACAAATAATTGCTACTCCCGTACTTACCCCGTTATCCCGGTATACTTAATGTCCTCATACTCTCAACCTACTTAATTACTTTTCATACTTGTTCTCCTACCCACATACTTGCTTCTTTACCAATGGTGTCACATTAATGGCATGTTACTAAGGTCCTTTATTATGTACTTACCCTACATATACATACATACATATGATTAATGTTGCTAATTATTTATTTTTTTTTCATAAGCTGGGGCCGTCCGACCCACCGTCCGACCCAACCTATGGGTCGGACCATTCCAGTAAGTTTTCCGTCTTCTGAAAATGTCCCGTCCGACCCAGAACTGTTCCGTCCGACCCATACACCTCTGGGTCGGACCATTCCAGTAGTGTTGGTTCCGTCTGTTCCCGTCCGACCCACCGTCCTCCCCAGCCTCTGGGTCGGACCGGTCCAGAACCTACCTACAGATTTTGTTTTTCACTTCTTTTCTTACCCATTTCTTCCCATTTCTTCCCAATCTTCCTACATGTAACCCCACATGTTTTAACACTAATTAAGCTTCCTAAAATACCTTAATTCATCCCCCAAATCCATTACTAAATTCATCAAACAACTTACACAATTTTCTTACTTCTTCTACAACACATGTAACAGTTTTTGTTACACCTATGCTACAGATTTTACAATTCAATTCTCCCATCCAATACTTCCTCAACCAATGCCATTCCTAGTATTCTAAATACCTCTCCTTACCATGCCAATTCATTTCCAAGCCATTACACTTCCTACACCCAAGTTCCAACACTCATTTTACAAAATCCTACACACCAATTTCTTCCTAGTTCCACAATGCATTTTGGTACCTCTCTTGCTACAGATTTACATCCTAATACTCTCATACCACAACTACCATTCCATGGTCATTAAACACCTTTATTAATCCAATACACACCTTGGTTCTCCCATTCACCAAGTCATTCTTAATACACAATTCCTACTAAAATTTCGCCATAGTTCACCTACTTTCCTTACATCCTCAAATACACATTCTCTCATCAAATCCAACCTAAAGCTAGCCACACCCAACAAGGGTCCTACCAGCACACAAGGTTCATACAAAATCTTAATAGACCAATACTTCTTCAATCACAATACTAATACACCATTACTTCCTGCAATAGCATACTAATACACATACACCATTCATTTGGCTCTAAGGCCTACAATTCCACATTTCTGCTCACAAATACTCAAATCTCCACAACTACAATACTAGTACAATAGTTTAGGTTCTTTTATATGTTTACCCATTCCCATTACACTAATGCATTAAATTAAGCATTAAGAAGGAGCTCTTACCTTGAGCTTTTGATTCCTTCATTTCTTTTCCATTCCTCTCTTCCTCTCTTTCTTGTCCAAATCGGTTTTGTGGGGGATGGAGTTACCAAACTCCATCCCAACACCCAAATTACATAAGGAGAATATAATTAAACTTCTAACCCCTTATAACACTACTAATTAAATGAAGGGTTTAAATTACCACAAGTTAGGGTTTTACCTTGGAGTTTCAAGAGAGGTTTTTAAGCCTTGAATACAAAGGAGAGTTCCTCCACCATTGGAAAGTTGAACCAAGCTCAAACAAAGAAGAGAACAAGGCATTACAAGAAGGGCAAAAATCGGTTACACAAGGAGGTGGAGAAAGCTTGAGTTTTTCATGAAGATTTTTACCTTGTTGGAAAGAGGAGACTCCAAGCTTCACAATGGTGTGCTTTTCTCTTCAAATGGGGAAAACCCATGGAGATGAAGTTGTTCATTTTCGGATTTTGAAAAGATAGAAATGTAGAGCTTGAAGAGAGGAGTTCAAATATGTATTTTGTTTTACATTTGGAGCTCAAATGGAGCTAGAGCATGAGGAGAAAGAAGAGAAGCCATGAGAGGTGTTGGAGCTTCTCAAAAATCGCCAGCAAGGGAAGAAGAGAGGAGTGTGCTGCAGAGAGGGGGATTCCATCGTGAGAGAGGGAAGGGAATTGGAGAGAGAGTAGAGAAATGAGAGAATAAGGGGAGAGAGGGTGTTATTTACTTTTTGTTACTTTATGTTTTCTTGTCTTCTAGTGTGTGTGTGAGAGAGTAATATTTAATTGAGTGTGAGAGAGGGTATTAATACCCTATAAAAACCGGCCCACTTATACTGTTAAGCTGGAGCAGTTTTTCGTCTTTTACAGAAAACGCTCGTTATTTTACCCGGTTTTGATACTGTCACCAACCGGGTCCGTTTTCCGGAATTTTCTCGTTTCTTTATTTTTATTGGCTATTAAGCTCCCGTTAATGCTTAATAACAGTTATTTAATGATTCATAATTTTTACGGGTTCATTTGACCACTTAAAATCATGTTTTCGGGTTTTCTCGGAAGACGTGCGCTAAAGCTCTATTAGCGTTTTAATACTTTATTTGGATCCGTTTTCTCCGGAATCATTCCCGTATACTAATTAGGCATGAATAAGCCTTAGGAATCCTTACGATACTATGACCGAGGTCTCGTACCACCTATGGTTATTTAACGCTTATTTTAGCGTTTTCCGCTTTCTAAGCGTTTTTTCTCATTTCTTTTGGATTTATTTTCTTTACCAAAAATTACTTAGGCACTATTAGGCCCTTAAATACTATATTAAAATATTCTAATCACCATATTTAAGTTCGGGGTATTTCAATCTACCCCCCTTAAAGAACTTTGCCCTCAAAGTTGGTGAATCTAAGACTGTTACTCGTACATATACTCTATGCTAAGGTTATGACCTCTACATATGACTTGTCAAACTCCAAATGTCTGACATGATGCATACTACGCATCCAAACATGTCACTGCATAGCAATCAAAAATATCCGTTTTACTTCTCTCCAAGGGGGTCCATCCGCAGACAATTAGGTACCATCCTCCCCCAATGGCGAGTGATCCCTCAGGTACCGGTCACGTTTGAACACTTACGCTTTCTGGTTCACGACCGTCATGACTTGAGCACTTACACTTTCTGGCTCCACGGTCCTTTGGTTCTGATCAAATTCATTTGCACATATAGAGATCCTCAGGCACTTACTCATACTTACTTACTCATACTTACTCGGGACTACGCTGCCCCAGTGCCCTTGGAAAAATACAAAACACACACTGTTACCGTACAACCGGTGTAGTGGTTTCAAAACTAATCAACACTCCCCCGACTCACAACTAGCTTCTCCTCCTATGGTTTCGACCGGATACCCGTGCCTAGGCATGGAAGATCCACTAGCGCCCGTGGGAGCGGTTTCAAAACCGATCCTCATTCTCAAGTTTGAAGAAAACATTGTAGTTTTGGAAATTCATTTTGAAAACTTGCATACATCTCCCAAATACCATTTATGATGATTATACCTATTACTAGTGTTATTTCTGTGACCACTTAAGGGGAGCTTCCAGAGTCCTTCAACCTCAATGTGATCAGCATTGGTGTTGAATTATCCTTCCACCCCAATTTGTGTTCGGCTTCCCTTGATCGCTAGCAAATCAAGTTCCACTTCCTACCTCAATACAAACAGACAGCTCGTCAAACATTATTTCGTTTTCTATCTTTTTAATCTTGCTACTCATAATCATACACATACATTTTCCAATTTATATAATTCACTTACTTACTTACTAATCATCTCATCAATTACTACTACATCTTCTCCTACTGCTATGCTTAAGAGTTTCATGGGTATAATATCCCATTAATTTACTATACTCCAATTTATACTCATAAAATACATCGGTTTATACCGATTTATACTCATTACATACATCGGTTCCATACCGATTTATACTCCCAAGTCTCCCATACATACTCATTCCTCATACTATTACCAATCGGGGTCCTCATTCCCCTGGAGTTTCTCTACTCCTTTCTTATTCTTATTTCTCAAATAACTACAATTACACGATGAGTGAATACAAATGTTTATGTAACATAAGTATCAACCATCAAAACGAATTCTTTTGCACTATGCGCATTGTAGTTTACGCACCTATCACGTAAAACATACATTTCGCGGTTTCGCTCTACCCCCCTTAAAAGGGATTACGCCCACATAATCTACCATGTGTCAACATTGGACATTGGTCGAAGGTATTCAGCCGTCATGGAGTGGTTCAGCTTCCATGCGGTCTATTATACAATGTTCCTTGATCAATGGGTCTTAACCGTATTACCGGTTAGTCCTTGCATCAAGAATTTTCATCGGAGTTATTCAACTCTTAACCGGGTTCGGATCTAGCTTACATGGCTTTCACTTAGAATTCAAGGCCCACTAGCTTCTACTGCGCGACCCTGATAACTTGGGTTATTCGCCCTTCTTGTTATCTTAAACGTGTTACGCATCACCTTTTTATCCCTCTTATTGTGGAAATAAGGTTTATTGACCAAGTGTGGTGTTCTCTTACCGTGCTCGAACTCGATGAGTTTTAGATTTGTAACCAGCTCTCTGGCAATCTATATACATACTGTTGTGTTTGGTAGTGATCATTCACTTGGCTCCTCCGACTTATTGTCGGCTGAGGTTAAGTCACTACTTAGTTGTAGTGCTTCCTCTATTGTTAGTAGCTTCTGAATTATACCAGTTTCTCTGGTTCATTACAAGTGTTCTTTACTTGTATGACCTTGCATTTCCAATGCGTCGGTCCTTGTGACTTTCTTAAGTCTCCTTTCACTTTTATTCCAATGGAATTCACATCTTGTGATTGTTGGTGTGTTTCACCCTCTTCGTGCTTCTTTGGCCTTAGGCCGCACGGTTTGTTTCTAAGCTTTTGCTTGACTGGCTTATGCCATGTTTACTGGTGAAAGGAATAATTTACCACAATTTACATTTCCTCATATTCCTAGCTATCCCACTCGATCATTAACTGCACAAGTGCAATACCAAAACACTCAGTCCTACAGAGTGCAGAGGCGTAAACTCTTGGCAGTAAGTCTCTTATGAGGTCGCAATAGGACTGATCGTTACTCTTTCAGGTGGTGCTTCATCATTTGGTGCAGACTTCTGGCTTGTTGCCCGGTCTGTCTACCATTTTGTATTAACCACTCCATAGTATTGGGTGATTATTCGCATACGTTGGTCGCCTGCTGCGCACCATGTTCTTACTGATTCCACAGTATTGGTTTACATGGCATCCACTGTTGCTAGCTTCAGCTCATACATCTCTATCATTTATACAATGATTATGTTCCTTCTGAACCGATTACTCCTTGTTTGTCAACAATTGCTGTTGACGCTTATTTTACATTGCTTGACAATATTTGTATGCTCAAGCTTCACTACATTAGTAGTTCTAAAGGGATATATTTCCTGGCAGTTACTGATGGTATCCCCTTCTTGGGATCCATGTGTTCACCGCTCTTGCGGTCTCACATCTATGAGGGGCATCCTCATTCATTGGTTGTTACTCTTTTATCGGTATCATCCTTGACCGTTTTCATATAGTTCGTATTCGTTTTGCAACCGTTGGGTTGTGTGGTAACAGTTTCATGGCCTACTAGCCATGTTGCCTAGAGCTCTGCTCATTATAGGCTGTTCCCCAGTGGTTACTTCTCCGTAAGCTATCGCTGAGTTGGAGGTGATACTGGGCTCCATGATAAGATCGTCGCATCACGCTTCCGTTTGTTGGAGACCCTTTTGTATCTTGGTATTGATCGATACCATTTATTAATTTGGGGTATCCCCTATCAAGTGGGATCCCGTCGGTGTTCTAACCGGATGTTCGTTCCGATTGTGGTGTTTTTACCACGACATCTCGTTCAACTGTGTTGACTTGATACCCTTTATGGATTGCTCCTGGGTAGTACCGATTATACGGTAGCATCTGGCTGACATTTATGAGTATGTTCAGTTTGTTATCCCACCTTGCGGTTCTGGATCTGAGTTATCCATTAAGGGTTATAGTGTCTCCCGTTCTTAGGGTAGATCACTGGTGCTTTTCCTTATGTTATAACGGATTTGATATTCCTTCCGGCGATGAATGGTATTTCCGGTACCTTACCACATCACCCTGTGTGTTTGTGGTAGTTGTTCTGGGAATTCTATCCCGTTCATTGAACACTGATGTGTTAATGTTAGGCATTTGCCTTACTGTATTTAGACTGGGTATTCCTCCCAGTTATCATGCTTTACTTCGATATCTTCGAGACATATCCAATGTCTTATTCCGTTGTTAGTGCTTCTTGCATTTTCAAATCTTAATGTTCCTCCTGGAGTGAGTTTCTGACTCCTTAGCTTGTAGCTTATCTGAGTTTCTTTACTCGTTTTGGGTATCCAACTGTTTGTTTTGAATTACTTATGGTCCGTAGAAACGGAGTTGACTACTTCCCGTGTTTCGTACACTACATGTATACATACGTGGGGTACCTTCTTGGCACGTTACCACTTACCTAACTATCTGTCAGGCCCGCAAGCTCCTTCGAGTGCGGTCGTCCCACATCCCGTATTTGGGTACACTCGTAGTGTTCGTCACACGCCTAGGTGAAGTATTCTATTGTCAACTCCTCTTGTATCACTCTATGATACTCACCGTAATTTCGTCGTTTGGTTTCAAAAATCCAAGGTTTAAAAGAAGGGTTCATAGTTTGAAAGAAAAGTTTTGGGTTTTGAAATAACGGTTCGGTGTTAAAAAATTCTTCATGGCGTTGCCATGATTCAGGCCTTGACCAAGTTCAGCTTCTTGCTGACCGTATACTCTTAATACAATGGTCGGGCCGTTAGGCCTTTCCGTGGTTTTGTTATTTAAATACTTAGGATTGGTGATCCTATATTTGCTCCATTCGTCATAGCGGTACTTTAGCAAGTATTTGCGGGTTGTTAAAAGTCTTCCAACCGTCTTGTAGTTGCTGCACTTGCCCTGGGCAAGTGCGCGGGTAGGTTGTTTTTCGGTTAACGTATACCGGTTACGGTATCGTTTTCATCCATCTTTGGTGGTCTTATTAGATCTTCCTTTGATCTTGGTGATCGATCTCCTGAGTCGCTTCTCAGTATACTTGACATGATTGTCGTCAATTCAGGTGTCTCACACCTTCACTGTGGTTATCGAGGCTTGACTTATCCTTAGGAACCATGTTGTGGTCCTATAGGTGTCTGTGTTATGAATTCTTTCATAGTTATCTGAACTATGTTGTTCGGTTATCGCAGCCTCTTGGTGTGTAGGTTTGGTATTAATCCAACCTCGACTAATTCCTTAGTCGGTTTGTATACCGTTGTTGGTATTATCAAACATTACAGTCCGTAGACTCTCTTGTCTCGGCTTGTTACTCCATCTTCCTTGCTCCGTTGCACGGTTGTGCTTCTCTTCTTGCTGGCTACACATGGTTCTCGCGACTGCGAAGCCTGTCGCCCCATGGTGCCATAAATTCCATTATCCTTGTGTTTAGGATCCTCATTCCTCCGCCATTAAGTGCGGTCCTTGTCATTCAACGGGAACCGTCTTCAGGACTTCCAGTTCTTGGACTCTACCGTATGACAGGTTCTTTTTCTAATAAGGTTATTTTTGCAACCGCCAGATCGGGTTTTACCCGGGTGTGAGAGGTCTTCCCCTCTCTCTGGCGTTATTCTCCCAGCTTAATACTGTGGGTCGCGGAGGGCGGGGTATGGTTGTTGTAGGTTTCCGATTCACACGGAAGTTCCTAACTAGCGTACCTCACACGCTAACACTCAACCCTTAGCCCTAAGTCTCTAATTCCTAACTCGGTATTTTCCTAAACTCGGTATTTCATCCATCAGAGCGATACTTCGCTCTGATACCACTTTTTGTAACACCCCTACCGCTAATACCGTCATTACTGTACAATACTTACCTTCACAGAGGATACTACATACATAACGGTGGGTGTACAATGCCGTTAGTCACCCACGTGACTAACAAGACGAGTTACAATACTACATACTATCGGTCTGATGAATATGAACATACCGAGCACTCTACACAATACAATACTTCTCATTGTTTACTTACCCATAATTCGATTACAACTTCAATACATTACTATACCGAGTATACTACAATCCTTAAATTACCGATACGGCTTGGACTTCCAATTTCCAAATACATTACAAGTACAATCCCTTTTATACAACTACCCATGCTTACATAGCAGTCCCTGTCCTACTCTCTCGAACGGTGGTCAGCTTCGAGTACCTGCACACTAAAAACGGTCCCCCTAGGGGGTCAGCTTACGCTGCATATGAAATTCGCATATACCGCGTGCTAACCGCGGTACGCCGACTACTTTAGGTCGGATACACATGGAGTTCATTTTACATGCATACATACATACAATTACTACACAATACATTCAACAATACTTACATACACATGCACGGTTCAATACTTACTAAGGAAGACAAATCGATAGTCAACCGTTCGTACTAGTTACTTATTCATTACTCTTTCGTTGCGTTACTCGCTACTCTACTCATACTCACTCCTTACTCTTGCATACTCATCGCTCCATGTTCGGTACCTTACTCGTACGCGATCCTTACTCTGCACTCGTTACTATACTTGTGTATACTTGCTACTCAATACTCCATACTTACTCATACGTACTCAATACTCAATACTTACTCATACATACTCAATACTCGGTAATCATTACATACTCATACTCACTACTTACTCAGTACTCATTACTTTGCTCATACATACGCAATACTCATTACTCATTACTTTGGCCTCTGGGCGGAGTCATACACAAGACTCGCACCGGACCTACAATACGAGGGCTATACGCTTAGCTCCTCAAAACTCAAATGTCCGTTTTACCGGACTACTCAAATTCCCAACACTCTTCTCTCAGAGTACATTACAATCTCACGGATTAGCCTAGAAGTATCTCTCTCGATAACCTCCACTAGCTTAGGGAATTACCACCGACTAGTATCCTCAGATTTAAGGGTTTCCCCAACGTATCGAATACTCTCATGTTCGGGGCATACTTACATCAGTCGGGTCCTCTCATAATGGGTCGACTAATTACTAAGGGGTTTGGAGATCCCTCATCATTCTTTACTACTCTCATGGTTCATGTCTTGCACCAAGATTAATTCCTCTATTAGAGGTTACTTATATACTTCCACTACTTTTGTTTGTGGATTATTCAATTCGGTTCTCCTACCGTCATCGGAAGGTTATTACTCCCGTACACTCTCTCACATTCTAGTGAGTTTCGTTGGGTTGCGTTATCGTTTGTTGATTCATTAGTTTAGTGTGTTGCTACGGTTCCATTAGTTCACAACATGACTCTTACTACGAGCCACTACACAACAAGACTCATCTATGAGTCGTACTACGCACCAAATGAAGCCACACAATCAATCAAGAAGGGTTAGCTCACACAACATACACCAAGACATACAATGAAAGGCAATAAACCGTTTTCATGCTTTAGTCTTGATTAGCCAGCATATAGCACACAAATCAACGTAACTCGGTTAGCATACGGGGCATGAGAAAATCATACCTTTCACACCGGAGTTAGCTCCTACCATGTGTTCCCTCGTTTTCCTTGGTTCACACTTGTTCCACTGATAAGGTTCCAACATTATTATTAATGCTATAACGATACACAAATAATTGCTACTCCCGTACTTACCACTTACCCCTTACCCCGTTATCCCGTATACTTAATGTCCTCATACTCTCAACCTACTTAATTACTTTCATACTTGTTCTCCTACCCACATACTTGCTTCTTTACCAATGGCGTCACATTAATGGCATGTTACTAAGGTCCTTTATTTGTACTTAACTACATACATACATACATATGATTACTATGTTCTACTATTATATTTTTTTTTCATAAGTTGGGGCCGTCCGTCCGACCCACCGTCCGACCCAACCTATGGGTCGGACCATTCCAGTAAGTTTTTCCGTCTTCTGAAAATGTCCCGTCCGACCCAGAACTGTTCCGTCCGACCCATACACCTCTGGTCGGACCATTCCAGTAGTTTTTGGTTCCGTGGTCTGTTCCCGTCCGACCCACCGTCCTCCCCAGCCTCTGGGTCGGACCGCTCCAGAACCTACCTACAGATTTTGTTTTTTCACTTCTTTTCTTACCCATTTCTTCCCCAATCTTCCTACATGTAACCCCACATGTTTTAACACTAATTAAGCTTCCTAAAATACCTTAATTCACCCCAAATCCATTACTAAATTCATCAAACAACTTACACAATTTTCTTACTTCTTCTACAACACATTAACAGTTTTTGTTACACCTATGCTACAGATTTTACAATTCAATTCTCCATCCAATACTTCCTCAACCAATGCCATTCCTAGTATTCTAAATACCTCTCCTTACCATGCTAATTCATTTCCAAGCCATTACACTTCCTACACCCAAGTTCCACACTCCTTTTACAAAATCCTACACACCAATTTCTTCCTAGTTCCACAATGCATTTTGGTACCTCTCTTGCTACAGATTTTACATCCTAATACTCTCATACCACAAACTACCATTCCATGGTCTTAAACACCTTTATTAAATCCAATACACACCTTGGTTTCTCCCATTCACCAAGTCATTCTTAATACACAATTCCTACTAAATTTCGCCATAGTTCCACCTACTTTCCTTACATCCTCAAATACACATTCTCTCATCAAATCCAACCTAAAGCTAGCCACACCCAACAAGGGTCCTACCAGCACACAAGGTTCATACAAAATCTTAATACACCAATACTTCTTCAATCACAATACTAATACACCATTACTTCCTGCAATAGCATACTAATACACATACACCATTCATTTGGCTCTAAGGCCTACAATTCCATTTCTGCTCACAAATACTCAAATCTCCACAACTACAATACTAGTACAATAGTTTAGGTTCTTTTATATGTTTACCCATTCCCATTACACTAATGCATTAAATTAAGCATTAAGAAGGAGCTCTTACCTTGAGCTTTTGATTCCTTCATTTCTTTCCATTCCTCCTCTTCTCCTCTTTCTTGTCCAAATCGGTTTTGTGGGGGATGGAGTTACCAAACTCCATCCCAACACCAAATTACATAAGGAGAATATAATTAAACTTCTAACCCCTTATAACACTACTAATTAAATGAAGGGTTTAAATTCCCACAAGTTAGGGTTTTACCTTGGAGTTTCAAGAGAGGTTTTTAAGCCTTGAATACAAAGGAGAGTTCCTCCACCATTGGAAAGTTGAACCAAGCTCAAACAAAGAAGAGAACAAGGCATTACAAGAAGGGCAAAAATCGGTTACACAAGGAGGTGGAGAAAGCTTGAGTTTTTCATGAAGATTTTTACCTTGTTGGAAAGAGGAGACTCCAAGCTTCACAATGGTGTGCTTTTCTCTCAAATGAGGAGTTCAAATATGTATTTGTTTTACATTTGGAGCTCAAATGAGGTAGAGCATGAGGAGAAAGAAGAGAAGCCATGAGAGGTGTTGGAGCTTCTCAAAATCGCCAGCAAGGGAAGAAGAGAGGAGTGTGCTGCAGAGAGGGGGATTCCGTCGTGAGAGAGGGAAGGGAATTGGAAGAGAGAGAGAGTAGAGAAATGAGAGAGAATAAGGGGAGAGAGGGTGTTATTACTTTTTGTTTACTTATGTTTTCTTGTCTTCTAGTGTGTGTGTGAGAGAGTAATTTAATTGAGTGTGAGAGAGGGGTATTAATACCCTATAAAAACCGGCCCACTTATACTGTTAAGCTGGAGCAGTTTTTCGTCTTTTACAGAAAACGCTCGTTTTTACCCGGTTTTGATACTGTTCACTAACCGGGTCCGTTTTCCGGAATTTCTCGTTCTTTATTTTATTGGCTATTAAGCTCCCGTTAATGCTTAATAACAGTTATTTAATGATTCATAAATTTTTACGGGTTCGTTTGACCACTTAAAATCACGTTTTCGGGTTTTCTCGGAAGACGTGCGCTAAAACTCTATTAGCGTTTTAATACTTATTTGGATCCGTTTTCTCCGGGAATCATTCCCGTATACTAATTAGGCATGAATAAGCCTTAGGAATCCTCACGATACTATAACCGAGGTCTCGTACCACCTATGGTTATTTAACGCTTATTTTAGCGTTTTCGCTTCTAAGCGTTTTTCTCATTTCTTTTGGATTATTTTCTTACCAAAAATTACTTAGACACTATTAGGCCCTTAAATACTATATTAAAATATTCTAATCACCATATTAAGTTCGGGGTATTTCAGACATGTCTATAATATTCATTTACCTAAGACTTAAAACTTAGGAAGAAAGGTTCGGTAATACCCAACCTTAAGCATTGGCACAGAACATGAATATAACCTAGATCTCTCCTAGGTATGTGTAAGACCCTATGGGGCATCGAATAATAAAAAGGTATTCTCCAATGAACTCACAACTAATAATTATGAGTCGGTTAAAACACTTAAACTATGGAGAAATGGTGGTTGATGAGGTGGTGTTGATATATTATGGAGAATCCTGGTCTGCGTCCGTTCCAGCAGGTTGTGCAGTGTGATCACCAGAGGGGAGTCCAGGCATGGAGCCCCTCGTTGAGGAATCCGATGATCTCTTAGATCATTGGCGTTGGGTACTAACGTAGGTACACGGCTTCGGCCACACAGACGTTTCTCACGAGACATCGGGGAAGTCAAATGATCTCGAATCATTGACAATGGAAACTACTGTCCAATAATAACAAAAACTTGGTGAGGTGTTAATGGGGAATTTTCCATCTAACGTAACACCCAAAGGATGCTGAGAGAGTTGGTGGGGAGCGGGGCTCGTCGATTGAATAACGAACTTGCGATTACGATTTCGATCTGGCGACTATTGTGCATGGTTATTAATATGTTGTTTGTGGTGATTACTGGTGAACTGTATGTGTTTGCATTATGCTTTTACACTCTTTTATGTATATTTGTAAACCGGAACAACATGAAAATTGAATACATGTTATCAAGAGGCTATTAACTCAATGTGCCTAATGGCATTAGGATCATATAGTTCAACATACTCAGCCTCGTGCTGGCCTTTGGCAACCACATTTTTGCAGGTGTACCTTGATTGACACCGGAGTGCGGGATTGGGTATGGCTTTAAATTTTGACTAGATAATATGTGTAGGAGGAATCATGGATTAGGTCATTGTATAGATGTGTCAATTGATGCCCAGGTATAAGTGAATCTTGATAGCCTCACTAGTTCTGGAGTTATGTGGTTTTATTATGAGTTGTATTAACCTCGTCATCACTGCGGATGGATGGTTAAGCAGATGGATGTTGATTATGACACTCGCTAGATAGTGAGAGTGTTCCGCTGCAAATGTTGCAATTGATGTATTTTTTTACTGTTACGAAGTGTAACACCCCCATCAACAACATTACATAACAAATTCTGCAGCGGAAGTATACTAATTCACATAAACTTAACTCGTTGGGTTACACGCCGTTAACCACCCACGTGTTAACAAGGCTATTACATTTACATTGTACCGGTCTGATGGACTAGATTCCCGAGCAACTGTACATTACTATACCTTTTCATTAACAACAACCAACATACATAAGCCTCCCTGTACCCGAGTATTTACAAGTTGATGCCAAAAACAGTTCGGTCTTACTTACACCTACTGTATATATACAACTTAAATGATTTCCCATGTACAACGACTACCCCGTCCTACTCTCGAACGGCTCCACTCTTGTACCTGAAATAGGAAAAGAAGAGAAAGGGTGGCCCCAAGGGGCTCAGCACCTTTGCTGGTATGGTAATCCCACAGCCCACATGTACGGGCCACGCACAAACTAATTGTCGTCTTAGCATGCGGTTGATTATATTTAGATCATGCATGCAACTGTAAACACACAACACATAACATTTCGCCTCTATGGGCTCAATAAACGGATAGTAATCCTTACTTGATAAATCACTCATGGTATTCATTACCCCTAGTGTTTCTCCTCTAATTGAGATACTTCCTTGAATAGACGACAAATTCATTAACGGGTTATCCTTAACGCCTCTTATCACAACTGAGATTCATATCCATGATCCACATACTCCACATTTTACAACATATGACACTCATCACATAACAACAACATAACAACACTTCCACGTTTCAACGTGTACATAATAACATTGCAATAGATATTGCATCATAACGACAATACATAACATAACGGTACGGTTCCCTTTCTGAACCGGCCCAAACATAGTCAGTTCACTTGTAGCCTAGAGAATGTTGCCAGTCTCATGATAAGCTCATTACATAACTCGTTACTGTCTCGTTAAATGAACGGATAACTTAAACCAAGGTTGTCTCGGATATAGTGATCCAAGCACACCGAACAAACATAACATAGTATCCCCTGTGGCCCGACGTGAGTCAGTAATAGCCTTGGTAAGCTAAAGGAAGTTGGGAACCAATTGGAAAACAACCATAACATACAGAGAGGATCGAACCTGATATGACAACGACCCCCATACTCACACGCGTGGCCGGAACAGACCGGACTCCTCACTTCCCCGTTAGCACTTGTTAGAAGTTCAACATTGAACTTAACTTAAACAATCACAACATTGGGTTAAGTCTTGTTAGACACACACAAGGGAAGGGAGAGTCATACAATCACACCAAACATCACACCAAACATCACATAACTAACTCACGCATGGCCGTGGTTAGAACGTTCCTTAGGTCGGAAACGTTATCACTGGATACCGCTCTTCGCTTTACCTAATAGTGGTTAACTAGCCCTTCAAGCGCATTCAAGGTTACCGTATCGCACGTAAACATACAACACAATAACGACTGTAAACTCGTTCATGATTTATCTTATAACGTGGCAACACACAGAAAAACACATTGGCATACAAGCCGGTGTAATCCGGTAGGACACAGGTTGCAAGAAAACCATACCTGTCACCGGACTCCACTTTATCATGTCCACTTATGTCCTCGAGAAATTCTCGAACAACTGATAACTTACATGTATTTTTATTAACATCGGGGTAACATGATTGTTTAAAGTCTAATGCTTATAACTTTCCCCGTTACTTAGTTACATAACTTTACATTTTAACTTGTTTTACTTTTACATTTTGATACAACTTTTTCCCCCACTAAATTGTCATTATAACTCACTTAACATGTCCTTCACAATCTTATAACATCATTACTTAGTAATCACCATTTTTAGGCAACTTTTCCCACCTTAAAACAAAGTTTTTGGTCCATACAGTGGCCTGTCCGAACTTGTGTCCGGACTTCCCAAGTTCGGACACAAGTCGAGACTCAAAACTGAATACAGACGCCTGTCCGAACTTGTGTCCAAACTTCGGAAGTTCGGACATGGGTCGAGGAAAATTGAAATGAAGAAGCAGGTACGTCCGAACTTGTGTCCGGACTTCCCAAGGTCGGACACAAGTCGAGACTCTGAAATTTTTTTTACGCAACAGGCCTGTCCGAACGTCCATGTCCGGACGGATGTTCGGACAAGGCAAAACACTCATTTCTAAGCCTTTAAGCACTTAACCAATTTCACCAACTTCTCCTAAAGCCTCATAATGTTTCCTAACATCATTTGGCACATCAAACACACCTTTAGCCATGTGCTAAACTCTTTAAATCACTCACCAAAACCATCTTATCATTTACAAATTTCTTACAAATTCCTAGCACTTGGGATGTTTCTCCTTAAGATTTCTAAGTGGTAGTTCACCAATAATGACCACTACACCAGGTGTTTTCCACTACACTTAACATCATCTCTCAACTTCTTTTCTTACTAACTAAATCTCCTTTCACAACTTCTTAAAATTCCTTACTCAAAACCCTTACCTAACATCATTCCCTCCTTATTCATCAACATTACCTAAACCTTAAACAACTTCTCCAAGACTTATTACATCCTAAAACACTCATTGAATTCCTAGAACTTCCAAGACAATACCAAAGTCCTTGTAGCACTTTAGAACACCTTAAAAACATGTTTTCTTCCTTAGTAAACATTTATCCTTCCTAACATATCCTAGTTCACCAAAGTCATTTAAGCACTTACAACTCCTTATACATTATACAAATTTTGCCATGGGTTCTCTTAGCACATCATCATTCCAAAACTCATGGTTTTCACCATTAAACATTCAAGAACACCTAAATCCATCAAAAGTATTCTCACACCATAACTTCACCAAATTTACACTACATCACAATATAGTGCATAACTTAAATAGCTTGGCACTTAGGCCCTTAAATAACATGGCTCTTAGGCCCTTTAAAAACATAAACTTTAAACACTGAATTTCCCACATAAATATTGCCTTTGACCTGCAATTAATACAACAACTCATATTCCCTTTAATAATCTCCTTAAGAACATTTTACTAGGTCTTTCACCATTGGCTCCTTAGGTATTTTATTAAGCAATCAAGCTCATTTTCCTAAGGCATTTAAACTACATTGAGATAGTTTGTTTACCTCTTTTTCCTCAAAACTTCTTTCTTGTTTCCTTGTAAAACCGGTGGGGTGTTTAGTTGTTTGTCAACTTCTAAACAATGTACAAATAATAGAATGAGTATTCAGCATTATGCTTCATCTCATTATAAACCCTAGTTACACATATTGTTTTAACACTTTAAGGTAATTGTTTTACCTTGGAATTGGAAGAGAACTTGAATAAGTATCAAGAGAGGACTCCTCCTAGCCCTTGGCAGATTCAAATGAAGCTAAAAAAGCAAGGTGAAACACCATTGTGAGGTGAATTTTTCGGACATCATATAACATGGAGGAAACATGGATTTTCTTTGAGTTTCCTTACCTTGAAGCAAAGGGAAACAATAATATGTGAAAAGGTGAGCTCAAGCTCCTTCAATGGTGAATCTCCATGGCACCAAATTGAGTTCTTGAAGATTTGAAAAGGTAGAAATGTAGAGCTTGGTCTAACTAGAAGAAAGGTGGTCTTGAAATTAAATTTGGATCATGGAGCTAGGAGTTACAAGCATTCAAAGATGGAGTTCTTGTGTGGAACTTAGCTAATCGTAAATGAAAGGGAGGAAGGGAGCTTGAAGACGTGTGAAGTAAGGAGGAAGGAGAAATGAAGATAGTTTTGCTTTTTGGAAGATATTTATGTTATAAAGTAACTTTTCTTTACTTACTTTTCCCCCTTTCCTAAATTGATTTCTTTTACATGTTGTGACTCACCTTGATAAAACCGGCCACCATTTAGTAAGAAGGGTAATAGTCTTTGTTGACCCATTTAATTACTCATAACAAACATATGTTACACTAACTTATTAAAGTTCTATTCATGAAAACAAGGCACATAGAAGTGAAATTTTTGATTTCCCATTGATATAGACTTCCAAATGTGATACTTATAGTACACATGTTAATTAAAGAGTAATGATGGACATTTAGCCATTCAAAACTCATTTACAAGACAATTCTTTCAAAATGTGCTTTAAGACTCCTTAAAGCACATTTTGTTTTTAACATGTTTTCAAGCTTGGTTTCTTTAGTAATTGATTTAATATGTTCATTAACATATTTATAAGGTATAGGTATGACCATTAGGTCTTATACAAATTATCCCAAGCTTAGAGCACATTTTGCTATATTGACTTTAAGATATTTTCTTGTGTTCTGTTTGGTTTAATTGTCTACCAAGGTTCCTAAGGACTTAATTTGCCTTTTTAATCAGATTGAATATTATTAAGTCTTGGTAGGCTCTTTGGGTCCTAACCAAGTTCACTCCAAGCTTAAAGCATGTTTTTGCTCAAGCTGTATCTTAGTGCTTATTGCATTTAATATGGTTTAAATTGTTCACTGATGTTCTAAGGCAATTTTTAGCCTTTACATACCATAGTTTAATTTTTAAACCACATATTCAAGGTTTGGGGTATTTCACGAAGAGATTACGGTGAGAGTTAGGATTAATAGAAGGGGTGTTAAAGTTCACCGTGGTGACCAAGTGTTTCTGAGTTTTTCACCTATGAAGGGCGTCTTTTGATTTGGCAGAAGGGCAAACTGAGCCTGAAGTTTGTAGGGCCGTATGAGATTACTGAGAGAGTTGGATCCGTAGCCTACAGATTAGCTTTACCTGAGGAGTTAGGACGTGTTCACATGTGTTTCACATTTCACAACTCAAGAAATACATATCCGATCCTTCTCATGTTCCACAGCCCGAACATCTATCCCTAGAGCCGACGATGAGATATGTCGAGACTCCAGTGCGAATCCTTGATACGAAAACTAGATACACTCGCCATAAGTCAGTGCGAATGGTCAAGGTCTTGTGGTCAAACCACGATGTCGAGGAAGCGACTTGGGAACTAGAGGACGCCATGAAGGCGAAGTACCCGCAGCTATTTGTAGACTAGATTGTCTAGTGCTTAGAGGGTATGGGGCGTACCCCTTTTAAGGGGGTAGAGCCATATTGTTTTTGGCATTGCTTCGGGGTAAGCATTGCATTGTATGTAAATTGTATTATGTTTGTTGACTTGAGTAACAACCAGAGCATTGGTTGTAGAATGTTGGTTGTAATGGTTGAATTGAATTGTGTTTGAAGTGAATGGAAGTTGAATGGTAATGTTTGAATTGAGTTAAGATTGATGCTTGGATTGTGTTGGGAATGCAATTGTGATTGAGGTGAATACTCTTGTGTGACAGAATTTTAATTTTGTAAGGTGCTGTGAGTACGATCTTTGACAATTGAGGGCAATTGAGCAAAGAAAACTAATTCACCAATTTGAATAACTTTGAGGGCAAAGTTCCTTAAGGGGGTAGATTGAAATACCCCAAAATTTAAAACAGTGATTAATTAGGCTATTGATTATGCCTAAATAAACACGAGGGAACAATTCACGAAGAAAACAGATCCTTAAAACGGATTAAAAACACAAATGAACTTTAAAACGCGTTTTTCGAGGAAACCGGGAAAACGTGACTTTAAGCGGGTTAAATAGACCCGTAATAATTTTATTCAATCAAAGGGTCATTATTAAACTAATGAAGGTATATAACAAATAAAATTAATTAAACAAGAAAATTCCGAAAACGGGTTCCGGGAGTGAATAGTGCAAAAATGAAAGGTTGTGGGGTGTAAATGTAATAAGACAAAACTAACTCCCCCTCTTGTAAATAAAAATCAGAAGCTGGTAGTGTGTGTGTGTGTCTCGTACCAGCCACACCCCACTCTTTATTTCTTCCTAATGCACTAAAAGACAAGAAAATAAAGTACAAAAGTAAAAAGGAAAGAAGGGAGTCTCTCTCTCCTACCTATTCTCCTTCACTCACCCTTACTCCCTCCCTCCTTCTGAATTTTCTTCTACCTCCCAGCATATCCATGGCGATTTATGCCCTCCTCACCAGCCCTCTCACTCTCTCCCACATTTGAAGGTGCAAATCAACTCCAAATCTCATAAAAATTACACCATTACACTCCTCTTCTCTTGGGCTTCATTTTCCACCTTTTAAAAACTGAAAAACTCACACTTCATCCCCATGGGTGTGAATCATTTTGGAGCTTGAAGACCACCATTATGACCCCCTCCATCTCCACATTGCTCTAAGGTAAAAATAGTCTTGAAACTCCATCTTTTTCCAGCTTTTCTTGCAAAACGAAAATTACAATTTGAGCCTTGTTTTCTCCCCCTTTCAGCCGGTTTTGGTTGATCATCTTGGAGCTGGAAACCTTGCCTTCTTGCTGTCCAAAAGTCCCACTAAGAAGCCTAAGGTAATACCCCCTTATAAACCTAGCATGTATTAAGTTCTAGGTTAGTTTAAGGGATGATTTTCTAAGTTAGTGTTGGTGTATGGGTGGCTGTAGCATTTCCGAAAATAGTGAGCCAAGAACAAGAAACAAAGAAGGAAGAAGAAGAAGAAAGAAAAAAGGAAAGGAAAAACTAGAAACACACGGTAAATGTTCTTACCTTGAGCTAGTTTTGTGTGCCTTAATGTAACAGATTTTAAGGTCTAAAATGAGGAACTTGAAGTGCTTTGAATAATGGTTTATGTTGTATAATGAGGAAGAGAGTTAGGTTGTTTTAGAATTGTTTGAATGATGTTTAAGAGTTGGAAACCAAGGAAAAACAATGGGTGTTTGTGCAGGAAAATATATGTGAGTTTGTTGAACATGGGTGTTGTTTAGAATCCCTTGAGGGATTTGGTTAGCTATTGATGGTTAGGAACTGAAAATGATGCTTTGGTAATGTCTAGAAATGTAGGGAAACTATGGCCAATTTTTTGTAGCAAAGTAAAGGACTTAGGTGTTTAAATGAGTAAAAACAACCTAGGAGAACTAGTTGTGTTTTAGAGTTTAATTTGAGTAGTTAACAACTTAGGAAACTAAGTTAAGAATGAGTGCATGGATGGGTAGGAGGTAGAGGGAAAATAATGCAAGATGAGGGTTAGAGAAACACTAGTAGGTGAGCTATTGAGATAGAAAATAAAATAGCATAGAAGAAACTAGGAAGAACTAGTGCAAGTGCTGAAATGAAGGTGATAAAAATTGTGTAAAATTTACATAGGAATGAGTGATGAACTTAGTAAATGGTTTATGAGGGTTTAGAGTGCATAGATTGTTGTTAAATATGTTTATAAAGGCTTTGAAAAGATTGGGGAAGAATTGGGTAAGAAATGGAGCTGAAACAAAATTTTAAAATAAGCATACTGGAGCCGACCGACCTTGGGACCAACCCTGGGAAGGTCGGTCGAGCCAGAATTTGCAAACACGAAAGTCTACTGACTTCGACCGACCTTGGGAACGATCTTTGCAAGGTCGGCTGAGTCGTAATTTGAAAAAACAGAAGTTTACTGACTTCGACCGACCTTGGGACCTACCCTGCAAGGTCGGTCGAGTCACAATTTTTGAACCCAAGAACCTACTGACTTGGACCGACCTTTGGACCTACCCTACAAGGTCGGTCAGGTTTAAATTTTCAAAACGGATGCCTACTGACTTCGACCGACCCTAGGACCGACCTTGGGTAAGGTCGGTCGTAGTTGAATTTTCTAGAATCGTAACCTACTAACTTCGACCGACCTTGGGGCCGACCCTGGGTAAGGTCGGTTGAGTAAAAAAAAAGAGAGAGTAATCATATATGTATATATATATGGCATTAATAGTATACCACTAATAGAGTAATAATGGTGAGAAAATATACACCTAAGTAAGAGAACAAGCTTGAGAAAAATAAGAAGTAAATGATTCATTGGATTAAGGTGTGGTTGGTTGGGAGTATTTAAAAATGAAACAAATTAGGTTAAGTGTAGATACTTAACCGTCCGATGCCGTGTGTTATAGGATTCGAATAGTCGATTTCCAAAGAAGAGTCGGTGATCCGGAAGCGTCGGTGAACGGTATGATTTTCATGCCCCGTATGCTACCGAGGTTACCTCGGCTTGTTTGTTTGTGTGTTTATGTGCAACCACCTAAACAAGATAAAACATGTAATTGGTTTATTGCACTTTCCAATATATTGTAATTAATATGCCTTGTTGGTTGGTGATTGAACTTGGAAGTTATGTTGGTTTGTTGAAGTGTTTGGTTGATTGATTGTGGAAGCTTGATTGGTTGTTTGTGGGCTACTCACTAACTCCCTAACCATCTAACACTCTAACATTGAGAATTGGGAATTGAGAAAATTGGGAGAATTTGAGAAGCCCGATATAGTTTTGGCCACGCGTGAGGATGAGGTAACTAGAGAGATTGTTAACCGAGTCCTGGCTATAATCTTTTCCATGGTCCAAACCCCTTAAATGGGTAGCAACCTGGTTAAGTGGGCCAACCTTAAGCCCGGTGGTGGGATAGTCTTGTCGCAGCCCGGAGGTCACACTGACTTGACTTGAGAATTGATTGGAGAAGAAAAATTGATTGAGGAAGATCTTGACTTGTGTGAGTTATTGATCTTGAGTAATGAGGTAATGACATCCGATTAACCCGGATGGTAATTGGGCTAACCCATTGTGAAGTTTGATTGAGATTGAAACCTTGATTGTTGATTGTGAGATTCACTCTTCATTGATTGAAATGACTTGTATGAATGTTTCCACGCATGCTTATGATTTTTTTTATTTTAGCATGTTGTTTATTATAAAACGAACCGCATGTTGGCGACCAATTAGCTGGCGTACCCCGTTAGCACGCGGGGTATGCGAAAGTCATATGCAGCTTTTGCTGAGCCCCTTGGGGCACTGTTTTTATTGCAGGAACTCGAGATGGTTGACGGGTCGGAAATGACCGGGATACTTCTTTTGATAGACTAGTTATTTTGATTGGTGTACCGAGTTTTACACGGTTAGAACCTTGTAGCCGGTGTACCATGGGGTACACCCTTTTGGATTTGGAAATTGTAAACCCTTGAATTATGTTAGTTGTAAACACTTGGCATTTTGATAGATTCTTGAAGGGTTGTAATTGTGAATTAACTCTTAGTCTCGGTAATCACTTTTGGATATTGTTGTGGGAGAACAAGGATATGTATATTGTTGGAGTTTGCTTAGGGGTTGTTGAAGTTGTTAATGGTAACTCGGTATTTCTTTACTATCAGACCGTATTATTTGTTGATTGAGGCCTAGTTAGTCGCGGGGGCGACTAATGGCGTGTATCACCCTCTATCTAGTTTGATTGTTCCGCTGTGATTAGTGTAGAGTCCGTGACGATTAGACGTTAATTAGGGGATTAGCGGTAGGGGTGTTATAAGCTCCTTCAAATCGAAAATAAGTAATGGGTCATATTCTTCGTCCGCCACTACTTTTTGGAAGCTAAACATTATTCTTCACACAAATGCAAAAGAATATGAAGTCGACATCAATTGCAACCTCAAAATGTTCAGGTCGGATCCACCAGTGCCACATTACATTTGTCGGTGACCAAAAGAGTCGCAAGTTGTCTTCTCTTAATGTATGTTCTTCCCCGGCAAACCGTAGTGTAATTTCGATTAACTTGAACAATCAAAGTGTAACCTGACATTCAAACCGGTTTTGTTGTCTCGGTTCGGTTCAATTCCGTTTTTTTCTTATGATTGTGGTTGTCTCCTTTAAAATCTATATAGCAAGGCTTTGAGTTTGCTCTATATTTTCGGTTTCATTGAGAAAACCCATGTTCTCGTGCTTGAGTTTGGAATGGATACATGTTGGGCAATCGGTCATCTTCACATGACCACTTTTTGGTGGATTGTGTTTGTCCCAGGCACGAAAGATTAGATGGCTAAGTCCAATTTGGGCCCATAATTTTTTTGTTGCTTCTCTAGAAAAGTCCTAGGACTGTTCAAGAGTATTTCTCACATTTTGATGGTCATAGTACCGGATCGGTGGGAGATACTAATACTTAAAAATACTTTCTAAACCATCCCTAATCATGGAGTTTTAAGACTCAAAAATCTTAATCCGGTCGCAAAAACAATAAAACAAAATAAAAACATTTTCTAAATTGCTAGCTTTTTCAGTCAAATAAAATCACTTTAAATTAAAAAAAAATCATTCTTGCTTTCAAAACCATCTCTCAAGTTTACTTCAAATAATAATCATCATTTCAATTTATTGTATTTCACAAAAAATAAGTCATATTTATTTTTTATTTTTGAGACATATCCAAATTTCAAAAACATCAAAACCAAGAAAGCGTCGTAACTTCAAAATCATTTTAGAAATCCAACAAAAAAACGTTTTCAACCTAAAAAAAATATTCAAAATTAAAAAACTTTTCTAACTTCCATAATCATTTTAGAAATTAATCCTAATTAAAAAAATGTTTTAAAACTTCAAAAAGTTCACAAAATTCAAAACCATTTATAGCTTCAAAATTGTCAATCCCAACTTCAAAAAATCATCACAAAAATACGAAAACCTTTTAAACCCAAAGCCCTTCACAAAATTCTCCGAAAAAACCTCTAAAAAATTCTCCCCAAAACCTCCACAAAAACTTTCCAAAAACCATAAAAAATATATTCTCCAAAAATCTGTCACAAAACCTTTTACAAAAAATTTCAAATATTCCCTAAAACACTTCACAAAAATTCTCCAAAAACCGGTCTCAAACCTCTCTCACAAAATCTTCCCAAAAGTTCACTATAATCATTTTGAAACTCCATAAATTCCTTCAACTTTGAAAATTGTTTCAAAATCCTCGTGAGATTGTGAATTTGCACCTAGTTTGATGATAAGCCGTAGATTTATCATATTTTATAAGCTAGATTTGTAGTATTACTAGTTAAAATAAGGTTAGAATAGGTAGTATTTACATTAATTTATATAAAAAGTCAATTTATGTGTTCAGACTAATGCTCTTAGTGTTTTCCATGCAAGGAGCAAGTTTTACATCGAAAACCAAACCTTGCCGGATATGGAGCCGGACTTCTCATGCACGACACAAGTACGCAGCAGAAAAGGGATGTTGCCGGATATGGTGCCAGATATTTTATATCCGGCATAAGCAAAAGATGCGCCTGTTCACCAAAAGATATCGGTTATTTAACGTTATCCAAATACTCGATGCCAGGTATGATGCCGGATAAAATCTGTCCGACAGAAGTGACTTTTCGCGCCAAGACGGTTTCGACCGTTACTGAAAAGCACGTGTTTAATCCTTATGCCGGATGACTTCTACCCGACATAGGACCCGGCATCTGAAGATTTTCTGTCTATAAAAGGCGCAAGAATCTGTGCATTTTGGGTTGTTCATTCCACCATATTCCCACACACATATTCCACAAAATTGACGTATTTCGACTGAGGAATTGCTGCACAACCATTCAAGAGAAGAAGAAGAAGATTTGGGGGAAGAATTAGAGGGTGAAGGCTATGTCAAATCTCTCCCTTCTCCTTGTATTTCCTTCTTCAATTCATAGGTGATTGAGTAGTAATCCCTTCTGTTCTTGGTTGGGATGAAACTCTCTTTTTAAAACAATGTGTTCTTCTTAATATGATTTCAAGTTTAGTAAGAGATGGTTCTTATTGCAAGCGAATTGGTTGATCACTTGTTCTTTTCATGCAAATTTTACTTGAGGAAGAGAAGTCCAAAAGTAGAATAGGTTAGACACTCTTAATAATCTTCCTACTCTCTTCTTATGAATTAAGGGTTAGTAGTAAGAGTGAGAATTAATCCATCTTCCCCTATTTCCTTGTTCATTTCGTGGCATGATATATGCTCGATTTGTTAATAGGGATGAGTTTCTTGTTTTCGTTGCGGAGCAAGAGAGGGGCATTTACATTTTGAACGTGCCGGGTGTAATGCCGGATCTCCTGTGTCCGGCACATTCAATGTCTTTGAATGTTCCGTGCATCTGGTGCCCGGCAAGATGTCCGGCGCATTCAATTGTTGGTTAATTCGAAGGCTTGTGTTTATGTTTCGAGTTCATATTGATACTTAGATGGTTTTAAGCCCTGAATCAAGAATAAATTCATTGTAAATACCGCTTAGTTTCGTTAGTTGTTATTAGAATTAGGAAATCTATCACATTTTCCCCCCTCTTTACTTAGTAATTACCAAGGCTAGGATTAATTTTCTATACAAGTCCCTAGGGTTCGACTTACTTGGTCTTAATTTGCTTCCCTGCTACTTTTGACCGGGTTTTTGTTTGCTACCCGTATTAGATTGAGTAGGTTCTTTTACATTTTATTTTATGCCGTGTTTAGTGCCGGGTATGATATGCCCGACACATTCTTAATTTTCCCCATGTCTTAGTTTAATTATTTGTACATAATTGTATATATAGTACCTACTAAAATCTCTATTAGCATTTAAATGAAATTGCGAGACTAAATCAGACCAATTGTGCAGGAGAAAGAATGGGTTTTGAGAGCTAAAATGTGGTGTCGAATGCCAAAATTATGTAAACCTTTATTACAAGGGGTGAACCCTATTTATAGGCTTGAGGATCAAGCCTACAATATGCCAGACAGTTAAGTACAGTATGACATTTACAAGGGGTCAGCCTGTCATTGTGGAGATGTGTGAATATCAATCCAAAAGAAATGGAAATTTCTAGAAGACATCTTCGGAGAACATTTGCGGAGGACACTTCCACAAGTTTTCTTCGAAGACTGATAAGGCTGCCCTCTGAGAACATTCAAGTAGGCACCAGGGGGATGCCTTCAATCAAGCATGGGAGCATGACAAGACACCTCTAAGAGCCACCAAATCTTGACTTTACCTGCTTATAGGACGGTAGTTACGTCCTAACTTGCCGTATATATACTTGCATTTATTTTGTATGAAAGCAAGCCTGTACAAGAGAGAAGAATATAGAGATAATAAGGGCAAGTGTGAGTTAGACTTAAGTGTGTGTAAAGGCTAGAGAGTTGGTGAGCTGGTTAGGATTGGAGTTGCGTGACAACACTTTGTAAGTTGGTTGATTGATCAGTCAGGGAGCGGTTGGGGAACCGTAGGCCGGTTGTCAGGGGAGGGTAGAGGACTTTGGGATAAAATCCTAAACTGTCCCGGAGTCCGTGTATGAGGGCGAGGGAGATTGAGTGAATTTTTATGTGTAAATTCTCAATCGAAATGGAGTTTCTAGTTTAAGTTTATTTTGTGTCTTTCTTAACCAACAAAGTTTAATTGAGTCCACGATACATCCACGACCGATCGGGGACGCATCAGAAGCGCTATCTAGTTTCAGGAAGTACTCCCATCCGTGGACATGGGACCAGTCCAGAGCTTGCTTTAATCAATAGTTCTATCCTGATTTATTCAGAGACCAAAAGATAGTGGAGTATGGAAGACTTCATCAGACTAAGGAGATGTTTGTTGATGACTACATGCATAAGTTTATCTCATTGTCTAAGTTTGTGCCTGAGCCGGATGATAACCGGAAGGTAACGATGTTCGTGGCCGGGCTAAGGGCCGAGATTAGAGCAGCAGTGGCACCCTTTTACCACAAGACATTCCGGGATGTGGCTGATGTTGCCTTGGTGGTGGAGACCGAGCTGCAGGCGAGGCAGCAGTTTGAGAGGAGATATCAAAGGCCCGATAAGGGCAAGGACTAGAAAAGGAAGGGTCGTGTGGAGAAGCCCGAGAGGCGGGACCAGACTTCTTCTCAGAAGAAGAAGTTCAGAGGGGACTGTGGAGCTTCATCTTCTTCATTGCCTGCTGCGGCGAAGTGTCATGACTGTGACTGATTTTATCCTGGCCGGGAGTGCTACAGGAAGTCAAGAGCGTGTTTCAAGTGTGGCTCCTTGGATCATCGCATCGCCTAGTGTCCACAGGCTAGAGGTAGCAGTGGCAGTTCAAAGGGTAGAGGCACTGGTTCTGGGTCTGGGCAGAAGACCGACCAGAAGAAGCCTCAGACCCAGGAAAAAGTGTATGCATTGGATGGCGAGCGTGACCGTGGCTTAGATCACGTTGTTTAAGGTATTCTTCAGATCTCTTCTCTGTCCATTTGATTCAGGAGCTACCCACTCCTTTGTGTCTACTGATTTAGTGGGTAATCTCGGGTTGTCTGTTGTGCCTCGTGATGTTGATCTGTGTATATCTAGCCCATTGAGTGGTGTGCCTGCTTGTGTACTTGGTTTTGTGTGCAAGTCTTGTCCTGTAGGGATTCTGGATAGGACTTTGTCTGCTGATTTGATTCCTATGAGTATGTCATGTTTTGATGTGATACTGGGCATGGACTGGCTAGCAGAGCACCATGCCCATATAGATTGTGCGGCTAGGAGAGTCGTTTTTATAGCCCGGGTGAGACCCGTTTCGCTTTTGTGGGGAATTCAGTCCAGTGTGCACCGGTGTTAGTGTCTGCTATGCAGACAGTCAGCTTCCTGAGGAAGGGCTGCCAGGGGTTTCTTTGCTTCGTGCCTGAGGTTCGAGAGAGATCCCGTCTAGAGGACATCCACTGGTGGAACGGAGGCCTTAAATTACGGTCTAAAACCCTGTTTACTTACGGTTCTGGACCGTAGTTAACGCGGGCGTCACCTAAGATAGAGACGTCTTCAATTACGGTTTAAAACCGTAATTAAAGGCCTTTTTCCGGTCCTGCGTGTCAGGGACTTTACATTACGGTTCGAAGGAAAATCGTAATATAAAGTCCAACGACGCGCGCACGCCAAAGCACTTTAGATTACGGTTTTCCTTCGAACCGTAATGTAAAGTGTTTTTTTATTTATTATTTTTTACGTTTTTTTATTACAGAACTACACAATTACAACAGAGGGCAGTATTATAGAACTGTAGAATTGCAATAGATATGCTGAAACTGCACAATTATTACACACCTGAATCAAATAGCAACAAAACACATTCTCTGCGCATAATTGCAACAGATAGCAACATCTTTAATTACACCAGAATCGTACAACAGCTTTCATTACTAACAGATAACAGTATATGTTAAAACTCAAACAAAATAACATCAAAAGACATTTTCTGCAATACATACAAATCTGTTACAGTAGCTAGCAATTCAGTAAATGTCATTTCAGTTTCATGCCACTACAATATATACAAAAAGCTAGCTAGTCTACTAATCCATTCTCAAAAATAAGGCTGCCATGCTCTCTTTGACATGATACAAGTCTGTTGCACCATAAGTCAAGGATTTGGCAAAGTGCTCTTTAATCTGGAACAAGAAAAGGAATGGAACATATAATGAGATTAAGATAAGACATAGAAAATATGCACAAAGAATTAAATACAAGACAGCGTTGTCTATCGTATTACCTTGACTTTAGAGTTCTCAAATGCTGGGAAGTACCCGCAAAACTCGTACATGTACCGCATCACGTAGTACCCGCAACTCCTGGAATCCTTTTGGGTAGGGCACTAAATCACCAAAATTCACAAGTGTAAAACAATTGTAAAACGATAAGTGGCACGAATGAAATAAATGAATTACCCAAACCTTGATGTATGTGACTTTCATGTCAGTAAACTCTCTCTGAGGGTTTTTTTTTGTAACAACTGTCACATAATAACAAAAATGTCAAGCAAAATGAACGAGTAAATTAATTTTGGTTCAAAAAACCAACAAATAATTAAGCAGTAATACAAACTTACCTTTTGATTAAGTCTTTAGTATTGAATTCTGCCCACTGCCCTAGTGGATCTAGAACGAGCAGAGAAGCAGTGGCAGTGCAGAAGATAAACAAAGCCTAGTGGTGGCTACAATTTCAAATACAAAATGAAATGAGGAATGAAGGTAAAACAAAGTTAGCTAATTAGTATGTAAATGTACATCAGAACTCACGTTTGGTGATACGACATTAGCAAAAATAATTTATTCGTTTCATCAGCAACATTGAAGCAATGCTTCATGTATTCACAAAACCTCCCCGGCTCCCTATTGACTGAGTCATAAAATAAACGCTCTACACACACCGCAGAAATGAAGGTGATGTTCTTCTAATGACATCTCTGTAGTAGACCTCTATTATATCACATGTACTATAAAAAGTTAGCCAATGCGACTTCATAGGTACTTATTCTATATGTTTTTATAGTATAAGGAAAGAACACTTACATTAGATAAGCTTGAATTATGTTAATGTTCAAGTAATCTCCACATATCATCTCTCTGATGTCCCCAAAGTTGATCGCCGTGGTCATATCTTCTTCATAGTGAAACATTGACTTTGGAAGCATCATCATGAAGTTGATGCATTGAGGTGACCTCGCAATGATCCTGTCATAGAGATTGATCTGGCGAGGCCCTAAGACTTTAATAAGTTTTTCTGGCAGTGTGAACCTACTTGTCGGCGCCCCAGAAGTTCTGGTGTGAGCCCGGGTCACTAGATTCTTACCTTTCGCACCCCGGGTCACTGGATTCTTACCTTTTACACCCCGGGTCACTGGATTCTTACCCTTCACACACAAACAATAATATATAAGAAGGTAAATATAATTACAAATTGATTATTATAGTAACATTAAACATCTATCTAGAACATACCCTTGTACTGCGGACAGGCGCTGCCGGCTGGTTGATCTCTTCTCTGTGCCAAGATACGCGGCGAGGAAGCTCAAGGATCTATAATGGATTATACTAGACACTAAATGCTATATAATGGATTATATTAGACACTAAATGGTTGTCAAACAGTCTTACCTCATCGGTGACAACATTATAACATGTTGTCCAAGGTAATATGTCTCCCTTCGCTTCAACCAACGTGCATTTGTTGTCAAACGCCATCGGAAGGTATGCATTTTCAATCGATTATCAAGTCCAAGGTCACACACGCGTAGAATGCGGGTAGACATACAAAATTAATGAGTGTGAGTGGACCTAATGGCAACACTGTCCCGTAGGCCACATCTACAGGGTGCCCGTCCAACAATACTTGGAGACGACATTTGTTTTGCTCCTTTAATAAACAAGCTCGACGCTCAGCAGCCAATCTCTCCTTGTTAGCTTGGCGCTCAACAGCCAATTTCTCCTCATTAGCTTGGCACTCAGCAGCTAACTTACGCTCTACCATCGCCTCGATGCCAACAACATTCATATGACCCTTCTTAGCAGATGGAGGGAATACATGCTTCTGACGCACTTCTCCCCCAAATCCCCTAACACGCCCTGGGTGATCCTTCATACCGAGCACTTGATTGAGAGGGTCGTCTTGAGAAGGAGGAGCGTGTAAGTCTATTTTTCCTCTCTGTGCCGCTTCATACTGTTCAATTGTCAAAGAAGTTAGCACTAAATTTAAGATCTAGAAACGCTTGAGTCTATAATTAAATTATTTAATAGCTACTTCCAAACACTTACAATTTGGTTAGCGAGTTGTGCCATCGCAGCGTGAGGAAATATTCTCTGACCTTCTCTGGTCATTCTCTGGCGTCCCAGTAGGTACATTGCACCCTACTCACCTCAGAGACATCCTCGATCAGGCATTCCCTGTCGTCCTTGTTCCTCTGCGTCAGCAAACCAGCTTCTTTCCACTGATCGAGGCTGCCCACATATCCCTTTCGTCCCATGGTGTGGGGGTAGAGATTCGCTTCACGGTTTTGCCATGCTTGTTCTTGTCTTTGCTGTTAAGACATTACAATAGAAAATTAATTAGAAAATCAGGGATAAAACATTATGAGCATTAATTTAGAAAAGAGTACACACAAACATACCCTGAACTCGGGGGTGGAGTGGTGCTCAACGAATTCCTTCCACTCCTCTTCGGTGATCATGCCGTTGTACACGACATACGGCGGAGGCTTGCGTGGGGGCACCCTAGTGATCCAGTTCTCCACCAAGTAGTGGCGGAATGATTTAGCTTTACCGCCCACCGTAGAAAGAACGTTCTTCTTCACTTCTTCTAGGATCTTGTACCGTTCTTGCACCTTCTTCCAGATGGTCTCCTTAACTTCTCTCGGGACTTGTGGCTATGTGTGGTTGATGGAGCAATGTGATCTGGACAGAGTCCCTAGCATACTAGCGAACTCTGACCTGCTGCCCCCACAATACCTCCCATACCGGTCCCGGACAAGATTGATCTCATCCGGTTTCTACAGCTTCATCCCATGGGTCTGGCCTCTACCTCTGGGTCTCTGAGTTGCACTCGTAGAAGGTGCACTCATGGAAGGGGCAGCAGTAGTAGCGCCAGCTATAGAAGGGCCAGCAGCAAGAGGGCTAGCGGTAGAAGGGCCCGCGGTAGAAGGGGCACTGGTAGAAGGAACCGGAACCATTTGCTGATCATTTTCTAACTCATCGCAAAATAACTCGAACTCTTTGGCCATGCCTGCAAGAATTGAAATAAAATTAAGCATTGGATAATGGCACAAAAAATACACTGAATTTAGCAATGGTCATATACAAGCAACAAATAAAAGATTGTTAATTACTTATAAATTTTAATGGTAATAACTTACATACACCATAATCTCTCAATCCACATTCCCTCGTTATGGTGTGATCGTATATACTCACGATGACCAGTGACCTCAGCCTCTTCCAATGAAATAGGAACAGTTGAAGGTTCATCTTCTGTGTCATACTCATCCTCATCAACCACACCATCACACCAACTATTCCTCTTCTCCCTTTAAGCACCACAAACCATCTAGGATTGCAGGGATCAGTTACATAAAATATCTGCTTAACCTTCATCCCAACAACGAATGGCTCAACCGTGGGAGTAGCTCTAGACAGTTCAACAAGTTTCATACCATGCTCCTCCTCACGGTAGCCATGTTTGTTGTTAACCCAGTTACACCAGAAAACACACATTTCATAGTTGTTGTAGTTCAATTCCCAGATGTCTTGTATAACACTGAAATATGATTGTTTTACTGAGACTGGACTGCGACCCATACCGCTAATGTCATATAAGTCTAGATAAGCTTCAAGCTCTACGCCACTGTTTTGATTCGTTGACTTGCGATCCAGACGTTCTGTGAAAAAGGTGAATCCATTGACATCGTACCCTTCATAAGAAATTACATCCAGATTTGGTCAAAATACAATTACTTTAATCAGTTCAGGCACATTCGTGGACTGATCGGACAACACTCAGTCTCTGAACCATCTGACAAATGTTCTGTTCTGCTCATTTTGTAGTCTAACGTCACTCATGTTTGGATATTGTGCTCTTAAAACGCACAAGTGTTCATCAAAGTACGGTTCAACATATTCAAGATGACTCAGCACAGCTAAATGAGCTTTGCTGAGAGTGTCTATATCAATTATTTTCAGTTTCCGTCCAACCATGCCAACACCCTTCAATCTGCCCTCGTGTCTAGAATGTGGAAGTCCAATGGTATCGACACCTTCTAGGTAATTCATGCAGAAGTCTACAACTTCCTCTATCACAGTGCCCTCTATAATACTGCCCTCTGGGTGACGACGGTTCTTCATTTTCTCCATGTAGCTTTCGAACGGATACATGTAGCGAAGGTACAAAGGACCACCCATCAAAATCTTTTACAAGATGCACGTGGAGATGTATCATTATATCGAAGAACGAGGGAGGAAAATACATCTCCAGCTGGCACATTGTCACAATAAGATCCTTTTGTAGTTTAGTTAGAGTGTCTGCATCAAGAACCTTAGGCGAAATGGTTTTAAGGAACAACTAACATTTGTGATTGTGTGTCTGGCAGCATCAGGCAAGATCCCACGCAATGCAATTGGCAAAAATTCTTGAACTAGGACATGATAATCGTGAGATTTCACTCCTACTAATTTCAAATCTGTCATGGACACTAGGCTCTTATGTTTGAGGAGTATCTTGAAGGCACCTTGATGTTGTAAAGGGTACTGCATACTGTGGAGGGTGATTTTTCGGTATGAGGGGGTCTATCTAAATGCCTAGAAACTGCCATTCTGTGGAGGGCGAAAACCCGTTAATCTGGCAGCCCTCAAATACCTACTAAATCGTCCGTCTTTCCCAGAAAGCATAAGGGGAATGCTAGTGAGCACTACACCCGCTCTCAATGGGCTCCACGCGGACTTATGCCTCTATAAGGCGGAGTTGACTAGAGTCGCCACCTAGTTTGACCTAAGAACTAGGAAAGGAAGAGAAGGGTGGGTTCTAAGGAACCGTTGGTTGACTCTGAGATTGTTCCCTATGGATAGGACTTATCTGGTCGCATCAGAGATTCTATTGTGGGTTCGTACTGGGTTACACCCCTTAGAAGTGGCAATGACCACGACTTCGGATTGGTGCCCGAGGGAACCTCGGTCTCCAATTGTCGGGATTACCTTCTTTCAAAACCTTATTAGAGAGATTCATTTTAAAGCCAAAGGATAGGATCGAGTGTGGATTGAAGAACAGATGATTTCGAAGAGCTTGGAGAAATACACTGGTCTTGAGATATTGATTGGTGAAATTGGTTTGAATGCTGAGAGGTTTGAGATTGTTTCGACTTTCACGAGGTTAAAAGGATGCTGGAAGTTTTGAGGAGCAAAAGGGGGATTTTGGTTGTTATAGAGCTGAGGGGTATTTTGGTCATTTTGTAGAGCTTAGGGGTATTTTGGTCATTTTGTAGAGCTTAGGGGTATTTTAGTCATTTCATAGAGCTGAGGGTGTTTTGGTCATTTTGTAGAGCTGAGTGGCATTTTGGTCATTTTGTAGAGCTGAGGGGTATTTTAGTCATTTCATAGAGCTGAGGGGTGTTTTGGTCATTTTGTAGAGCTGAGTGGCATTTTGGTCATTTTGTAGAGCTGAGGGGTATTTTGGTCAATTGGTGTTCTTTTGTGACTTGGAGTTGATTCAAGGAAGAATTAAGGAGTGTTTATTTGTACTGAAGCTCTAATGAAAGGATTGGATTGATTTATTCAGAATTGTCTCTCTTAAAATTTTAAAACCAAAATTCGTTTTAGTTATAAAAGGGCGGATAATCCCAAGGGATTACCCTATGTACCCCTCGAACACGACACTTAATTAATGGTAAGTGCCGAGGCTCGAAAGATGGGGCAATGAATTTATGTCGAAAAATAGGATTCAAAGAGAAACACCATGAAGGAGATGTTCTCGGTCGAACCCTAATAACGTCTCTAACTCCCGGGTTTTAAAACATTTAAAAAAAAAATCAAAACATTGAAATCGAGTGGAAGGGAGTCAGACGATTCTAAAATCCCGGCTGCAACTAGGAAGGTCGTTACTTCCCTAGCGCCCCGCCTTGTAGAAATCTAGGCTGCAATTAGAGGAGGTTTGTCACCCTAATGCCCCGCCTAAAGAGATCCAGACCGCGACAAGGGAGGTTATGACCCCAGTGCCCCGCCTCGGATTTTTTTTATTTAGAAGAGAGACAAGTGATGTCTAACAAGGAAGAAAACGTTCTTTGAAGGTGTTTAGACATTACATGTTCCCGAAAACAATTTATTTTTGGAGTTTAAAAACTGAGTTGGAAAGTGTTTGAAGTTGTTCGGAATTCTCGATGAAGAAACGCTGATTTTGAGAAATGTTTTTGAGGAGAAAACTTTCTGTATATGTGAGAAGAACTTTCTGCGTTTGAGAAGAGTTTTCTGTAATGTGAGAAGAGTTCTTCCTTTAAAATTCTACAAAATGGTTTCTTGTGAAAACTTGAATAAAATGACGGTTTGAAATTTTAGGTTTTTTGGATTTTTGAAAAAGTATTCACAAGTTGAAAGCGAATTGAAAGGAATCGGGTTTGAAATGTGCGTTGGAATTGATTTGGTTTGACTTGTATTGGAAGATGAACCTGGTCAAAATTCGGGTTTGGTCAATGATTGGGTCAAGGTTTTGGTCAAGGTCAAGGTTTGGTCAAGGTCAAGGTTTTCTGGTCAAAGTCAACATTCAGTCAATTTTTAGGTCAAAGGTCAACCTTTGGTTCAAGGTTTTATTCTTGTGGACTTAACTTGATTTTTTGTGGACTTAGGCTGCTTGATTTTGTGGACTTAGGCTTTGTGGACTTGGGCTTGCTTGATTTTGGGCCATAGGCTTTTTGGGCTTTGGGTGGTGGGCTTCTTGGGCTAATGGGCCGGATCGGACTAATGGGCCACTTGGGTTTTTAGGCTTCGGGTTTTGGGCCTTGGATTTGGGCTTCGGGTTTTGGGCCTTGGATTTGGGCTTCGGGCCAGATTGTGCTGGGCTGAGATTGGGGTGGGCCAAGCTTTGGAATTGGGTCGATATTGGGCTTTTATTTACAAGTGAGAAAAAAAATGTGTTCAAAATAAGTTGAGATTTCTTTTTGAAATGAAACATCAATTAAAAGTGAGAGATAATTCGATTGGAGGGGTTGAAAAAAAAATGGAGGAATTTGGAATGAGAAACCTTAAGCTATAATCAATGCTCTGAATTCTTTTCTTTTTCTTTTCCATTTTTTTTTTTGGGTAAAGTTTTTAGTGAAATTAAGGGGTGGTTTGGGACAGGCTTTAAAATGTGGAAGGTATTGTTCCCCACAAAGCAAATCATAAATAAGCTAGCTGTGGAGTACCTTCAAAGGCTTAAGAGAGATCTTTAAAGTTTTGGAAGGTATTGTTCCCCACAAAACAAATCAGAAATAAGCTAGCTGTGGGGTACCTTCCATGACTTTGATTAAAAAAAAGGTGACCTAGTGGGCTATCTAGGGTTTAAAGTCTTGGGCCTCTGAACTACACAATAATATGAAGTGTATAATAACAAATAAACGCAAAGCGAGATCAAAATACATCAACGAAGTAAGCAGGACACAAGTAGAATTCACCACGACCTGAGTATATATTTTGAAACTATTCTCCTTTTCAAACAGCATTCATTTTTTTTTGTCTTACCAACTGTACAAGCATGATGACTCCTTGTCGGTTTTTTATTCAATCAGAAACCAAATAGAACCTGAACTTCATACTCATTACTAGCATCTCAAGGCGACAAACCGTGTCGTTTTAAAACCCAGGGTTTCCAAATTAATCTAGCCAAGCATTAACCAGTCATCTCATTACTAACCAAGGAGCAACACAAAGCCGAAGTTTCAATTCCTCTTGAGGTCATTTTTTTTTCTTAAAAAAAGTTTCACAGGCATGAGTAGAGGATTGAATATCACTGTCAAACTAACCATGTAGTCACTTGTAAAAATGGTGAACGACATTTGCAAGCAGGTGTGAAAACTGGCAGCAAGTATAATCGATAACAATTGCAGTAGCCTCTTTATCCCCTTTTCTTTTAATCTGGTAGTTGGAACACCTCTATTTTCTTTTTACAGCCGAATAGAGCAAACAGACATAAGAGAAAGAGTTTGAGCAGATGAATTACACACGTGAATCAGAGATTTACAAATGTCAGCAATATGCGGACAGAACATAACAAGCTTTATGATCACACAGAGGGATTTCCCATTCAAAACAGATAAATCCTAACAGAACACTTGAGTTATGAGTTGGTGTACCAGGAAGATGATGAAGGAAACTCAAAGTTGAAGTCAGAAGAGCACATTTAGCAGAACGTACGAATCTGTTCAGGAACTAGCAAACAAAACTCGCACACATGATCAGGAGGCTAAACCACACATAGGTTCACACAGAGAAAGGAACTAATCAAGTCATTGAAGCATTACAATAGCCAAGAGTGTCAAAGTTATCTCAGGTTCAGAAGATAATACTAGGAACGGAGAAACCAAACACAGAAAAAGAAGAACTTCCTGCAAAACAAACAAGGGAGTTTGCGCAGACAAAGAGAAAATCAAATGAAGTCAGCCTCTCGTTTAACTGATAATCATAAGTGAAGTGAGATGGTTTGGAGTTCAGACTTCACTTTTGCAGATAGAAGTTTCTGATTACAGGCTCCCTGAACAACACAGACTTCCTGAGTCTTAAACTCAAGCACCATTAAATCCAATAACACTTAACGGCAATATATTCGCATAAAAGAAAGATACACTGATTGGCAATACAGATGGCCAACTTAGCGATTCTCACTTGCAACAGAATCCAACCAGGATCAAGTTGCTAAATTCTGGAAAGGAAAAGAAGATTATAAACATAGTCCAGAAGTGAAACACCACTCCACACAACAGATCAAAGCACGGCAAATGAAATCAATGACAGATCGATGGCTTGGTTCATAACGTCCATGCAAACTCACTTTTCTATCAAGAGCAGATGTAGATTATATAGGCTTAGCTCGAGCTAAAGTGCAACGTGAAAAACGATAGCCAAAGCGAACTGGTGAAAACATACCGAAGTTGTATCACTCAGCACCCTCAGAGGAAACACCAGACTTAGATCATTCATTTTTTTCTTCCTCTTTCTCTTTTTACGCCAACAAAGTGGGTTAGTAAAACGAGGCCAAAATTATTCAGAGAAAATGATCATACGTACGATAACATCAGTAAAAAACCGGTGGAGTTTGCAGAGGAATTTTCCGTCGTTTTTGATGGGTGGAGTAACTCCGATCAAATCGTTCCCTTTCTTTCGTTTATAATGCGGGACGATGCAGCTCGACGCCAAAATTCGACGAACAGAGATTTTCGAAGGAAACGACTCGGGTGTGGGTGGCGATTTCTGAGGGAATGTGGCGAAGGTGATGATTCGAAGGTCGGGGGCAAGAAAATGGTCGGGTGGAGGTTCTCGGATGAATGGGCGATGGAGGCGTTCTTCCGACAGAAATGAAGAAGATGATGAGATTCGAGGGCGATTCGATTGAGAGAGTTCGTGGTAGGGGTGGTTGGGAGTGATGATTCGAAGGTCCAGCGTCCTCCCCTCGTCCCCTTGTCGATGGGTTTATTCATAGCCTTCAAATGTCTTCCGGTTTGAAGTACCGAGGAGACATCCCGTGGATTTTTGGGGGGAAGTAACATGTTCTTCTCAAGAACATACCCATACTGCATTGTCTTTGTGGGTTCTCTCAAAAAACATCCTCCATACCTTCGTGTTCTGCTCTTTCTTTCTTTTTAGATGTCGGATTACCGAGGCTGGGGTGGAGCCTGAGGTGGAGGAACATCGAAAAACAAAACTGCTGCTTCTTGGTTTTGACATTTTCAGCGTGGGTCTCTGTTGGAAGAAGAGGGAGATGAACATTTGGGGGAGAACGACAGACCATGCCCATCATGTGGTCTTGATCGGCTATTTCAAAAAGAGCAGCCCCATACCGTTTTTTTTTGTTTTGGGTTTTATGAGAGGCAATAGGATAATAAAAATCGAGTCCAAGTTGGGCTGCGTTTGGGCTGGGGAGAAAGGAAAACAAGACCGAAAAAAATAACAAAAGAAACTTGGCTGGGCCAAGTTTCGAACTCAGGTTTTCAAGCACTGCCCATCACACCTTGACCACTTGAGCTGTGGCGAATTTCAGTTTATAACAGTGGACTATAAAACAAAAGTCGTGTTGCAAGCTAAACGAGAAATAAAATAGAAAAACGCCTTATCTAGGAATCGAACCCAGAACCATTGGGTTGTATGGAGAATATGCTAACCGGCTATGCTGAGTCTGAAATCAATATCTTCACGGGAGAAAATAATACTAGAGTTTCAGCCCGTACTGGGTTTAAAACTGGATTACTGTTTGAAAACTCATTTTTGGAAAATCGCGTTTTTATGAAATGCTTTGAAAAATGACGGTTTCGTTATGGCACGCATGCTAATATGTTTTGAAAAAGAAAGGCGACGACCCCTCTTATTATTTCGAATTTGCTTTATGGGGTGAGAATTTTTGGTGTCTACAGATGGCTCCCCTTGATTCAATTCTACAAGCCCTTGTAGAATTGGATCAAGGTTGACGGGACGCCAAAAATTCTCACAATGGTTTAGTGGTACATAGGGATGCGACCGTGAGTGCATGAATGTGATTGAAAGTACGAGGACTTATGACGGGCCTAGGATACTAACAATCTGATTTTTTAGGGTGCACGAGGGCTTAGGAGTGCCTCAACTAGACCTTTTGATATCCAGTCCTAGGGCTTATGACGGGCCTAGAATGCGATTGAAAGTACGAGGACTTAGGAGTGCCTCAACTAGACCTCTTGATATCTAGCTATAGGACTTATGACGAACCTATAATACTTTGAATGGGTACCGTACTAGTAGCGTAATAGCTGCCTAGCAGGCGGATATGAAACGATCTCGCACTAGTAGCGTAATAGCTTGCCTAGTGGAGGAAAATGTGGGACCGTACTAGTAGCGTAATAGCTGCCTAGCAGGCGGATATGAAACGATCTCGCACTAGTAGCGTAATAGCTTGCCTAGTGGAGGAAAAGTGGTGGGACCGTACTAGTAGCGTAATAGCTGCCTAGCAGGCGGATATGAAACGATCTCGCACTAGTAGCGTAATAGCTTGCCTAGTGGAGGAAAATGTGGGACCGTACTAGTAGCGTAATAGCTGCCTAGCAGGCGGATATGAAACGATCTCGCACTAGTAGCGTAATAGCTTGCCTAGTGGAGGAAAAGTGGTGGGACCGTACTAGTAGCGTAATAGCTGCCTAGCAGGCGGATATGAAACGATCTCGCACTAGTAGCGTAATAGCTTGCCTAGTGGAGGAAAATGTGGGACCGTACTAGTAGCGTAATAACTGCCTAGCAGGCGGATATGAAACGATCTCGCACTAGTAGCGTAATAGCTTGCCTAGTGGAGGAAAAGTGGTGGGACCGTACTAGTAGCGTAATAGCTGCCTAGCAGGCGGATATGAAACGATCTCGCACTAGTAGCGTAATAGCTTGCCTAGTGGAGGAAAAGTGGGACCGTACTAGTAGCGTAATAGCTGCCTAGCAGGCGGATATGAAACGATCTCGCACTAGTAGCGTAATAGCTTGCCTAGTGGAGGAAAATGTGGGACCGTACTAGTAGCGTAATAGCTGCCTAGCAGGCGGATATGAAACGATCTCGCACTAGTAGCGTAATAGCTTGCCTAGTGGAGGAAAAGTGGTGGGACCGTACTAGTAGCGTAATAGCTGCCTAGCAGGCGGATATGAAATGATCTCGCACTAGTAGCGTAATAGCTTTCCTAGTGGAGGAAAATGTGGGACCGTACTAGTAGCGTAATAACTGCCTAGCAGGCGGATATGAAATGATCTCGCACTAGTAGCGTAATAGCTTTCCTAGTGGAGGAAAAGTGGTGGGACCGTACTGTAGCGTAATAGCTGCCTAGCAGGTTGTGAGTATTTGATTGTGAACGAACTTTTGTGGGTACATGCAAATGATCTGCGATGTAAGATGTTCAAGAATAAATGCATTAATTGAATCAAACTCCCTGTTTGTGGATGTAGATTTCTGTGTGAGCAGACGGCTCCAGAGTTGTTTCAAATTTTGAGATGACTTTGGCATGTGGTGATGGCTCCGGTATGAACTGATGGCTCCAGATTACGTTGATGGCCCCAGTGCGGTCGGGTGGCTCCGGTGTGGTCGGAGGGCTCCGACATGATTCATGACCCCATTACAAGCAACGACTCTGGGGTGGTTAGTGGGTTTCGATTTGAATTGAGATTTTGAGTCGAATGGTGGGTTGATGTGATTGGTGGACTGTGTCGTGTTTGACGTATTTTGATGTGGTAGATAAATTCTTGGTCATGTATGGACGGCTTCGGCCCGGTTATGACTTCAGGGTTCTCTCATGATGGCTCCAGGATAGCTCGGGATGGCTCCGGAAAGGGCTACAAGATGGCTCAATTTGGTGATAGCGAGGAAGAAAAGGGGCATTTTTCCTTTGAGGTGGTCGCACCCTGGGTGGGCTGCCTACGTACTCAATTCCGTATTGAGATCAGACCTGACGTAGTTCGAACTTTGTAGGCAAAGCCCTGGTGACGAAATGGCTCGTGTATAGTCTTGAGGTCTCTAGGACGGTCTCAACGTTTGAGGATGACTCTCGCATGGCTCTAGTTCGGTTTTGGATATGATGTTGATGAGGCCCGATGACGCTGGATGGCTCCGGGAAGATCGTCGTATGGCTCCGGATGGCCTTGGTTTTGATTTCTTTTGATTTTGAGTTGAGCTTCGGTAGCGGGAAGCTGAAGTCGACCTTCCACAAGACTAGGCATGGTTCTTACCAGCCGGATGTTGAAAATGAAGTGGTTATGATGCATGCAAATACGATGCAAAATGTGTATGCAATTTTTGGAGAGAAGGTACAGTCCTATCTCTATTAATATGAGGTTTACGAATATAAGACATCTTCAGTTTAATCTTGAGTGATTGTTGAGCTAGAATGCGTGAATCACTTTCCACTCACGGAGGGATATGGGTCAATCTTTCATGAGTATGGTTGTGTGTGCAAATGGTGTGATGATGCTCTCGAAGCTCGGAGCAGTATTTTCCTTAGAATTTCTTTCGAGGTTCTGGACTTTCCAATCCTACAAGTTCCTTTCCTACAATGGGGTAGGTTGTTCATGATTTGGTGCTTAGACTGAAGATTCACTCGCACTCATAAGACCTTGTGGGGTAAGGTCACGCTCATACGCTCATGGTCCCTTTAGTATGACAGGACATGTTGATAACAAGTACGAAGCTTATGATTCATGTTTCAGATCTGATACTTTCAGTTAACGCTCATTGACTTACGAGTCAGAGGTCTTTTGCTGGGTTATAACGGGGCTGAGAGGTGTGATGTACGTCACATGGGACTGGAGGATTTATTTGGGAATTGTGGAGCTTTTGTGCAAATTAGGATGTGTTTCACCTTTGCCATGGGTGGAATGATTAGACAGGTTTCGATAACCTTTTATTGGTTTCTTCGGGACATCATTGGTCCTTTCGATTTGGATTTCTCCTTCTTGTCTCTTCTAGTGTACGGTTCGAACTTTCTTCTCATTTTTTGGCTCATCGACTTTCTCAAGTGTTCTTCGCCTTTCATTTTGGCTTTCAGCTTTGGAGCTGCATTGGCTCATTGATCTTCTTGGACAATTTTGATGTTCTTTTTGGTGTTCGGCTCTGGAGTTGCACTGACTCACTGATTTCTTTGCACATTTTCGATGTTCTTTTTGTGAAAGATGGTGGGGGGAGAGGCCATGGCTCCGGCTCCTTCGAGATCCTCTATTGCAAGGGTAGGTATGTATATGTGGGGTGGCATGTTGTGGAGTTTTTTTTTTGAAGAAAGAGTTTTTTTATGAAAGGCTCAGCGGGGCTCACTAAGGGATTATGTACAGGGCAGTCAAAGCTTTTTTGGTTTTGTGGAGATTTTTATTCCTAGGTGCCTCATCATTCTCATTAGTCAATAATTGTTTTCTTACTATTCTCAAATCTTTGCATGAACCACAGTTCGTATCTTGCTATCGACATTGATCTCACTCTAAATTATGCCTCTCCATGTGCTGAAGGAAAGCACAAGTCGCTCATGGTTTTACCTTGATTGTCTCTCTCTACCTTCCCTCGTCGCTTAGTGGATGGTCCAATACCCTCTTTCAGAATTCAAGAGAAAATACCGCTCTTCGCGCACTACTTACTTGGTTTGTGGTGCTGATTTTGATGAGGCCCTTGTGTTCATTGATGGGTCGAGAGTTACGTGGTTCACGCGCTCTATTCAAGCAATCAATCAAGATTTTCGCCAAAGACGTCGTTTCGATACGGGAGTATGCAAATGCAACGATCTACCATGCAATGTGTTGTGATAATATGGAGTTACTATGTATAGGATGTGTCAAATGCTGAAAATGATGAATGAAGATGGTTGACTTCAAGTTTTGACTGAATGTTTGTTTGTTTGTTTTTTTTGGATGCAATGCATGCGTGGTAAGGCTACACCTAGTCTCGCTTGAGTCGGCTCTAGTTGATGGTCCATGAAATTCATCCCGTCAGTGTCGGTCTTGGATATGGTCTAACAGTTGGGGTTGTTGTCTAAGAAGTAACTCTCGAGTGCGGTCGGGTTGGTGATTGGCTCCTGGATTTTGGATTTTAGGGAGTGACAACTCCCGCATGGTAGCCCCACGATATGGAAACGACTGCACTCTTCTTCTTCTTCTTCTTTTTTTTCAATCATTCTGGTCACTGGTGCCCATGGTGATTCTGGGTTTGGAAAAGGCTCAAACTCTCTGGTGTTCTTCACCATCCTATTGAAGATTAGTTTGGAGGTTGAGATATTGGGATGAAGGCTGGTGTGTGGCAAGTGATGATGAAACACATGAGTGTGTGATGCTCGTGAGTGTGGACGAGATTCATGTATTGCTGATGATTTTGGACTGACTGTAAGTGCATGTGACCTTTTTGTCATGTATGCAATGCATGTTTTTTGTTTTGCGCTCGGTTGTATTTGTTGACATTGTTTATTTAGGGGATGCCTCCTGTAGATACCGTGAGTTTTCACCCCATAAAGCAGAGTTGATGAATGATATATAGATGTGAGGGGTAGTCCCTTATTCGTTTTTTTATTATACGTGCATGCCAAAAGAAACCAATTTTTAGAAAACAATTTTAAAAACGCGTGTTTTCAAAGTGGTGGATTTTCTCAATATGAATTTTGACACTCGGTCATTCGCAAATAAAATAGGGAGTGGGGAACCCTATACACATCGATCTAAATAAATTCAAAGGGAATGTGCAACCTATACACAAAGTCTATTCAGAAATTGACAAGAGAGAAAAGAATGCTAGGGAAAACCTATACATCAATTCTAAAAGTCATTAAATGGGGAAGTTTTGAGCTAAACTTCTTTTCAACTCTTCTGGTCCGTCCTCGGGCTTCTGATCGACTGCTTGCGCTCATCTTCAGACTCTTGCCTGGCTGCTTGCTTGTCGTCGGGCTCTTGATCAGCTGCTCGCTCGTCTTTGGGCTCTTGACCGGCTGCTCGCTCGTCTTCGGGCGCTTGTAGTGAAGCGGTACTATGATCAAACAAAACGGGTTGGTGTTCCTCTGATTCTTTACATTCTTGGACTCGACGTTTGTTTGGATGTGGTCGGTCTTCATGTGTTTCGATTTATTTCACGGGTTTGTGTTCTTCTGATTTCCGACATTCCTGAACGTGAATGGTTGTTGCTAGTCTTCATGTTGCTGGATTCGGACTGGTGCTCCTCTGATCTTTGGTTCGAATGGTTGACGTTGGTCTTCACGTTGCTCGGCTAGCTCCGCGGGTTGGTGCATCTCTAGCTTTCGGCTGATTCGCGTAGTCGGCCTTCATGCTGCTCTACTTGCTCTGACAAGGGGAATAAATGATATTTTTGAGAAAGGAAAGATGAATGATCGAGCACAGAATCTCATGTAAAAATCCACCACTTTTGTGAAAACACGAAATGACTAGAACGCTCCACAGTAATGACTACTGCTCTTGAAGGTGGGTTGAACTTCAAAAATAGTGGGTCATAACATGGGGACTGGATCATTTATTTTGAAATACGTTTGTGAAATTCAATTTTGAAAACTGTTTTCAAAACTATTTTAAAAAACATGTTGGTGAAGAATATTGTTTGAAATTCGTTTGTGGAAAGTAGGTTTTTCGAAATCAAATTTTTGAAAATTGTTTCGGAAAATAGCATTTTAGTGAAATAAACCTTTTAAAGGAGAATTGACAATTTTGAAAAACCCGTTTATGTAAATATTTTGTGGAACTTTAAATTAAACGAGCTCATAAAATAGCTTTTAGGGACATGCAAACGAGAATTCCGAACATTTTAAAACGGATTGATCTGAAAAAGTGGTTTGCACACATGTATAGCATAAAGTAAATCGCGGCTATATTGGATGTGGAGCTGTAAGTGTTAATGTTGGGAATCACTTTCCAGGTCAATTATGATTCCATCTCACCGGGGGAACCGTCGTCCCTTCACTGTCATCTCTCGGGGTTTTTCTCTGTATGCCCCTTGCGAGGCACGTCGTAAAGAAAGTCCGGAGTGCTTAAGTTCGAAAGGTCAGGACACCCGAGATGATAAGGAAACATACGCCACGGCCAGTGATGATCCGACAACACCCCACTTTTCGGGAAACTCGGGGAAGTATTTGCATGGGAACGGGTCTCTCGTCACCTGCACGGTCAGGTGTGTCTAAAGTCCAAATTATTCACTGACTACGTTGTGCCATGTATGGGTATCCGGTAAATACGGGATCCTCTATGGACGTATAGCGTGACATTGGGCTTTAGAGACACATGTAGTGCAGAGGAACAATGGAGAACTGAGCCCATGCAATCTTCAGGGTAAGGCAAAAGGGCGGTCAGACAGGCGGCATACAAGGGGGTGACTTCCATAAACCCGTCTTAGACACCGGACCAGGTAGCTGGACACTGAAGGCTCAGAGTTCACTATATGCTGGCTTTGACTCGGATAATGGAGGATAATTTTGGATCATGAGCTCAAGGCGTCGGTCAGAAACCTTACCGCCCCGTGGGTTTGTTCACTCATAAAGTGACCCTAGCTCATGGGGAATCAACCGTGGACCGGTTGGGGATCCCGTGACATCGTGGGTAAATCGGGTGACACAGAGGAATGCATGTCCTAAGCTACCCACCCCATGCACCCCACAATTGTAACATAATATGAAAGCAGTAAATGAACAAAGTTAGCACCGACCTATTTGCTAAGGGTTTTATCTTGAGATTAGTGATTCCAAATTGGTTGTTTATTAACCTAAAGGGAAGTTAGCTTCATTCAGTCCTAAGTGTCTCTTTCTAATCGTGAGCTAATTATTAACCCAATTGTTGTCATGTTTGGTGAGGATCTAATGTCCTATCTGTCCTCATCAGATACACACTCTAAGTGTAGTAAATAATCCTAAGGCTTTGAAATGAATCTCTTGAAGGTTTTGAAAGAAGTGGGGAAGTCCCGACAATTTTGAATGGAGTTCAGTCTTCCTTGAGTTTGAGAAAAACACTCAAGTTTTCCCCAGCAGAGTCGCCATTCTGTGGAGGGTGATTTTTCGGTATGAGGGGGTCTATCTAAATGCCTAGAAACTGCCATTCTGTGGAGGGCGAAAACCCGTTAATCTGGCAGCCCTCAAATACCTACTAAATCGTCCGTCTTTCCCAGAAAGCATAAGGGGAATGCTAGTGAGCACTACACCCGCTCTCAATGGGCTCCACGCGGACTTATGCCTCTATAAGGCGGAATTGACTAGAGTCGCCACCTAGTTTGACCTAAGAACTAGGAAAGGAAGAGAAAGGTGGGTTCTAAGAACCGTTGGTTGACTCTGAGATTGTTCCCTATGGATAGGACTTATCTGGTCGCATCAGAGATTCTATTGTGGGTTCGTACTGGGTTACACCCCTTAGAAGTGGCAATGACCACGACTTCGGATTGGTGCCCGAGGAACCTCGGTCTCCAATTGTCGGGATTGCCCTCTTTCAAAACCTTAGAGAGATTCATTTAAAAGCCAAAGGATAGGATTGAGTGTGGATTGAAGAACAGATGATTTCGAAGAGCTTGGAGAAATACACTGGTCTTGAGATATTGATTGGTGAAATTGGTTTGAATGCTGAGAGGTTTGAGATTGTTTCGACTTTCACGAGGTTAAAAGGATGCTGGAAGTTTTGAGGAGCAAAAGGGGGATTTTGTTGTTATAGAGCTGAGGGGTATTTTGGTCATTTTGTAGAGCTTAGGGGTATTTTGGTCATTTTGTAGAGCTTAGGGGTATTTTAGTCATTTCATAGAGCTGAGGGGTGTTTTGGTCATTTTGTAGAGCTGAGTGGCATTTTGGTCATTTTGTAGAGCTGAGGGTATTTTAGTCATTTCATAGAGCTGAGGGGTGTTTTGGTCATTTTGTAGAGCTGAGTGGCATTTTGGTCATTTTGTAGAGCTGAGGGGTATTTTGGTCAATTGGTGTTCTTTTGTGACTTGGAGTTGATTCAAGGAAGAATTAAGGAGTGTTTATTTGTACTGAAGCTCTAATGAAAGGATTGGATTGATTTATTCAGAATTGTCTCTCTTAAAATTTTAAAACCAAAATTCGTTTTAGTTATAAAAGGGCGGATAATCCCAAGGGATTACCCTATGTACCCCTCGAACACGACACTTAATTAATGGTAAGTGCCGAGGCTCGAAAGATGGGGCAATGAATTTATGTCGAAAAATAGGATTCAAAGAGAAACACCATGAAGGAGATGTTCTCGGTCGAACCCTAATAACGTCTCTAACTCCCGGGTTTTAAAACATTTAAAAAAAAAATCAAAACATTGAAATCGAGTGGAAGGGAGTCAGACGATTCTAAAATCCCGGCTGCAACTAGGAAGGTCGTTACTTCCCTAGCGCCCCGCCTTGTAGAAATCTAGGCTGCAATTAGAGGAGGTTTGTCACCCTAATGCCCCGCCTAAAGAGATCCAGACCGCGACAAGGGAGGTTATGACCCCAGTGCCCCGCCTCGGATTTTTTTTTTTAGAAGAGAGACAAGTGATGTCTAACAAGGAAGAAAACGTTCTTTGAAGGTGTTTAGACATTACATGTTCCCGAAAACAATTTATTTTTGGAGTTTAAAAACTGAGTTGGAAAGTGTTTGAAGTTGTTCGGAATTCTCGATGAAGAAACGCTGATTTTGAGAAATGTTTTTGAGGAGAAAACTTTCTGTATATGTGAGAAGAACTTTCTGCGTTTGAGAAGAGTTTTCTGTAATGTGAGAAGAGTTTTTCCTTTAAAATTCTACAAAATGGTTTCTTGTGAAAACTTGAATAAAATGACGGTTTGAAATTTTAGGTTTTTTTGGATTTTTGAAAAAGTATTTACAAGTTGAAAGTGAATTGAAAGGAATCGGGTTTGAAACGTGTGTTGGAATTGATTTGGTTTGACTTGTATTGGAAGATGAACCTGGTCAAAATTCGGGTTTGGTCAATGATTGGGTCAAGGTTTTGGTCAAGGTCAAGGTTTGGTCAAGGTCAAGGTTTTCTGGTCAAAGTCAACATTCAGTCAATTTTTAGGTCAAAGGTCAACCTTTGGTTCAAGGTTTTATTCTTGTGGACTTGACTTGATTTTTGTGGACTTAGGCTTGCTTGATTTTGTGGACTTAGGCTTTGTGGACTTGGGCTTGCTTGATTTTGGGCCATAGGCTTTTTGGGCTTTGGGTGGTGGGCTTCTTGGGCTAATGGGCCGGATCGGACTATTTGGCCACTTGGGTTTGTAGGCTTCGGGTTTTGGGGCCTTGATTTTTCTTCGGGTTTTTGGGCCTTGGATTTGGGCTTCGGGCCAGGATTTGTGCCTGGGCTGGATTGGGGTGGGGCCAAGCTTTGGAATTGGGTCGATATTGGGCTTTTATTTACAAGTGAGAAAAAAAATGTGTTCAAAATAAGTTGAGATTTCTTTTTGAAATGAAACATCAATTAAAAGTGAGAGATAATTCGATTGGAGGGGTTGAAAAAAAAATGGAGGAATTTGGAATGAGAAACCTTAAGCTATAATCAATGCTCTGAATTCTTTTCTTTTTCTTTTCCATTTTTTTTTTTGGGTAAAGTTTTTTAGTGAAATTAAGGGGTGGTTTGGGACAGGCTTTAAAAATGTGGAAGGTATTGTTCCCCACAAAGCAAATCATAAATAAGCTAGCTGTGGAGTACCTTCAAAGGCTTAAGAGAGATCTTTAAAGTTTTGGAAGGTATTGTTCCCCACAAAACAAATCAGAAATAAGCTAGCTGTGGGGTACCTTCCATGACTTTGATTAAAAAAAAGGTGACCTAGTGGGCTATCTAGGGTTTAAAGTCTTGGGCCTCTGAACTACACAATAATATGAAGTGTATAATAACAAATAAACGCAAAGCGAGATCAAATACATCAACGAAGTAAGCAGGACACAAGTAGAATTCACCACGACCTGAGTATATATATTTGAAACTATTCTCCTTTTCAAACAGCATTCATTTTTTTTTGTCTTACCAACTGTACAAGCATGATGACTCCTTGTCGGTTTTTTATTCAATCAGAAACCAAATAGAACCTGAACTTCATACTCATTACTAGCATCTCAAGGCGACAAACCGTGTCGTTTTAAAACCCAGGGTTTCCAAATTAATCTAGCCAAGCATTAACCAGTCATCTCATTACTAACCAGAGGAGCAACACAAAGCCGAAGTTTCAATTCCTCTTGAGGTCATTTTTTTTTCTTAAAAAAAGTTTCACAGGCATGAGTAGAGGATTGAATATCACTGTCAAACTAACCATGTAGTCACTTGTAAAAATGGTGAACGACATTTGCAAGCAGGTGTGAAAACTGGCAGCAAGTATAATCGATAACAATTGCAGTAGCCTCTTTATCCCCTTTTCTTTTAATCTGGTAGTTGGAACACCTCTATTTTCTTTTTACAGCCGAATAGAGCAAACAGACATAAGAGAGAAAGAGTTTGAGCAGATGAATTACACACGTGAATCAGAGATTACAAAATGTCAGCAATATGCGGACAAGAACATAACAAGCTTTATGATCACACAGAGGGATATTCCCATTCAAAACAGATAAATCCTAACAGAACACTTGAGTTATGAGTTGGTGTACCAGGAAGATGATGAAGGAAACTCAAAGTTGAAGTCAGAAGAGCACATTTAGCAGAACGTACGAATCTGTTCAGGAACTAGCAAACAAAACTCGCACACATGATCAGGAGGCTAAACCACACATAGGTTCACACAGAGAAAGGAACTAATCAAGTCATTGAAGCATTACAATAGCCAAGAGTGTCAAAGTTATCTCAGGTTCAGAAGATAATACTAGGAACGGAGAAACCAAACACAGAAAAAGAAGAACTTCCTGCAAAACAAACAAGGGAGTTTGCGCAGACAAAGAAAAATCAAATGAAGTCAGCCTCTCGTTTAACTGATAATCATAAGTGAAGTGAGATGGTTTGGAGTTCAGACTTCACTTTTGCAGATAGAAGTTTCTGATTACAGGCTCCCTGAACAACACAGACTTCCTGAGTCTTAAACTCAAGCACCATTAAATCCAATAACACTTAACGGCAATATATTCGCATAAAAGAAAGATACACTGATTGGCAATACAGATGGCCAACTTAGCGATTCTCACTTGCAACAGAATCCAACCAGGATCAAGTTGCTAAATTCTGGAAAGGAAAAGAAGATTATAAACATAGTCCAGAAGTGAAAACACCACTCCACACAACAGATCAAAGCACGGCAAATGAAATCAATGACAGATCGATGGCTTGGTTCATAACGTCCATGCAAACTCACTTTTCTATCAAGAGCAGATGTAGATTATATAGGCTTAGCTCGAGCTAAAGTGCAACGTGAAAAACGATAGCCAAAGCGAACTGGTGAAAACATACCGAAGTTGTATCACTCAGCACCCTCAGAGGGAAACACCAGACTTAGATCATTCATTTTTTTCTTCCTCTTTCTCTTTTTACGCCAACAAAGTGGGTTAGTATAAACGAGGCCAAAATTATTCAGAGAAAATGATCATACGTACGAGAATAACATCAGTAAACCGGTGGAGTTTCGAGAGGAATTTTCCCGTCGTTTTTGATGGGTGGAGTAAACTCCGATCAAATCGTTCCCTTTCTTTCGTTTATAATGCGGGACGATGCAGCTCGACGCCAAAATTCGACGAACAGAGATTTTCGAAGGAAACGACTCGGGTGTGGGTGGCGATTTCTGAGGGAATGTGGCGAAGGTGATGATTCGAAGGTCGGGGGCAAGAAAAATGGTCGGGTGGAGGTTCTCGGATGAATGGGTGCGATGGAGGCGTTCTTCCGACAGAAATGAAGAAGATGATGAGATTCGAGGGCGATTCGATTGAGAGAGTTCGTGGTAGGGGTGGTTGGGAGTGATGATTCGAAGGTCCAGCGTCCTCCCCTCGTCCCCTTGTCGATGGGTTTATTCATAGCCTTCAAATGTCTTCCGGTTTGAAGTACCGAGGAGACATCCCGTGGATTTTTGGGGGGAAGTAACATGTTCTTCTCAAGAACATACCCATACTGCATTGTCTTTGTGGGTTCTCTCAAAAAACATCCTCCATACCTTCGTGTTCTGCTCTTTCTTTCTTTTTAGATGTCGGATTACCGAGGCTGGGGTGGAGCCTGAGGTGGAGGAACATCGAAAAACAAAACTGCTGCTTCTTGGTTTTGACATTTTCAGCGTGGGTCTCTGTTGGAAGAAGAGGGAGATGAACATTTGGGGGAGAACGACAGACCATGCCCATCATGTGGTCTTGATCGGCTATTTCAAAAAGAGCAGCCCCATACCGTTTTTTTTTGTTTTGGTTTTATGAGAGGCAATAGGATAATAAAAATCGAGTCCAAGTTGGGCTGCGTTTGGGCTGGGGAGAAAGGAAAACAAGACCGAAAAAAATAACAAAAGAAACTTGGCTGGGCCAAGTTTCGAACTCAGGTTTTCAAGCACTGCCCATCACACCTTGACCACTTGAGCTGTGGCGAATTTCAGTTTATAACAGTGGACTATAAAACAAAAGTCGTGTTGCAAGCTAAACGAGAAATAAAATAGAAAAACGCCTTATCTAGGAATCGAACCCAGAACCATTGGGTTGTATGGAGAATATGCTAACCGGCTATGCTGAGTCTGAAATCAATATCTTCACGGGAGAAATAATACTAGAGTTTCAGCCCGTACTGGGTTTAAAACTGGATTACTGTTTGAAAACTCATTTTTGGAAAATCGCGTTTTTATGAAATGCTTTGAAAAATGACGGTTTCGTTATGGCACGCATGCTAATATGTTTTGAAAAAGAAAGGCGACGACCCCTCTTATTATTTCGAATTTGCTTTATGGGGTGAGAATTTTTGGTGTCTACAGATGGCTCCCCTTGATTCAATTCTACAAGCCCTTGTAGAATTGGATCAAGGTTGACGGGACGCCAAAAATTCTCACAATGGTTTAGTGGTACATAGGGATGCGACCGTGAGTGCATGAATGTGATTGAAAGTACGAGGACTTATGACGGGCCTAGGATACTAACAATCTGATTTGGTTTAGGGTGCACGAGGGCTTAGGAGTGCCTCAACTAGACCTTTGATATCCAGTCCTAGGGCTTATGACGGGCCTAGAATGCGATTGAAAGTACGAGGACTTAGGAGTGCCTCAACTAGACCTCTTGATATCTAGCTATAGGACTTATGACGAACCTATAATACTTTGAATGGGTACCGTACTAGTAGCGTAATAGCTGCCTAGCAGGCGGATATGAAACGATCTCGCACTAGTAGCGTAATAGCTTGCCTAGTGGAGGAAAATGTGGGACCGTACTAGTAGCGTAATAGCTGCCTAGCAGGCGGATATGAAACGATCTCGCACTAGTAGCGTAATAGCTTGCCTAGTGGAGGAAAAGTGGTGGGACCGTACTAGTAGCGTAATAGCTGCCTAGCAGGCGGATATGAAACGATCTCGCACTAGTAGCGTAATAGCTTGCCTAGTGGAGGAAAATGTGGGACCGTACTAGTAGCGTAATAGCTGCCTAGCAGGCGGATATGAAACGATCTCGCACTAGTAGCGTAATAGCTTGCCTAGTGGAGGAAAAGTGGTGGGACCGTACTAGTAGCGTAATAGCTGCCTAGCAGGCGGATATGAAACGATCTCGCACTAGTAGCGTAATAGCTTGCCTAGTGGAGGAAAATGTGGGACCGTACTAGTAGCGTAATAACTGCCTAGCAGGCGGATATGAAACGATCTCGCACTAGTAGCGTAATAGCTTGCCTAGTGGAGGAAAAGTGGTGGGACCGTACTAGTAGCGTAATAGCTGCCTAGCAGGCGGATATGAAACGATCTCGCACTAGTAGCGTAATAGCTTGCCTAGTGGAGGAAAATGTGGGACCGTACTAGTAGCGTAATAGCTGCCTAGCAGGCGGATATGAAACGATCTCGCACTAGTAGCGTAATAGCTTGCCTAGTGGAGGAAAATGTGGGACCGTACTAGTAGCGTAATAGCTGCCTAGCAGGCGGATATGAAACGATCTCGCACTAGTAGCGTAATAGCTTGCCTAGTGGAGGAAAAGTGGTGGGACCGTACTAGTAGCGTAATAGCTGCCTAGCAGGCGGATATGAAATGATCTCGCACTAGTAGCGTAATAGCTTTCCTAGTGGAGGAAAATGTGGGACCGTACTAGTAGCGTAATAACTGCCTAGCAGGCGGATATGAAATGATCTCGCACTAGTAGCGTAATAGCTTTCCTAGTGGAGGAAAAGTGGTGGGACCGTACTAGTAGCGTAATAGCTGCCTAGCAGGTTGTGAGTATTTGATTGTGAACGAACTTTTGTGGGTACATGCAAATGATCTGCGATGTAAGATGTTCAAGAATAAATGCATTAATTGAATCAAACTCCCTGTTTGTGGATGTAGATTTCTGTGTGAGCAGACGGCTCCAGAGTTGTTTCAAATTTTGAGATGACTTTGGCATGTGGTGATGGCTCCGGTATGAACTGATGGCTCCAGATTACGTTGATGGCCCCAGTGCGGTCGGGTGGCTCCGGTGTGGTCGGAGGGCTCCGACATGATTCATGACCCCATTACAAGCAACGACTCTGGGGTGGTTAGTGGGTTTCGATTTGAATTGAGATTTTGAGTCGAATGGTGGGTTGATGTGATTGGTGGACTGTGTCGTGTTTGACGTATTTTGATGTGGTAGATAAATTCTTGGTCATGTATGGACGGCTTCGGCCCGGTTATGACTTCAGGGTTCTCTCATGATGGCTCCAGGATAGCTCGGGATGGCTCCGGAAAGGGCTACAAGATGGCTCAATTTGGTGATAGCGAGGAAGAAAAGGGGCATTTTTCCTTTGAGGTGGTCGCACCCTGGGTGGGCTGCCTACGTACTCAATTCCGTATTGAGATCAGACCTGACGTAGTTCGAACTTTGTAGGCAAAGCCCTGGTGACGAAATGGCTCGTGTATAGTCTTGAGGTCTCTAGGACGGTCTCAACGTTTGAGGATGACTCTCGCATGGCTCTAGTTCGGTTTTGGATATGATGTTGATGAGGCCCGATGACGCTGGATGGCTCCGGGAAGATCGTCGTATGGCTCCGGATGGCCTTGGTTTTGATTTCTTTTGATTTTGAGTTGAGCTTCGGTAGCGGGAAGCTGAAGTCGACCTTCCACAAGACTAGGCATGGTTCTTACCAGCCGGATGTTGAAAATGAAGTGGTTATGATGCATGCAAATACGATGCAAAATGTGTATGCAATTTTGGAGAGAAGGTACAGTCCTATCTCTATTAATATGAGGTTTACGAATATAAGACATCTTCAGTTTAATCTTGAGTGATTGTTGAGCTAGAATGCGTGAATCACTTTCCACTCACGGAGGGATATGGGTCAATCTTTCATGAGTATGGTTGTGTGTGCAAATGGTGTGATGATGCTCTCGAAGCTCGGAGCAGTATTTTCCTTAGAATTTCTTTCGAGGTTCTGGACTTTCCAATCCTTACAAGTTCCTTTCCTACAATGGGGTAGGTTGTTCATGATTTGGTGCTTAGACTGAAGATTCACTCGCACTCATAAGACCTTGTGGGGTAAGGTCACGCTCATACGCTCATGGTCCCTTTAGTATGACAGGACATGTTGATAACAAGTACGAAGCTTATGATTCATGTTTCAGATCTGATACTTTCAGTTAACGCTCATTGACTTACGAGTCAGAGGTCTTTTGCTGGGTTATAACGGGGCTGAGAGGTGTGATGTACGTCACATGGGACTGGAGGATTTATTTGGGAATTGTGGAGCTTTTGTGCAAATTAGGATGTGTTTCACCTTTGCCATGGGTGGAATGATTAGACAGTTTCGATAACCTTTTATTGGTTTCTTCGGGACATCATTGGTCCTTTCGATTTGGATTTCTCCTTCTTGTCTCTTCTAGTGTACGGTTCGAACTTTCTTCTCATTTTTTGGCTCATCGACTTTCTCAAGTGTTCTTCGCCTTTCATTTTGGCTTTCAGCTTTGGAGCTGCATTGGCTCATTGATCTATAGGGTTTTTTTTAGTATTATCTTCTGAACCTGAGATAACTTTGACACTCTTGGCTATTGTAATGCTTCAATGACTTGATTAGTTCCTTTCTCTGTGTGAACCTATGTGTGGTTTAGCCTCCTGATCATGTGTGCGAGTTTTGTTTGCTAGTTCCTGAACAGATTCGTACGTTCTGCTAAATGTGCTCTTCTGACTTCAACTTTGAGTTTCCTTCATCATCTTCCTGGTACACCAACTCATAACTCAAGTGTTCTGTTAGGATTTATCTGTTTTGAATGGGAATATCCCTCTGTGTGATCATAAAGCTTGTTATGTTCTTGTCCGCATATTGCTGACATTTTGTAAATCTCTGATTCACGTGTGTAATTCATCTGCTCAAACTCTTTCTCTCTTATGTCTGTTTGCTCTATTCGGCTGTAAAAAGAAAATAGAGGTGTTCCAACTACCAGATTAAAAGAAAAGGGGATAAAGAGGCTACTGCAATTGTTATCGATTATACTTGCTGCCAGTTTTCACACCTGCTTGCAAATGTCGTTCACCATTTTTACAAGTGACTACATGGTTAGTTTGACAGTGATATTCAATCCTCTACTCATGCCTGTGAAACTTTTTTAAGAAAAAAAAATGACCTCAAGAGGAATTGAAACTTCGGCTTTGTGTTGCTCCTCTGGTTAGTAATGAGATGACTGGTTAATGCTTGGCTAGATTAATTTGGAAACCCTGGGTTTTAAAACGACACGGTTTGTCGCCTTGAGATGCTAGTAATGAGTATGAAGTTCAGGTTCTATTTGGTTTCTGATTGAATAAAAAACCGACAAGGAGTCATCATGCTTGTACAGTTGGTAAGACAAAAAAAAATGAATGCTGTTTGAAAAGGAGAATAGTTTCAAATATATATACTCAGGTCGTGGTGAATTCTACTTGTGTCCTGCTTACTTCGTTGATGTATTTTGATCTCGCTTTGCGTTTATTTGTTATTATACACTTCATATTATTGTGTAGTTCAGAGGCCCAAGACTTTAAACCCTAGATAGCCCACTAGGTCACCTTTTTTTTAATCAAAGTCATGGAAGGTACCCCACAGCTAGCTTATTTCTGATTTGTTTTGTGGGGAACAATACCTTCCAAAACTTTAAAGATCTCTCTTAAGCCTTTGAAGGTACTCCACAGCTAGCTAGCTTATTTATGATTTGCTTTGTGGGGAACAATACCTTCCACATTTTTAAAGCCTGTCCCAAACCACCCCTTAATTTCACTAAAAACTTTACCCAAAAAAAAAAATGGAAAGAAAAAGAAAAGAATTCAGAGCATTGATTATAGCTTAAGGTTTCTCATTCCAAATTCCTCCATTTTTTTTTCAACCCCTCCAATCGAATTATCTCTCACTTTTAATTGATGTTTCATTTCAAAAAGAAATCTCAACTTATTTTGAACACATTTTTTCTCACTTGTAAATAAAAGCCCAATATCGACCCAATTCCAAAGCTTGGCCCACCCCAATCTCAGCCCAGCACAATCTGGCCCGAAGCCCAAATCCAAGGCCCAAAACCCGAAGCCCAAATCCAAGGCCCAAAACCCGAAGCCTAAAAACCCAAGTGGCCCATTAGTCCGATCCGGCCCATTAGCCCAAGAAGCCCACCACCCAAAGCCCAAAAAGCCTATGGCCCAAAATCAAGCAAGCCCAAGTCCACAAAGCCTAAGTCCACAAAATCAAGCAAGCCTAAGTCCACAAAAATCAAGTCAAGTCCACAAGAATAAAACCTTGAACCAAAGGTTGACCTTTGACCTAAAAATTGACTGAATGTTGACTTTGACCAGAAAACCTTGACCTTGACCAAACCTTGACCTTGACCAAAACCTTGACCCAATCATTGACCAAACCCGAATTTTGACCAGGTTCATCTTCCAATACAAGTCAAACCAAATCAATTCCAACACACGTTTCAAACCCGATTCCTTTCAATTCACTTTCAACTTGTAAATACTTTTTCAAAAATCCAAAAAAACCTAAAATTTCAAACCGTCATTTTATTCAAGTTTTCACAGAAACCATTTTGTAGAATTTTAAAGGAAAAACTCTTCTCACATTACAGAAAACTCTTCTCAAACGCAGAAAGTTCTTCTCACATATACAGAAAGTTTTCTCCTCAAAAACATTTCTCAAAATCAGCGTTTCTTCATCGAGAATTCCGAACAACTTCAAACACTTTCCAACTCAGTTTTTAAACTCCAAAAATAAATTGTTTTCGGGAACATGTAATGTCTAAACACCTTCAAAGAACGTTTTCTTCCTTGTTAGACATCACTTGTCTCTCTTCTTAAAAAAAAAAAATCCGAGGCGGGGCACTGGGGTCATAACCTCCCTTGTCGCGGTCTGGATCTCTTTAGGCGGGGGCATTAGGGTGACAAACCTCCTCTAATTGCAGCCTAGATTTCTACAAGGCGGGGCGCTAGGGAAGTAACGACCTTCCTAGTTGCAGCCGGGATTTTAGAATCGTCTGACTCCCTTCCACTCGATTTCAATGTTTTGATTTTTTTTTAAATGTTTTAAAACCGGGAGTTAGAGACGTTATTAGGGTTCGACCGAGAACATCTCCTTCATGGTGTTTCTCTTTGAATCCTATTTTTCGACATAAATTCATTGCCCCATCTTTCGAGCCTCGGCACTTACCATTAATTAAGTGTCGTGTTCGAGGGGTACATAGGGTAATCCCTTGGGATTATCCGCCCTTTTATAACTAAAACGAATTTGGTTTTAAAATTTTAAGAGAGACAATTCTGAATAAATCAATCCAATCCTTTCATTAGAGCTTCAGTACAAATAAACACTCCTTAATTCTTCCTTGAATCAACTCCAAGTCACAAAAGAACACCAATTGACCAAAATACCCCTCAGCTCTACAAAATGACCAAAATGCCACTCAGCTCTACAAAATGACCAAAACACCCCTCAGCTCTATGAAATGACTAAAATACCCTCAGCTCTACAAAATGACCAAAATGCCACTCAGCTCTACAAAATGACCAAAACACCCCTCAGCTCTATGAAATGACTAAAATACCCCTAAGCTCTACAAAATGACCAAAATACCCCTAAGCTCTACAAAATGACCAAATACCCCTCAGCTCTATAACAACCAAAATCCCCCTTTTGCTCCTCAAAACTTCCAGCATCCTTTTAACCTCGTGAAAGTCGAAACAATCTCAAACCTCTCAGCATTCAAACCAATTTCACCAATCAATATCTCAAGACCAGTGTATTTCTCCAAGCTCTTCGAAATCATCTGTTCTTCAATCCACACTCGATCCTATCCTTTGGCTTTAAAATGAATCTCTCTAATAAGGTTTTGAAAGAAGGTAATCCCGACAATTGGAGACCGAGGTTCCCTCGGGCACCAATCCGAAGTCGTGGTCATTGCCACTTCTAAGGGGTGTAACCCAGTACGAACCCACAATAGAATCTCTGATGCGACCAGATAAGTCCTATCCATAGGGAACAATCTCAGAGTCACCAACGGTTCCTTAGAACCCACCCTTCTCTTCCTTTCCTAGTTCTTAGGTCAAACTAGGTGGCGACTCTAGTCAACTCCGCCTTATAGAGGCATAAGTCCGCGTGGAGCCCATTGAGAGCGGGTGTAGTGCTCACTAGCATTCCCCTTATGCTTTCTGGGAAAGACGGACGATTTAGTAGGTATTTGAGGGCTGCCAGATTAACGGGTTTTCGCCCTCCACAGAATGGCAGTTTCTAGGCATTTAGATAGACCCCCTCATACCGAAAAATCACCCTCCACAGAATGGCGACTCTGCTGGGGAAAACTTGAGTATGTTTTCTCAAACTCAAGGAAGACTGAACTCCATTCAAAATTGTCGGGACTTCCCCACTTCTTTCAAAACCTTCAAGAGATTCTTTTCAAAGCCTCTAGGATTATTTTACTACACACTTAGAGTGTGTATCTGATGAGGACAGATAGGATTTATTAGATCCTCAACAAACATTACAATAATTGGGTTAATAATTAGCTCACGACTAGAAAGAGACACTTAGGATTGAATGAAGCTAACTTCCCTTTAGGTTAATAAACAACCAATTTGGAATCACTAATCTCAAGATAAAACCCTTAGCAAATAGGTCGGTGCTAACTTCATTTGTTCATTTACTGCTTTCATATTCATGTTACAATTGTGGGGTGCATGGGGTGGGTAGCTTAGGACATGCATTCCTCTGTGTCACCCGATTTACCCACGATGTCACGGGATCCCAACCGGTCCACGGTTGATTCCCCATGAGCTAGGGTCACTTTATGAGTGAACAAACCCACGGGCGGTAAGGTAGGTTTCTGACCGACGCCTTGAGCTCATGATCCAAAATTATCCTCCATTATCCGAGTCAAAGCCAGCATATAGTGAACTCTGAGCCTTCAGTGTCCAGCTACCTGGTCCGGTGTCTAAGACGGGTTTATGGAAGTCACCCCCTTGTATGCCGCCTGTCTGACCACCCTTTTGCCTTACCCTGAAGATTGCATGGGCTCAGTTCTCCATTGTTCCTCTGCACTACATGTGTCTCTAAAGCCCAATGTCACGCTATACGTCCATAGAGGATCCCGTATTTACCGGATACCCATACATGGCACAACGTAGTCAGTGAATAATTTGGACTTTAGACACACCTGACCGTGCAGGTGACGAGAGACCCGTTCCCATGCAAATACTTCCCCGAGTTTCCCGAAAAGTGGGGTGTTGTCGGATCATCACTGGCCGTGGCGTATGTTTCCTTATCATCTCGGGTGTCCTGACCTTTCGAACTTAAGCACTCCGGACTTTCTTTACGACGTGTCTCGCAAGGGGCATAACAGAGAAAAACCCCGAGAGATGACAGTGAAGGGACGACGGTTCCCCCGGTGAGATGGAATCATAATTGACCTGGAAAGTGATTATCCTAACATTAACACTTACAGCTCCACATCCAATATAGCCGCGATTTACTTTATGCTATACATGTGTGCAAACCACTTTTTCAGATCAATCCGTTTTAAAATGTTCGGAATTCTCGTTTGCATGTCCCTAAAAGCTATTTTATGAGCTCGTTTAATTTAAAGTTCCACAAAATATTTACAATAAACGGGTTTTTCAAAATTAGTCAATTCTCCTTTAAAAGGTTTATTTCACTAAAATGCTATTTTCCGAAACAATTTTCAAAAATTTGATTTCGAAAAACCTACTTTCCACAAACGAATTTCAAACAATATTCTTCACCAACATGTTTTTTAAAATAGTTTTGAAAACAGTTTTCAAAATTGAATTTCACAAACGTATTTCAAAATAAATGATCCAGTCCCCATGTTATGACCCACTATTTTGAAGTTCAACCCACCTTCAAGAGCAGTAGTCATTACTGTGGAGCGTTCTAGTCATTTCGTGTTTTCACAAAAGTGGTGGATTTTTACATGAAATTCTGTGCTCGATCATTCATCTTTCCTTTCTCAAAAATATCATTTATTCCCCTTGTCAGAGCAAGTAGAGCAGCATTAAGGCCGACTACGCGAATCAGCCGAAAGCTAGAGATGCACCAACCCGCGGAGCTAGCCGAGCAACGTGAAGACCAACGTCAACCATTCGAACCAAAGATCAGAGGAGCACCAGTCCGAACCCAGCAACATGAAGACTAGCAACAACCATTCACGTTCAGGAATGTCGGAAATCAGAAGAACACAAACCCGTGAAATAAATCGAAACACATGAAGACCGACCACATCCAAACAAACGTCGAGTCCAAGAATGTAAAGAATCAGAGGAACACCAACCCGTTTTGTTTGATCATAGTACCGCTTCACTACAAGCGCCCGAAGACGAGCGAGCAGCCGGTCAAGAGCCCAAATACGAGCGAGCAGCTGATCAAGAGCCCGACGACGAGCAAGCAGCCAGGCAAGAGTCTGAAGATGAGCGCAAGCAGTCGATCAGAAGCCCGAGGACGGACCAGAAGAGTTGAAAAGAAGTTTAGCTCAAAACTTCCCCATTTAATGACTTTTAGAATTAATGTATAGGTTTTCCCTAGCATTCTTTTCTCTCTTGTCAATTTCTGAATAGACTTTGTGTATAGGTTGCACATTCCCTTTGAATTTATTTAGATCGATGTGTATAGGGTTCCCCACTCCCTATTTTATTTGCGAATGACCGAGTGTCAAAATTCATATTGAGAAAATCCACCACTTTGAAAACACGCGTTTTTAAAATTGTTTTCTAAAAATTGGTTTCTTTTGGCATGCACGTATAATAAAAAAAACGAATAAGGGACTACCCCTCACATCTATATATCATTCATCAACTCTGCTTTATGGGGTGAAAACTCACGGTATCTACAGGAGGCATCCCCTAAATAAACAATGTCAACAAATACAACCGAGCGCAAAACAAAAACATGCATTGCATACATGACAAAAAGGTCACATGCACTTACAGTCAGTCCAAAATCATCAGCAATACATGAATCTCGTCCACACTCACGAGCATCACACACTCATGTGTTTCATCATCACTTGCCACACACCAGCCTTCATCCCAATATCTCAACCTCCAAACTAATCTTCAATAGGATGGTGAAGAACACCAGAGAGTTTGAGCCTTTTCCAAACCCAGAATCACCATGGGCACCAGTGACCAGAATGATTGAAAAAAAGAAGAAGAAGAAGAAGAAGAAGAGTGCAGTCGTTTCCATATCGTGGGGCTACCATGCGGGAGTTGTCACTCCCTAAAATCCAAAATCCAGGAGCCAATCACCAACCCGACCTCGCTCGAGAGTTACTTCTTAGACAACAACCCCAACTGTTAGACCATATCCAAGACCGACACTGACGGGATGAATTTCATGGACCATCAACTAGAGCCGACTCAAGCGAGACTAGGTGTAGCCTTACCACGCATGCATTGCATCCAAAAAAAACAAACAAACAAACATTCAGTCAAAACTTGAAGTCAACCATCTTCATTCATCATTTTCAGCATTTGACACATCCTATACATAGTAACTCCATATTATCACAACACATTGCATGGTAGATCGTTGCATTTGCATACTCCCGTATCGAAACGACGTCTTTGGCGAAAATCTTGATTGATTGCTTGAATAGAGCGCGTGAACCACGTAACTCTCGACCCATCAATGAACACAAGGGCCTCATCAAAATCAGCACCACAAACCAAGTAAGTAGTGCGCGAAGAGCGGTATTTTCTCTTGAATTCTGAAAGAGGGTATTGGACCATCCACTAAGCGACGAGGGAAGGTAGAGAGAGACAATCAAGGTAAAACCATGAGCGACTTGTGCTTTCCTTCAGCACATGGAGAGGCATAATTTAGAGTGAGATCAATGTCGATAGCAAGATACGAACTGTGGTTCATGCAAAGATTTGAGAATAGTAAGAAAACAATTATTGACTAATGAGAATGATGAGGCACCTAGGAATAAAAATCTCCACAAAACCAAAAAAGCTTTGACTGCCCTGTACATAATCCCTTAGTGAGCCCCGCTGAGCCTTTCATAAAAAAACTCTTTCTTCAAAAAAAAAATCCACAACATGCCACCCCACATATACATACCTACCCTTGCAATAGAGGATCTCGAAGGAGCCGGAGCCATGGCCTCTCCCCCCACCATCTTTCACAAAAAGAACATCGAAAATGTGCAAAGAAATCAGTGAGTCAGTGCAACTCCAGAGCCGAACACCAAAAAGAACATCAAAATTGTCCAAGAAGATCAATGAGCCAATGCAGCTCCAAAGCTGAAAGCCAAAATGAAAGGCGAAGAACACTTGAGAAAGTCGATGAGCCAAAAAATGAGAAGAAAGTTCGAACCGTACACAGAAGAGAGAAGAAGGAGAAATCCAAATCGAAAGGACCAATGATGTCCCGAAGAAACCAATAAAAGGTTATCGAAACCTGTCTAATCATTCCACCCATGGCAAAGGTGAAACACACTAATTTGCACAAAAGCTCCACAATTCCCAAATAAATCCTCCAGTCCCATGTGACGTACATCACACCTCTCAGCCCCGTTATAACCCAGCAAAAGACCTCTGACTCGTAAGTCAATGAGCGTTAACTGAAAGTATCAGATCTGAAACATGAATCATAAGCTTCGTACTTGTTATCAACATGTCCTGTCATACTAAAGGGACCATGAGCGTATGAGCGTGACCTTACCCCACAAGGTCTTATGAGTGCGAGTGAATCTTCAGTCTAAGCACCAAATCATGAACAACCTACCCCATTGTAGGAAAGGAACTTGTAAGGATTGGAAAGTCCAGAACCTCGAAAGAAATTCTAAGGAAAATACTGCTCCGAGCTTCGAGAGCATCATCACACCATTTGCACACACAACCATACTCATGAAAGATTGACCCATATCCCTCCGTGAGTGGAAAGTGATTCACGCATTCTAGCTCAACAATCACTCAAGATTAAACTGAAGATGTCTTATATTCGTAAACCTCATATTAATAGAGATAGGACTGTACCTTCTCTCCAAAAATTGCATACACATTTTGCATCGTATTTGCATGCATCATAACCACTTCATTTTCAACATCCGGCTGGTAAGAACCATGCCTAGTCTTGTGGAAGGTCGACTTCAGCTTCCCGCTACCGAAGCTCAACTCAAAATCAAAAGAAATCAAAACCAAGGCCATCCGGAGCCATACGACGATCTTCCCGGAGCCATCCAGCGTCATCGGGCCTCATCAACATCATATCCAAAACCGAACTAGAGCCATGCGAGAGTCATCCTCAAACGTTGAGACGTCCTAGAGACCTCAAGACTATACACGAGCCATTTCGTCACCAGGGCTTTGCCTACAAAGTTCGAACTACGTCAGGTCTGATCTCAATACGGAATTGAGTACGTAGGCAGCCCACCCAGGGTGCGACCACCTCAAAGGAAAAATGCCCCTTTTCTTCCTCGCTATCACCAAATTGAGCCATCTTGTAGCCCTTTCCGGAGCCATCCCGAGCTATCCTGGAGCCATCATGAGAGAACCCTGAAGTCATAACCGGGCCGAAGCCGTCCATACATGACCAAGAATTTATCTACCACATCAAATACGTCAAACACGACACAGTCCACCAATCACATCAACCCACCATTCGACTCAAAATCTCAATTCAAATCGAAACCCACTAACCACCCCAGAGTCGTTGCTTGTAATGGGGTCATGAATCATGTCGGAGCCCTCCGACCACACCGGAGCCACCCGACCGCACTGGGGCCATCAACGTAATCTGGAGCCATCAGTTCATACCGGAGCCATCACCACATGCCAAAGTCATCTCAAAATTTGAAACAACTCTGGAGCCGTCTGCTCACACAGAAATCTACATCCACAAACAGGGAGTTTGATTCAATTAATGCATTTATTCTTGAACATCTTACATCGCAGATCATTTGCATGTACCCACAAAAGTTCGTTCACAATCAAATACTCACAACCTGCTAGGCAGCTATTACGCTACTAGTACGGTCCCACCACTTTTCCTCCACTAGGAAAGCTATTACGCTACTAGTGCGAGATCATTTCATATCCGCCTGCTAGGGCAGTTACGCTACTAGTACGGTCCCACATTTTCCTCCACTAGGAAAGCTATTACGCTACTAGTGCGAGATCATTTCATATCCGCCTGCTAGGCAGCTATTACGCTACTAGTACGGTCCCACCACTTTTCCTCCACTAGGCAAGCTATTACGCTACTAGTGCGAGATCGTTTCATATCCGCCTGCTAGGCAGCTATTACGCTACTAGTACGGTCCCACATTTTCCTCCACTAGGCAAGCTATTACGCTACTAGTGCGAGATCGTTTCATATCCGCCTGCTAGGCAGCTAGGCATTACGCTACTAGTACGGTCCCACATTTTCCTCCACTAGGCAAGCTATTACGCTACTAGTGCGAGATCGTTTCATATCCGCCTGCTAGGCAGCTATTACGCTACTAGTACGGTCCCACCACTTTTCCTCCACTAGGCAAGCTATTACGCTACTAGTGCGAGATCGTTTCATATCCGCCTGCTAGGCAGTTATTACGCTACTAGTACGGTCCCACATTTTCCTCCACTAGGCAAGCTATTACGCTACTAGTGCGAGATCGTTTCATATCCGCCTGCTAGGCAGCTATTACGCTACTAGTACGGTCCCACCACTTTTCCTCCACTAGGCAAGCTATTACGCTACTAGTGCGAGATCGTTTCATATCCGCCTGCTAGGCAGCTATTACGCTACTAGTACGGTCCCACATTTTCCTCCACTAGGCAAGCTATTACGCTACTAGTGCGAGATCGTTTCATATCCGCCTGCTAGGCAGCTATTACGCTACTAGTACGGTCCCACCACTTTCCTCCACTAGGCAAGCTATTACGCTACTAGTGCGAGATCGTTTCATATCCGCCTGCTAGGCAGCTATTACGCTACTAGTACGGTCCCAATTTTCCTCCACTAGGCAAGCTATTACGCTACTAGTGCGAGATCGTTTCATATCCGCCTGCTAGGCAGCTATTACGCTACTAGTACGGTACCCATTCAAAGTATTATAGGTTCGTCATAAGTCCTATAGCTAGATCAAGAGGTCTAGTTGAGGCACTCCTAAGTCCTCGTACTTTCAATCGCATTCTAGGCCGTCATAAGCCCTAGGACTGGATATCAAAAGGTCTAGTTGAGGCACTCCTAAGCCCTCGTGCACCCTAAACCAAATCAGATTGTTAGTATCCTAGGCCCGTCATAAGTCCTCGTACTTTCAATCACATTCATGCACTCACGGTCGCATCCCTATGTACCACTAAACCATTGTGAGAATTTTTGGCGTCCCGTCAACCTTGATCCAATTCTACAAGGGCTTGTAGAATTGAATCAAGGGGAGCCATCTGTAGACACCAAAAATTCTCACCCCATAAAGCAAATTCGAAATAATAAGAGGGGTCGTCGCCTTTCTTTTTCAAAACATATTAGCATGCGTGCCATAACGAAACCGTCATTTTTCAAAGCATTTCATAAAAACGCGATTTTCCAAAAATGAGTTTTCAAACAGTAATCCAGTTTTAAACCCAGTACGGGCTGAAACTCTAGTATTATTTTCTCCCGTGAAGATATTGATTTCAGACTCAGCATAGCCGGTTAGCATATTCTCCATACAACCCAATGGTTCTGGGTTCGATTCCTAGATAAGGCGTTTTTCTATTTTATTTCTCGTTTAGCTTGCAACACGACTTTTGTTTTATAGTCCACTGTTATAAACTGAAATTCGCCACAGCTCAAGTGGTCAAGGTGTGATGGGCAGTGCTTGAAAACCTGAGTTCGAAACTTGGCCCAGCCAAGTTTCTTTTGTTATTTTTTTCGGTCTTGTTTTCCTTTCTCCCCAGCCCAAACGCAGCCCAACTTGGACTCGATTTTTATTATCCTATTGCCTCTCATAAAACCCAAAACAAAAAAAAACGGTATGGGGCTGCTCTTTTTGAAATAGCCGATCAAGACCACATGATGGGCATGGTCTGTCGTTCTCCCCCAAATGTTCATCTCCCTCTTCTTCCAACAGAGACCCACGCTGAAAATGTCAAAACCAAGAAGCAGCAGTTTTGTTTTTCGATGTTCCTCCACCTCAGGCTCCACCCCAGCCTCGGTAATCCGACATCTAAAAAGAAAGAAAGAGCAGAACACGAAGGTATGGAGGATGTTTTTGAGAGAACCCACAAAGACAATGCAGTATGGGTATGTTCTTGAGAAGAACATGTTACTTCCCCCCAAAAATCCACGGGATGTCTCCTCGGTACTTCAAACCGGAAGACATTTGAAGGCTATGAATAAACCCATCGACAAGGGGACGAGGGGAGGACGCTGGACCTTCGAATCATCACTCCCAACCACCCCTACCACGAACTCTCTCAATCGAATCGCCCTCGAATCTCATCATCTTCTTCATTTCTGTCGGAAGAACGCCTCCATCGCACCCATTCATCCGAGAACCTCCACCCGACCATTTTTCTTGCCCCCGACCTTCGAATCATCACCTTCGCCACATTCCCTCAGAAATCGCCACCCACACCCGAGTCGTTTCCTTCGAAAATCTCTGTTCGTCGAATTTTGGCGTCGAGCTGCATCGTCCCGCATTATAAACGAAAGAAAGGGAACGATTTGATCGGAGTTTACTCCACCCATCAAAAACGACGGGAAAATTCCTCTCGAAACTCCACCGGTTTTTTGATGTTATTCTCGTACGTATGATCATTTTCTCTGAATAATTTTGGCCTCGTTTATACTAACCCACTTTGTTGGCGTAAAAAGAGAAAGAGGAAGAAAAAAATGAATGATCTAAGTCTGGTGTTTCCCTCTGAGGGTGCTGAGTGATACAACTTCGGTATGTTTTCACCAGTTCGCTTTGGCTATCGTTTTTCACGTTGCACTTTAGCTCGAGCTAAGCCTATATAATCTACATCTGCTCTTGATAGAAAAGTGAGTTTGCATGGACGTTATGAACCAAGCCATCGATCTGTCATTGATTTCATTTGCCGTGCTTTGATCTGTTGTGTGGAGTGGTGTTTTCACTTCTGGACTATGTTTATAATCTTCTTTTCCTTTCCAGAATTTAGCAACTTGATCCTGGTTGGATTCTGTTGCAAGTGAGAATCGCTAAGTTGGCCATCTGTATTGCCAATCAGTGTATTTCTTTTATGCGAATATATTGCCGTTAAGTGTTATTGGATTTAATGGTGCTTGAGTTTAAGACTCAGGAAGTCTGTGTTGTTCAGGGAGCCTGTAATCAGAAACTTCTATCTGCAAAAGTGAAGTCTGAACTCCAAACCATCTCACTTCACTTATGATTATCAGTTAAACGAGAGGCTGACTTCATTTGATTTTCTCTTTGTCTGCGCAAACTCCCTTGTTTGTTTTGCAGGAAGTTCTTCTTTTTCTGTGTTTGGTTTCTCCGTTCCTAGTATTATCTTCTGAACCTGAGATAACTTTGACACTCTTGGCTATTGTAATGCTTCAATGACTTGATTAGTTCCTTTCTCTGTGTGAACCTATGTGTGGTTTAGCCTCCTGATCATGTGTGCGAGTTTTGTTTGCTAGTTCCTGAACAGATTCGTACGTTCTGCTAAATGTGCTCTTCTGACTTCAACTTTGAGTTTCCTTCATCATCTTCCTGGTACACCAACTCATAACTCAAGTGTTCTGTTAGGATTTATCTGTTTTGAATGGGAATATCCCTCTGTGTGATCATAAAGCTTGTTATGTTCTTGTCCGCATATTGCTGACATTTTGTAAATCTCTGATTCACGTGTGTAATTCATCTGCTCAAACTCTTTCTCTCTTATGTCTGTTTGCTCTATTCGGCTGTAAAAGAAAATAGAGGTGTTCCAACTACCAGATTAAAAGAAAAGGGGATAAAGAGGCTACTGCAATTGTTATCGATTATACTTGCTGCCAGTTTTCACACCTGCTTGCAAATGTCGTTCACCATTTTTACAAGTGACTACATGGTTAGTTTGACAGTGATATTCAATCCTCTACTCATGCCTGTGAAACTTTTTTTAAGAAAAAAAAATGACCTCAAGAGGAATTGAAACTTCGGCTTTGTGTTGCTCCTCTGGTTAGTAATGAGATGACTGGTTAATGCTTGGCTAGATTAATTTGGAAACCCTGGGTTTTAAAACGACACGGTTTGTCGCCTTGAGATGCTAGTAATGAGTATGAAGTTCAGGTTCTATTTGGTTTCTGATTGAATAAAAAACCGACAAGGAGTCATCATGCTTGTACAGTTGGTAAGACAAAAAAAAATGAATGCTGTTTGAAAAGGAGAATAGTTTCAAATATATATACTCAGGTCGTGGTGAATTCTACTTGTGTCCTGCTTACTTCGTTGATGTATTTTGATCTCGCTTTGCGTTTATTTGTTATTATACACTTCATATTATTGTGTAGTTCAGAGGCCCAAGACTTTAAACCCTAGATAGCCCACTAGGTCACCTTTTTTTTAATCAAAGTCATGGAAGGTACCCCACAGCTAGCTTATTTCTGATTTGTTTTGTGGGGAACAATACCTTCCAAAACTTTAAAGATCTCTCTTAAGCCTTTGAAGGTACTCCACAGCTAGCTTATTTATGATTTGCTTTGTGGGGAACAATACCTTCCACATTTTTAAAGCCTGTCCCAAACCACCCCTTAATTTCACTAAAAAACTTTACCCAAAAAAAAAATGGAAAAGAAAAAGAAAAGAATTCAGAGCATTGATTATAGCTTAAGGTTTCTCATTCCAAATTCCTCCATTTTTTTTCAACCCCTCCAATCGAATTATCTCTCACTTTTAATTGATGTTTCATTTCAAAAAGAAATCTCAACTTATTTTGAACACATTTTTTTTCTCACTTGTAAATAAAAGCCCAATATCGACCCAATTCCAAAGCTTGGCCCACCCCAATCTCAGCCCAGCACAATCTGGCCCGAAGCCCAAATCCAAGGCCCAAAACCCGAAGCCCAAATCCAAGGCCCAAAACCCGAAGCCTAAAACCCAAGTGGCCCATTAGTCCGATCCGGCCCATTAGCCCAAGAAGCCCACCACCCAAAGCCCAAAAAGCCTATGGCCCAAAATCAAGCAAGCCCAAGTCCACAAAGCCTAAGTCCACAAAATCAAGCAAGCCTAAGTCCACAAAAATCAAGTCAAGTCCACAAGAATAAAACCTTGAACCAAAGGTTGACCTTTGACCTAAAAATTGACTGAATGTTGACTTTGACCAGAAAACCTTGACCTTGACCAAACCTTGACCTTGACCAAAACCTTGACCCAATCATTGACCAAACCCGAATTTTGACCAGGTTCATCTTCCAATACAAGTCAAACCAAATCAATTCCAACACACGTTTCAAACCCGATTCCTTTCAATTCACTTTCAACTTGTAAATACTTTTTCAAAAATCCAAAAAAACCTAAAATTTCAAACCGTCATTTTATTCAAGTTTTCACAAGAAACCATTTTGTAGAATTTTAAAGGAAAAACTCTTCTCACATTACAGAAAACTCTTCTCAAACGCAGAAAGTTCTTCTCACATATACAGAAAGTTTTCTCCTCAAAAACATTTCTCAAAATCAGCGTTCTTCATCGAGAATTCCGAACAACTTCAAACACTTTCCAACTCAGTTTTTAAACTCCAAAAATAAATTGTTTTCGGGAACATGTAATGTCTAAACACCTTCAAAGAACGTTTTCTTCCTTGTTAGACATCACTTGTCTCTCTTCTAAATAAAAAAAATCCGAGGCGGGGCACTGGGGTCATAACCTCCCTTGTCGCGGTCTGGATCTCTTTAGGCGGGGCATTAGGGTGACAAACCTCCTCTAATTGCAGCCTAGATTTCTACAAGGCGGGGCGCTAGGGAAGTAACGACCTTCCTAGTTGCAGCCGGGATTTTAGAATCGTCTGACTCCCTTCCACTCGATTTCAATGTTTGATTTTTTTTTTAAATGTTTTAAAACCCGGGAGTTAGAGACGTTATTAGGGTTCGACCGAGAACATCTCCTTCATGGTGTTTCTCTTTGAATCCTATTTTTCGACATAAATTCATTGCCCCATCTTTCGAGCCTCGGCACTTACCATCTTAATTAAGTGTCGTGTTCGAGGGGTACATAGGGTAATCCCTTGGATTATCCGCCCTTTTATAACTAAAAAGAATTTTGGTTTTAAAATTTTAAGAGAGACAATTCTGAATAAATCAATCCAATCCTTTCATTAGAGCTTCAGTACAAATAAACACTCCTTAATTCTTCCTTGAATCAACTCCAGTCACAAAAGAACACCAATTGACCAAAATACCCCTCAGCTCTACAAAATGACCAAAATGCCACTCAGCTCTACAAAATGACCAAACACCCCTCAGCTCTATGAAATGACTAAAATACCCCTCAGCTCTACAAAATGACCAAAATGCCACTCAGCTCTACAAAATGACCAAAACACCCCTCAGCTCTATGAAATGACTAAAATACCCCTAAGCTCTACAAAATGACCAAAATACCCCTAAGCTCTACAAAATGACCAAAATACCCCTCAGCTCTATAACAACCAAAATCCCCCTTTTGCTCCTCAAAACTTCCAGCATCCTTTTAACCTCGTGAAAGTCGAAACAATCTCAAACCTCTCAGCATTCAAACCAATTTCACCAATCAATATCTCAAGACCAGTGTATTTCTCCAAGCTCTTCGAAATCATCTGTTCTTCAATCCACACTCGATCCTATCCTTTGGCTTTAAAATGAATCTCTCTAATAAGGTTTTGAAAGAAGGTAATCCCGACAATTGGAGACCGAGGTTCCCTCGGGCACCAATCCGAAGTCGTGGTCATTGCCACTTCTAAGGGGTGTAACCCAGTACGAACCCACAATAGAATCTCTGATGCGACCAGATAAGTCCTATCCATAGGGAACAATCTCAGAGTCAACCAACGGTTCCTTAGAACCCACCCTTCTCTTCCTTTCCTAGTTCTTAGGTCAAACTAGGTGGCGACTCTAGTCAACTCCGCCTTATAGAGGCATAAGTCCGCGTGGAGCCCATTGAGAGCGGGTGTAGTGCTCACTAGCATTCCCCTTATGCTTTCTGGGAAAGACGGACGATTTAGTAGGTATTTGAGGGCTGCCAGATTAACGGGTTTTCGCCCTCCACAGAATGGCAGTTTCTAGGCATTTAGATAGACCCCCTCATACCGAAAAATCACCCTCCACAGTATGCAGTACCCTTTACAACATCAAGGTGCCTTCAAGATACTCCTCAAACATAAGAGCCTAGTGTCCATGACAGATTTGAAATAGTAGGAGTGAAATCTCACGATTATCATGTCCTAGTTCAAGAATTTTTGCCAATTGCATTGCGTGGGATCTTGCCTGATGCTGCCAGACACACAATCACAAATGTTAGTTGTTCCTTAAAACCATTTCGCCTAAGGTTCTTGATGCAGACACTCTAACTAAACTACAAAAGGATCTTATTGTGACAATGTGCCAGCTGGAGATGTATTTTCCTCCCTCGTTCTTCGATATAATGATACATCTCCACGTGCATCTTGTAAAAGATTTTGATGGGTGGTCCTTTGTACCTTCGCTACATGTATCCGTTCGAAAGCTACATGGAGAAAATGAAGAACCGTCGTCACCCAGAGGGCAGTATTATAGAGGGCACTGTGATAGAGGAAGTTGTAGACTTCTGCATGAATTACCTAGAAGGTGTCGATACCATTGGACTTCCACATTCTAGACACGAGGGCAGATTGAAGGGTGTTGGCATGGTGGGACGGAAACTGAAAATAATTGATATAGACACTCTCAGCAAAGCTCATTTAGCTGTGCTGAGTCATCTTGAATATGATGAACCGTACTTTGATGAACACTTGTGCGTTTAAGAGCACAATATCCAAACATGAGTGACGTTAGACTACAAAATGAGCAGAACAGAACATTGTCAGATGGTTCAGAGACTGAGTGTTGTCCGATCAGTCCACGAATGTGCCTGAACTGATTAAAGTAATTGTATTTGACCAAATCTGGATGTAATTTCTTATGAAGGGTACGATGTCAATGGATTCACCTTTTTCACAGAACGTCTGGATCGCAAGTCAACGAATCAAAACAGTGGCGTAGAGCTTGAAGCTTATCTAGACTTATATGACATTAGCGGTATGGGTCGCAGTCCAGTCTCAGTAAAACAAATATTTCAGTGTTATACAAGACATCTGGGTATTGAACTACAACAACTATGAAATGTGTGTTTTCTGGTGTAACTGGGTTAACAACAAACATGGCTACCGTGAGGAGGAGCATGGTATGAAACTTGTTGAACTGTCTAGAGCTACTCCCACGGTTGAGCCATTCGTTGTTGGGATGAAGGTTAAGCAGATATTTTATGTAACTGATCCCTGCAATCCTAGATGGTTTGTGGTGCTTAAAGGGAGAAGAGGAATAGTTGGTGTGATGGTGTGGTTGATGAGATGAGTATGACACAGAAGATGAACCTCCAACTGTTCCTATTTCATTGGAAGAGGCTGAGGTCACTGGTCATCGTGAGTATATACGATCACACCATAACGAGGGAATGTGGATTGAGAGATTATGGTGTATGTAAGTTATTACCATTAAAATTTATAAGTAATTAACAATCTTTTACTTGTTGCTTGTATATGACCATTGCTAAATTCAGTGTGTATTTTTGTGCCATTACCCAATGCTTAATTTTATTTCAATTCTTGCAGGCATGGCAAAGAGTTCGAGTTATTTTGCGATGAGTTAGAAAATGATCAGCAAATGGTTCCGGTTCCTTCTACCAGTGCCCCTTCTACCGCGGGCCCTTCTACCGCTAGCCCTCTTGCTGCTGGCCCTTCTACAGCTGGTGCTACTACTGCTGCCCCTTCCATGAGTGCACCTTCTACGAGTGCAACTCAGAGACCAGAGGTAGAGGCCAGACCCATGGGATGAAGCTGTAGAAAACCGATGAGATCAATCTTGTCGGGACCGGTATGGGAGGTATTGTGGGGGCAGCAGGTCAGAGTTCGCTAGTATGCTAGGGACTCTGTCCAGATCACATTGCTCCTCCATCAACCACACATAGCCACAAGTTCGAGAGAAGTTAAGGAGACCATCTGGAAGAAGGTGCAAGAACGGTACAAGATCCTAGAAGAAGTGAAGAAGAACGTTCTTTCTACGGTGAGCGGTAAAGCTAAATCATTCCGCCACTTGGTGGAGAACTGGATCACTAGGGTGCCCCCACGCAAGCCTCCGCCGTATGTCGTGTACAACGGCATGATCACCGAAGAGGAGTGGAAGGAATTCGTTGAGCACCACTCCACCCCCCGAGTTCAGGGTATGTTTGTGTGTACTCTTTTCTATTAAATTATATCATGTTTTTATCCCTGATTTTTAATTAATTTTCTATTGTAATGTCTTAACAGCAAAGACAAGAACAAGCATGGCAAAACCGTGAAGCGAATCTCTACCCCCCACACCATGGGACGAAAGGGATATGTGGGCAGCCTCGATCAGTGGAAGAAGTTGGTTTGCTGACGCAGAGGAACAAGACGACAGGGAATGCCTGATCGAGGATGTCTCTGAGGTGAGTAGGGTGCAATGTACCTACTGGGACGCCAGAGAATGACCAGAGAAGGTCAGAGAATATTTCCTCACGCTGCGATGGCACAACTCGCTAACCAAATTGTAAGTGTTTGGAAGTAGCTATTAAATAATTTAATTATAGACTCAAGCGTTTCTAGATCTTAAATTTAGTGCTAACTTCTTTGACAATTGAACAGTATGAAGCGGCACAAGAGAGGAAAAATAGACACACGCTCCTCCTTCTCAAGACGACCCTCTCAATCAAGTGCTCGGTATGAAGGATCACCCAGGGCGTGTTAGGGGATTTGGGGAGAGAAGTGCGTCAGAAGCATGTATTCCCTCCATCTGCTAAGAAGGGTCATATGAATGTTGTTGGCATCGAGGCGATGGTAGAGCGTAAGTTAGCTGCTGAGTGCCAAGCTAATGAGGAGAAATTGGCTGTTGAGCGCCAAGCTAACAAGGAGAGATTGGCTGCTGAGCGTCGAGCTTGTTTATTAAAGGAGCAAAACAAATGTCGTCTCCAAGTATTGTTGGACGGGCACCCTGTAGATGTGGCCTACGGGACAGTGTTGCCATTAGGTCCACTCACACTCATTAATTTTGTATGTCTACCCGCATTCTACGCGTGTGTGACCTTGGACTTGATAATCGATTGAAAATGCATACCTTCCGATGGCGTTTGACAACAAATGCACGTTGGTTGAAGCGAAGGGAGACATATTACCTTGGACAACATGTTATAATGTTGTCACCGATGAGGTAAGACTGTTTGACAACCATTTAGTGTCTAATATAATCCATTATATAGCATTTAGTGTCTAGTATAATCCATTATAGATCCTTGAGCTTCCTCGCCGCGTATCTTGGCACAGAGAAGAGATCAACCAGCCGGCAGCGCCTGTCCGCAGTACAAGGGTATGTTCTAGATAGATGTTTAATGTTACTATAATAATCAATTTGTAATTATATTTACCTTCTTATATATTATTGTTTGTGTGTGAAGGGTAAGAATCCAGTGACCCGGGGTGTAAAAGGTAAGAATCAGTGACCCGGGGTGCGAAAGGTAGAATCTAGTGACCCGGGCTCACACCAGAACTTCTGGGGCGCCGACAAGTAGGTTCACACTGCCAGAAAAACTTATTAAAGTCTTAGGGCCTCGCCAGATCAATCTCTATGACAGGATCATTGCGAGGTCACCTCAATGCATCAACTTCATGATGATGCTTCCAAAGTCAATGTTTCACTATGAAGAAGATATGACCACGGCGATCAACTTTGGGGACATCAGAGAGATGATATGTGGAGATTACTTGAACATTAACATAATTCAAGCTTATCTAATGTAAGTGTTCTTTCCTTATACTATAAAAACATATAGAATAAGTACCTATGAAGTCGCATTGGCTAACTTTTATAGTACATGTGATATAATAGAGGTCTACTACAGAGATGTCATTAGAAGAACATCACCTTCATTTCTGCGGTGTGTGTAGAGCGTTTATTTATGACTCAGTCAATAGGGAGCCGGGGAGTTTTGTGAATACATGAAGCATTGCTTCAATGTTGCTGATGAAACGAATAAATTATTTTTGCTAATGTCGTATCACCAAACGTGAGTTCTGATGTACATTTACATACTAATTAGCTAACTTTGTTTTACCTTCATTCCTCATTTCATTTTGTATTTGAAATTGTAGCCACCACTAGGCTTTGTTTATCTTCTGCACTGCCACTGCTTCTCTGCTCGTTCTAGATCCACTAGGGCAGTGGGCAGAATTCAATACTAAAGACTTAATCAAAAGGTAAGTTTGTATTACTGCTTAATTATTTGTTGGTTTTTTGAACCAAAATTAATTACTCGTTCATTTTGCTTGACATTTTTGTTATTATGTGACAGTTGTTACAAAAAAAAACCCTCAGAGAGAGTTTACTGACATGAAAGTCACATACATCAAGGTTGGGTAATTCATTTATTCATTCGTGCCACTTATCGTTTTACAATTGTTTTACACTTGTGAATTTTGGTGATTTAGTGCCCTACCCAAAAGGATTCCAGGAGTTGCGGGTACTACGTGATGCGCGGTACATGTACGAGTTTTGCGGGTACTTCCCAGCATTTGAGAACTCTAAGTCAAGGTAATACGATAGACAACGCTGTCTTGTATTTAATTCTTTGTGCATATTTTCTATGTCTTATCTTAATCTCATTATATGTTCCATTCCTTTTCTTGTTCCAGATTAAAGAGCACTTTGCCAAATCCTTGACTTATGGTGCAACAGACTTGTATCATGTCAAAGAGAGCATGGCAGCCTTATTTTTGAGAATGGATTAGTAGACTAGCTAGCTTTTTGTATATATTGTAGTGGCATGAAACTGAAATGACATTTACTGAATTGCTAGCTACTGTAACAGATTTGTATGTATTGCAGAAAATGTCTTTTGATGTTATTTTGTTTGAGTTTTAACATATACTGTTATCTGTTAGTAATGAAAGCTGTTGTACGATTCTGGTGTAATTAAAGATGTTGCTATCTGTTGCAATTATGCGCAGAGAATGTGTTTTGTTGCTATTTGATTCAGGTGTGTAATAATTGTGCAGTTTCTGCATATCTGTTGCAATTCTACAGTTCTATAATACTGCCCTCTGTTGTAATTGTGTAGTTCTGTAATAAAAAAACGTAAAAAATAATAAATAAAAAAACACTTTACATTACGGTTCGAAGGAAAACGGTAATCTAAAGTGCTTTGGCGTGCGCGCGTCGTTGGACTTTATATTACGATTTTCCTTCGAACCGTAATGTAAAGTCCCTGACACGCAGGACCGGAAAAAGGCCTTTAATTACGGTTTTAAACCGTAATTGAAGACGTCTCTATCTTAGGTGACGCCCGCGTTAACTACGGTCCAGAACCGTAAGTAAACAGGGTTTTAGACCGTAATTTAAGGCCTCCGTTCCACCAGTGGATGTCCTCTAGACGGGATCTCTCTCGAACCTCAGGCACGAAGCAAAGAAACCCCTGGCAGCCCTTCCTCAAGAAGCTGACTGTCTGCATAGCAGACACTAACACCGGTGCACACTGGACTGAATTCCCCACAAAAGCGAAACGGGTCTCACCCGGGCTATAAAAACGACTCTCCTAGCCGCACAATCTATATGGGCATGGTGCTCTGCTAGCCAGTCCATGCCCAGTATCACATCAAAACATGACATACTCATAGGAATCAAATCAGCAGACAAAGTCCTATCCAGAATCCCTACAGGACAAGACTTGCACACAAAACCAAGTACACAAGCAGGCACACCACTCAATGGGCTAGATATACACAGATCAACATCACGAGGCACAACAGACAACCCGAGATTACCCACTAAATCAGTAGAACACAAAGGAGTGGGTAGCTCCTGAATCAAATGGACAGAGAAGAGATCTGAAGAATACCTTAAACAACGTGATCTAAGCCACGGTCACGCTCGCCATCCAATGCATACACTTTTTCCTGGGTCTGAGGCTTCTTCTGGTCGGTCTTCTGCCCAGACCCAGAACCAGTGCCTCTACCCTTTGAACTGCCACTGCTACCTCTAGCCTGTGGACACTAGGCGATGCGATGATCCAAGGAGCCACACTTGAAACACGCTCTTGACTTCCTGTAGCACTCCCGCCAGGATAAAATCAGTCACAGTCATGACACTTCGCCGCAGCAGGCAATGAAGAAGATGAAGCTCCACAGTCCCCTCTGAACTTCTTCTTCTGAGAAGAAGTCTGGTCCCGCCTCTCGGGCTTCTCCACACGACCCTTCCTTTTCTAGTCCTTGCCCTTATCGGGCCTTTGATATCTCCTCTCAAACTGCTGCCTCGCCTGCAGCTCGGTCTCCACCACCAAGGCAACATCAGCCACATCCCGGAATGTCTTGTGGTAAAAGGGTGCCACTGCTGCTCTAATCTCGGCCCTTAGCCCGGCCACGAACATCGTTACCTTCCGGTTATCATCCGGCTCAGGCACAAACTTAGACAATGAGATAAACTTATGCATGTAGTCATCAACAAACATCTCCTTAGTCTGATGAAGTCTTCCATACTCCACTATCTTTTGGTCTCTGAATAAATCAGGATAGAACTATTGATTAAAGCAAGCTCTGGACTGGTCCCATGTCCACGGATGGGAGTACTTCCTGAAACTAGATAGCGCTTCTGATGCGTCCCCGATCGGTCGTGGATGTATCGTGGACTCAATTAAACTTTGTTGGTTAAGAAAGAACAAAATAAACTTAAACTAGAAACTCCATTTCGATTGAGAATTTACACATAAAAATTCACTCAATCTCCCTCGCCCTCATACACGGACTCCGGGACAGTTTAGGATTTTATCCCAAAGTCCTCTACCCTCCCCTGACAACCGGCCTACGGTTCCCCAACCGCTCCCTGACTGATCAATCAACCAACTTACAAAGTGTTGTCACGCAACTCCAATCCTAACCAGCTCACCAACTCTCTAGCCTTTACACACACTTAAGTCTACTACTCACTTGCCCTTATTATCTCTATATTCTTCTCTCTTGTACAGGCTTGCTTTCATACAAAATAAATGCAAGTATATATACGGCAAGTTAGGACGTAACTACCGTCCTATAAGCAGGTAAAGTCAAGATTTGGTGGCTCTTAGAGGTGTCTTGTCATGCTCCCATGCTTGATTGAAGGCATCCCCCTGGTGCCTACTTGAATGTTCTCAGAGGGCAGCCTTATCAGTCTTCGAAGAAAACTTGTGGAAGTGTCCTCCGCAAATGTTCTCCGAAGATGTCTTCTAGAAATTTCCATTTCTTTTGGATTGATATTCACACATCTCCACAATGACAGGCTGACCCCTTGTAAATGTCATACTGTACTTAACTGTCTGGCATATTGTAGGCTTGATCCTCAAGCCTATAAATAGGGTTCACCCCTTGTAATAAAGGTTTACATAATTTTGGCATTCGACACCACATTTTAGCTCTCAAAACCCATTCTTTCTCCTGCACAATTGGTCTGATTTAGTCTCGCAATTTCATTTAAATGCTAATAGAGATTTTAGTAGGTACTATATATACAATTATGTACAAATAATTAAACTAAGACATGGGGAAAATTAAGAATGTGCCGGGCATATCATACCCGGCACTAAACACGGCATAAAATAAAATGTAAAAGAACCTACTCAATCTAATACGGGTAGCAAACAAAAACCCGGTCAAAAGTAGCAGGGAAGCAAATTAAGACCAAGTAAGTCGAACCCTAGGGACTTGTATAGAAAATTAATCCTAGCCTTGGTAATTACTAAGTAAAGAGGGGGGAAAATGTGATAGATTTCCTAATTCTAATAACAACTAACGAAACTAAGCGGTATTTACAATGAATTTATTCTTGATTCAGGGCTTAAAACCATCTAAGTATCAATATGAACTCGAAACATAAACACAAGCCTTCGAATTAACCAACAATTGAATGCGCCGGACATCTTGCCGGGCACCAGATGCACGGAACATTCAAAGACATTGAATGTGCCGGACACAGGAGATCCGGCATTACACCCGGCACGTTCAAAATGTAAATGCCCCTCTCTTGCTCCGCAACGAAAACAAGAAACTCATCCCTATTAACAAATCGAGCATATATCATGCCACGAAATGAACAAGGAAATAGGGGAAGATGGATTAATTCTCACTCTTACTACTAACCCTTAATTCATAAGAAGAGAGTAGGAAGAACCTATTTACAGTGTAACTTCTACTTTTGGACTTCTTTTCCTCAGTAAAATTGCATGAAAAGAACAAGTGATCAACCAATTCGCTTGCAATAAGAACCATCTCTTACTAAACTTGAAATCATATTAAGAAGAACACATTGTTTTAAAAAGAGAGTTTCATCCCAACCAAGAACAGAAGGATTACTACTCAATCACCTATGAATTGAAGAAGGAAATACAAGGAGAAGGGAGAGATTTGACATAGCCTTCACCCTCTAATTCTTCCCCCAAATCTTCTTCTTCTTCTCTTGAATGGTTGTGCAGCAATTCCTTAGTCGAAATACGTCAATTTTGTGGAATATGTGGTGTGGGAATATGGTGGAATGAACAACCCAAAATGCACAGATTCTTGCGCCTTTTATAGACAGAAAATCTTCAGATGCCGGGTCGTATGTCGGGTAGAAGTCATCCGGCATAAGGATTAAACACGTGCTTTTCAGTAACGGTCGAAACCGTCTTGGCGCGAAAAGTCACTTCTGTCGGACAGATTTTATCCGGCATCATACCTGGCATCGAGTATTTGGATAACGTTAAATAACCGATATCTTTTGGTGAACAGGCGCATCTTTTGCTTATGCCGGATATAAAATATCTGGCACCATATCCGGCAACATCCCTTTTCTGCTGCGTACTTGTGTCGTGCATGAGAAGTCCGGCTCCATATCCGGCAAGGTTTGGTTTTCGATGTAAAACTTGCTCCTTGCATGGAAAACACTAAGAGCATTAGTCTGAACACATAAATTGACTTTTTATATAAATTAATGTAAATACTACCTATTCTAACCTTTTTAACTAGTAATACTACAAATCTAGCTTATAAAATATGATAAATCTACGGCTTATCATCAAACTAGGTGCAAATTCACAATCTCACGAGGATTTTGAAACAATTTTCAAAGTTGAAGGAATTTATGGAGTTTCAAAATGATTATAGTGAACTTTTGGGAAGATTTTGTGAGAGAGGTTTGAGACCGGTTTTTGGAGAATTTTTGTGAAGTGTTTTAGGGAATATTTGTGAAATTTTTTGTAAAAGGTTTTGTGACAGATTTTTGGAGAATATATTTTTTATGGTTTTTGGAAAGTTTTTGTGGAGGTTTTGGGGAGAATTTTTAGAGGTTTTTTCGGAGAATTTTGTGAAGGGCTTTGGGTTTAAAAAGGTTTTCGTATTTTTGTGATGATTTTTTGAAGTTGGGATTGACAATTTTGAAGCTATAAATGGTTTTGAATTTTGTGAACTTTTTGAAGTTTTAAAACATTTTTTTAATTAGGATTAATTTCTAAAATGATTATGGAAGTTAGAAAAGTTTTTTAATTTTGAATATTTTTTTTAGGTTGAAAACGTTTTTTTGTTGGATTTCTAAAATGATTTTGAAGTTACGACGCTTTCTTGGTTTTGATGTTTTTGAAATTTGGATATGTCTCAAAAATAAAATAAAGTAAATATGACTTATTTTTTGTGAAATACAATAAATTGAAATGATGATTATTATTTGAAGTAAACTTGAGAGATGGTTTTGAAAGCAAGAATGATTTTTTTTTAATTTAAAGTGATTTTATTTGACTGAAAAAGCTAGCAATTTAGAAAATGTTTTTATTTTGTTTTATTGTTTTTGCGACCGGATTAAGATTTTTGAGTCTTAAAACTCCATGATTAGGGATGGTTTAGAAAGTATTTTTAAGTATTAGTATCTCCCACCGATCCGGTACTATGACCATCAAAATGTGAGAAATACTCTTGAACAGTCCTAGGACTTTTCTAGAGAAGCAACAAAAAAATTATGGGCCCAAATTGGACTTAGCCATCTAATCTTTCTTGCCTGGGACAAACACAATCCACCAAAAAGTGGTCATGTGAAGATGACCGATTGCCCAACATGTATCCATTCCAAACTCAAGCACAGAACATGGGTTTTCTCAATGAAACCGAAAATATAGAGCAAACTCAAAGCCTTGCTATATAGATTTTAAAGGAGACAACCACAATCATAAGAAAAAAACGGAATTGAACCGAACCGAGACAACAAAACCGGTTTGAATGTCAGGTTACACTTTGATTGTTCAAGTTAATCGAAATTACACTACGGTTTGCCGGGGAAGAAACATACATTAAGAGAAGACAACTTGCGACTCTTTTGGTCACCGACAAATGTAATGTGGCACTGGTGGATCCGACCTGAACATTTTGAGGTTGCAATTGATGTCGACTTCATATTCTTTTGCATTTGTGTGAAGAATAATGTTTAGCTTCCAAAAAGTAGTGGCGGACGAAGAATATGACCCATTACTTATTTTCGATTTGAAGGAGCTTATAACACCCCTACCGCTAATCCCCTAATTAACGTCTAATCGTCACGGACTCTACACTAATCACAGCGGAACAATCAAACTAGATAGAGGGTGATACACGCCATTAGTCGCCCCGCGCGACTAACTAGGCCTCAATCAACAAATAATACGGTCTGATAGTAAAGAAATACCGAGTTACCATTAACAACTTCAACAACCCCTAAGCAAACTCCAACAATATACATATCCTTGTTCTCCCACAACAATATCCAAAAGTGATTACCGAGACTAAGAGTTAATTCACAATTACAACCCTTCAAGAATCTATCAAAATGCAAGTGTTTACAACTAACATAATTCAAGGGTTTACAATTTCCAAATCCAAAAGGGTGTACCCCATGGTACACCGGCTACAAGGTTCTAACCGTGTAAAACTCGGTACACCAATCAAAATAACTAGTCTATCAAAAGAAGTATCCCGGTCATTTCCGACCCGTCAACCATCTCGAGTTCCTGCAATAAAAACAGTGCCCCAAGGGGCTCAGCAAAAGCTGCATATGACTTTCGCATACCCCGCGTGCTAACGGGGTACGCCAGCTAATTGGTCGCCAACATGCGGTTCGTTTTATAATAAACAACATGCTAAAATAAAAAAAATCATAAGCATGCGTGGAAACATTCATACAAGTCATTTCAATCAATGAAGAGTGAATCTCACAATCAACAATCAAGGTTTCAATCTCAATCAAACTTCACAATGGGTTAGCCCAATTACCATCCGGGTTAATCGGATGTCATTACCTCATTACTCAAGATCAATAACTCACACAAGTCAAGATCTTCCTCAATCAATTTTTCTTCTCCAATCAATTCTCAAGTCAAGTCAGTGTGACCTCCGGGCTGCGACAAGACTATCCCACCACCGGGCTTAAGGTTGGCCCACTTAACCAGGTTGCTACCCATTTAAGGGGTTTGGACCATGGAAAAGATTATAGCCAGGACTCGGTTAACAATCTCTCTAGTTACCTCATCCTCACGCGTGGCCAAAACTATATCGGGCTTCTCAAATTCTCCCAATTTTCTCAATTCCCAATTCTCAATGTTAGAGTGTTAGATGGTTAGGGAGTTAGTGAGTAGCCCACAAACAACCAATCAAGCTTCCACAATCAATCAACCAAACACTTCAACAAACCAACATAACTTCCAAGTTCAATCACCAACCAACAAGGCATATTAATTGCAATATATTGGAAAGTGCAATAAACCAATTACATGTTTTATCTTGTTTAGGTGGTTGCACATAAACACACAAACAAACAAGCCGAGGTAACCTCGGTAGCATACGGGGCATGAAAATCATACCGTTCACCGACGCTTCCGGATCACCGACTCTTCTTTGGAAATCGACTATTCGAATCCTATAACACACGGCATCGGACGGTTAAGTATCTACACTTAACCTAATTTGTTTCATTTTTAAATACTCCCAAACAACCACACCTTAATCCAATGAATCATTTACTTCTTATTTTTCTCAAGCTTGTTCTCTTACTTAGGTGTATATTTTCTCACCATTATTACTCTATTAGTGGTATACTATTAATGCCATATAATATATACATATATGATTACTCTCTCTTTTTTTTTACTCAACCGACCTTACCCAGGGTCGGCCCCAAGGTCGGTCGAAGTTAGTAGGTTACGATTCTAGAAAATTCAACTACGACCGACCTTACCCAAGGTCGGTCCTAGGGTCGGTCGAAGTCAGTAGGCATCCGTTTTGAAAATTTAAACATGACCGACCTTGTAGGGTAGGTCCAAAGGTCGGTCCAAGTCAGTAGGTTTTTGGGTTCAAAAATTGTGACTCGACCAACCTTGCAGGGTAGGTCCCAAGGTTGGTCGAAGTCAGTAAACTTCTGTGTTTTCAAATTACGACTCGGCCGACCTTGCAAAGATCGTTCCCAAGGTCGGTCGAAGTCAGTAGACTTTCGTGTTTGCAAATTCTGGCTCGACCGACCTTCCCAGGGTCGGTCCCAAGGTCGGTCGGCTCCAGTATGCTTATTTTAAAATTTTGTTTCAGCTCCATTTCTTACCCAATTCTTCCCCAATCTTTTCAAAGCCTTTATAAACATATTTAACAACAATCTATGCACTCTAAACCCTCATAAACCATTTACTAAGTTCATCACTCATTCCTATGTAATTTTACACAATTTTTATCACCTTCATTTCAGCACTTGCACTAGTTCTTCCTAGTTTCTTCTATGCTACAGATTTTATTTTCTATCTCAATAGCTCACCTACTAGTGTTTCTCTAACCCTCATCTTGCATTATTTTCCCTCTACCTCCTACCCATCCATGCACTCATTCTTAACTTAGTTTCCTAAGTTGTTAACTACTCAAATTAAACTCTAAACACAACTAGTTCTCCTAGGTTGTTTTTACTCATTTAAACACCTAAGTCCTTTACTTTGCTACAAAAATTGGCCATAGTTTCCCTACATTTCTAGACATTACCAAAGCATCATTTTCAGTTCCTAACCATCAATAGCTAACCAAATCCCTCAAGGGATTCTAACAACACCCATGTTCAACAAACTCACATATATTTTCCTGCACAAACACCCATTGTTTTTCCTTGGTTTCCAAACTCTTAAACATCATTCAAACAATTCTAAAACAACCTAACTCTCTTCCTCATTATACCACAACATAAACCATTATTCAAAGCACTTCAAGTTCCTCATTTTAGACCTTAAAATCTGTTACATTAAGGCACACAAAACTAGCTCAAGGTAAGAACATTTACCGTGTGTTTCTAGTTTTTCCTTTCTTTTTTCTTTCTTCTTCTTCTTCCTTCTTTGTTTCTTGTTCTTGGCTCACTATTTTCGGAAATGCTACAGCCACCCATACACCAACACTAACTTAGAAAATCATCCCTTAAACTAACCTAGAACTTAATACATGCTAGGTTTATAAGGGGGTATTACCTTAGGCTTCTTAGTGGGACTTTTGGACAGCAAGAAGGCAAGGTTTCCAGCTCCAAGATGATCAACCAAAACCGGCTGAAAGGGGGAGAAAACAAGGCTCAAATTGTAATTTTCGTTTTGCAAGAAAAGCTGGAAAAAGATGGAGTTTCAAGACTATTTTTACCTTAGAGCAATGTAGAGATGGAGGGGGTCATAATGGTGGTCTTCAAGCTCCAAAATGATTCACACCCATGGGGATGAAGTGTGAGTTTTTCAGTTTTTAAAAGGTGGAAAATGAAGCCCAAAGAAGAGGAGTGTAATGGTGTAATTTTTATGAGATTTGGAGTTGATTTGCACCTTCAAATGGGAGAGAGTGAGAGGGCTGGTGAGGAGGGCATAAATCGCCATGGATATGCTGGGAGGTAGAAGAAAATTCAGAAGGAGGGAGGGAGTAAGGGTGAGTGAAGGAGAATAGGTAGGAGAGAGAGAGAGACTCCCTTCTTTCCTTTTTACTTTTAGTACTTTATTTTCTTGTCTTTTAGTGCATTAGAAGAATAAGAGGGGGGTTGGCTGGTACGAGACACACACACACTACCAGCTTCTGAGTTTTATTTACAAGAGGGGGAGTTAGTTTTGTCTATTACATTTAACACCCCACAACCTTTCATTTGTTGCACTATTCACTCCCGGAACCCGTTTTCGAATTTTCTTGTTTAATTAATTTTATTTTTATATACCTTCATTAGTTTAATAATGACCCTTTGATTGAATAAAATTATTACGGGTCTATTTAACCCGCTTAAAGTCACGTTTTCCCGGTTTCCTCGAAAAACGCGTTTTAAAGTTCATTTGTGTTTTTAATCCGTTTTAAGGATCTGTTTTCTTCGTGAATTGTTCCCTCGTGTTTATTTAGGCATAATCAATAGCCTAATTAATCACTGTTTTAAATTTTGGGGTATTTCAATCTACCCCCTTAAGGAACTTTGCCCTCAAAGTTATTCAAATTGGTGAATTAGTTTTCTTTGCTCAATTGCCCTCATTGTCAAAGATCGTACTCACAGCACCTTACAAAAATAAAATTCTGTCACACAAGAGTATTCACCTCAATCACAATGCATTCCCAACACAATCCAAGCATCAATCTTAACAATCATTCAAACATTACCATTCAACTTCCATTCACTTCAAACACAATTCAATTCAACCATTACAACCAACATTCTACACCATGCTCTGGTTGTTACTCAAGTCAACAAACTAATACAATTTACATACAATGCAATGCTTACCCCGAAGCAATGCCAAAAACAATATGGCTCTACCCCTTAAAAGGGGTACGCCCCATACCCTCTAAGCACTAGACAATCTAGTCTACAAATAGCTGCGGGTACTTCGCCTTCATGGCGTCCTCTAGTTCCCAAGTCGCTTCCTCGACATCGTGGTTTGACCACAAGACCTTGACCATTCGCTGACTTATGGCGAGTGTATCTAGTTTTCGTATCAAGGATTCGCAACTGGAGTCTCGACATATCTCATCGTCGGCTCTAGGGATAGATGTTCGGGCTGTGGAACATGAGAAGGATCGGATATGTATTCTTGAGTTCTGAAATGTGAAACACATCGTGAACACGTCCTAACTCCTCAGGTAAAGCTAATCTGTAGGCTACGGATCCAACTCTCTCTCAGTAATCTCATACTGCCCTACAAACTTCAGGCTCATTTGCCCTTCTGGCCAAATCAAAAAGACGCCCTTCATAGGCGAAAACTCAGAAACACTTGGTCCCTACGGTGAACTTTAACACCACCTCTTTAATCCTAACCTCACCGTAATCTCTTACGTAATACACCCACCCAAGTGAAAAAAAACAACACTCATATGAGTATGTAACAATCCTTATCCAGCTGAAATATAAGGATCTAACTCAATATCAAAGAAATAGGTCCTATCAACAATAACATTTGCAGCGGAACATCCACTATCTAGGCGAGTGTCATAATCAACATCCATCCGTAACCATCCATCCGCAGTGATGACGAGGTTAATACAACTCATAATAAAACCACATAACTCCAAGAACTAGTGAGCAGCTATCAAGATTCAATTATACACAGGGCATCAATTGACACATCTATTACATGACCTAATCCATGATTCCTCCTACACACATATTATAGTCAAAATTTAAAGCCATACCCAATCCCGCACTCCGGCGTCAATCAAGGTACACCTGCAAAATGTGGTTGCCAAAAGGCTCAGCACGAGGCTGAGTATGTTTGAACTATATGATCCTAATTGCCATTAGGCCACATGAGTTAATTAGCCGTCTTGATTAACTGTTTTTCAATTTTCATGCTGTTCGGTTTACAAATATACATAAAAGTGTAAAAGCAGAATGCAAACACATAACAGTTCACCAAGTAATCACCACAAACAACATATTAATAACCATGCACAATAGTCGCCAGATCAAAATCGTAATCGCAAGTTCGTTATTCAATCGACTGGAGCCCCGCTCCCACCAACTCTCTCAGCATCCTTTGGGTGTTACGTTAGATGGAAATTCCCCATTAACACCTCACCAAGTTTTTGTTATTATTGGACAGTAGTTCCATTGTCAATGATTCGAGATCATTTGACTTCCCCGATGTCTCGTGAGAAACGTCTGTGTGGCCCGAAGCCGTGTACCTACTTAGTACCCAACGCCAACGATCTAAGGCGATCATCGGATTCCTCAACGAGGGGCTCCATGCCTGGACTCCCCTCTGGTGATCACACTGCGCAACCTGCTGGAATGGATGCAGACCAGGATTTCTCCTACATATATCACACCACCTCATCATCCACCATTCTCCATAGTTAAGTGTTTTAACCGACTCATAATTATTAGTTGTGAGTTCATTGGAGAATACCTTTTTATTTATTCGATGCCCCGTAGGGTCTTACACATACCTAGGAGAGATCTAGGTTATATTCATGTTCTGTTGCCAATGCTCTAAGGTTGGTATTACCGAACCTTTCTTCCTAAGTTTTAAGTCTTAGGTAAATTGAATATTATAGACAATGTCTGAAATACCCCGAACTTAAATATGGTGATTAGAATATTTTAATATAGTATTTAAGGGCCTAATAGTGCCTAAGTATTTTTGGTAAAGAAAATAAATCCAAAAGAAATGAGAAAAAAACGCTTAGAAAGCGGAAAACGCTAAAATAAGCGTTAAATAACCATAGGTGGTACGAGACCTCGGTTATAGTATCGTAAGGATTCCTAAGGCTTATTCATGCCTAATTAGTATACGGGAATGATTCCCGGAGAAAATGGATCCAAATAAAGTATTAAAACGCTAATAGAGCTTTAGCGCACGTCTTCCGAGAAACCCGAAAACGTGATTTAAGTGGTCAAACGAACCCGTAAAAATTATGAATCATTAAATAACTGTTATTAAGCATTAACGGGAGCTTAATAGCCAATAAAAATAAAGAAACGAGAAAATTCCGGAAAACGGACCCGGTTAGTGAACAGTATCAAAACCGGGTAAAATAACGAGCGTTTTCTGTAAAAGACGAAAAACTGCTCCAGCTTAACAGTATAAGTGGGCCGGTTTTTATAGGGTATTAATACCCTCTCTCACACTCAATTAAATATTACTCTCTCACACACACACACTAGAAGACAAGAAAACATAAAGTAACAAAAAGTAAATAACACCCTCTCTCCCCTTATTCTCTCATTTTCTCTACTCTCTCTCCAATTCCCTTCCCTCTCTCACGACGGAATCCCCCTCTCTGCAGCACACTCCTCTCTTCTTCCCTTGCTGGCGATTTTTGAGAAGCCCCACACCTCTCATGGCTTCTCTTCTTTCTCCTCATGCTCTAGCTCCATTTGAGCTCCAAATGTAAAACAAAATACATATTTGAATCCTCTCTTCAAGCTCTACATTTCTATCTTTTCAAAATCCGGAAATGAACAACTTCATCTCCATGGGTTTTCCCCATTTGAAGAGAAAAGCACACCATTGTGAAGCTTGGAGTCTCCTCTTCCAACAAGGTAAAAATCTTCATGAAAAACTCAAGCTTTCTCCACCTCCTTGTGTAACCGATTTTTGCCCTTCTTGTAATGCCTTGTTCTCTTCTTTGTTTGAGCTTGGTTCAACTTTCCAATGGTGGAGGAACTCTCCTTTGTATTCAAGGCTTAAAAACCTCTCTTGAAACTCCAAGGTAAAACCCTAACTTGTGGGAATTTAAACCCTTCATTAATTAGTAGTGTTATAAGGGGTTAGAAGTTTAATTATATTCCCTTATGTAATTTGGGTGTTGGGATGGAGTTTGGTAACTCCATCCCCCACAAAACCGATTTGGACAAGAAGAGAGGAAGAGGAGGAATGGAAAAGAAATGAAGGAATCAAAAGCTCAAGGTAAGAGCTCCTTCTTAATGCTTAATTTAATGCATTAGTGTAATGGGAATGGGTAAACATAAAAAGAACCTAAACTATTGTACTAGTATTGTAGTTGTGGAGATTTGAGTATTTGTGAGCAAAAGTGGAATTATAGGCCTTAGAGCCAAATGAATGGTGTATGTGTATTAGTATGTTATTGCAGGAAGTAATGGTGTATTAGTATTGTAATTGAAGAAGTATTGGTGTATTAAGATTTTGTATGAACCTTGTGTGCTGGTAGGACCCTTGTTGGGTGTGGCTAGCTTTAGGTTGGATTTGATGAGAGAATGTGTATTTGAGGATGTAAGGAAAGTAGGTGAACTATGGCGAAATTTTAGTAGGAATTGTGTATTAAGAATGACTTGGTGAATGGGAGAACCAAGGTGTGTATTGGATTTAATAAAGGTGTTTAATGACCATGGAATGGTAGTTGTGGTATGAGAGTATTAGGATGTAAAATCTGTAGCAAGAGAGGTACCAAAATGCATTGTGGAACTAGGAAGAAATTGGTGTGTAGGATTTTGTAAAATGAGTGTTGGAACTTGGGTGTAGGAAGTGTAATGGCTTGGAAATGAATTGGCATGGTAAGGAGAGGTATTTAGAATACTAGGAATGGCATTGGTTGAGGAAGTATTGGATGGGAGAATTGAATTGTAAAATCTGTAGCATAGGTGTAACAAAAACTGTTACATGTGTTGTAGAAGAAGTAAGAAAATGGGTAAGTTGTTTGATGAATTTAGTAATGGATTTGGGGGATGAATTAAGGTATTTTAGGAAGCTTAATTAGTGTTAAAACATGTGGGGTTACATGTAGGAAGATTGGGGAAGAAATGGGTAAGAAATGGGTAGGAAAAGAAGTGAAAAACAAAATCTGTAGGTAGGTTCTGGACCGGTCCGACCCAGAGGCTGGGGAGGACGGTGGGTCGGACGGGAACAGACCACGGAACCAAAAACTACTGGAATGGTCCGACCCAGAGGTGTATGGGTCGGACGGAACAGTTCTGGGTCGGACGGGACATTTTCAGAAGACGGAAAACTTACTGGAATGGTCCGACCCATAGGTTGGGTCGGACGGCCCCAACTTATATATATAAAAAATATTATAATAATAGTAACATAGTAATCATATGTATGTATATATGTAGGTAAGTACATAAGTAAAGGACCTTAGTAATATACCATTAATGTGACACCAATGGTAGGAAAGTAAGTGTATGAGTAGGAAAACAAGTATGAGAGTAATCAAGTATGTTGAGAGTATGAGAACATTAAGTATACCGGGATAACGGGGTAAGTACGGGAGTAGTGGTTATTTGTGTACCCTATGAACATAGTATTAATAATAATGTTTGAAACATTATCAGTGGAACAAGTGTGAACCAAGGAACAAGGGAACACACGGTAGAGCTAACTCCGGTGAAAGGTATGATTTTCTCATGCCCCGTATGCTAACCGAGTTACGTTGATTTGTGTGCTGTATGCTAGCTAATCAAGACTAAAGCATGAAAACGGTTTATTGCCTTTCATTGTATGTCTTGGTGTATGTTGTGTGAGCTAACCCTTCTTGATTGATTGTGTGGCTTCATTTGGTGCGTAGTACGACTCATAGATGTGTCTTGTTGTGTAGTGGCTCGTAGTAAGAGTCATGTTGTGAACTAATGGAACCGTAGCAACGCACCAAACTAACGAATCAACAAACGATAACGCAACCCAATGAAACTCACTAGAATGTGAGAGAGTGTACGGGAGTAATAACCTTCCGATGACGGTAGGAGAACCGAATTGAATAATCCACAAACAAAAGTAGTGGAAGTATATAAGTAACCTCTAATAGAGGAATTAATCTTGGTGCAAGACATGAACCATGAGAGTAGTAAAGAATGATGAGGGATCTCCAAACCCCTTAGTAATTAGTCGACCCATTATGAGAGGACCCGACTGATGTAAGTATGCCCCGAACATGAGAGTATTCGATACGTTGGGGAAACCCTTAAATCTGAGGATACTAGTCGGTGGTAATTCCCTAAGCTAGTGAAGGTTATCGAGAGAGATACTTCTAGGCTAATCCGTGAGCTTGTAATGTACTCTAAGAGAAGAGTGTTGGGAATTTGAGTAGTCCGGTAAAACGGACATTGAGTATTTGAGGAGCTAAGCGTATAGCCCTCGTATTGTAGGTCCGGTGGCGAGTCTTGTGTATGACTCCGCCCAGAGGCCAAAGTAATGAGTAATGAGTATTGCGTATGTATGAGCAAAGTAATGAGTACTGAGTAAGAAGTGGGTATGAGTATGTAATGAGTACCGAGTATTGAGTATGTATGAGTAAGTATTGAGTACGTATGAGTAAGTATGGAGTATTGAGTAGCAAGTATACACAAGTATAGTAACGAGTGCAGAGTAAGGATCGCGTACGAGTAAGGTACCGAACATGGAGCGATGAGTATGCAAGAGTAAGGAGTGAGTATGAGTAGAGTAGCGAGTAACGCAACGAAAGAGTAATGAATAAGTAACTAGTACGAACGGTTGACTGTCGAATTGTCTTCCTTAGTAAGTATTGAACTGTGCATGTGTATGTAAGTATTGTTGAATGTATTGGGTAGTAATTGTATGTATGTATGCATGTAAAATGAACTCCATGTGTATCCGACCTAAAGTAGTCGGCGTACCGCGGTTAGCACGCGGTATATGCGAATTTCATATGCAGCGTAAGCTGACCCCCTAGGGGGACCGTTTTTAGTGTGCAGGCACTCGAAGCTGACCATCGTTCGAGAGAGTAGGACGGGGACTGCTATGTAAGCATGGGTAGTTGTATAAAAGGGATTGTACTTGTAATGTATTTGGAAATTGGAAGTCCAAGCCGTATCGGTAATTTAAGGATTGTAGTATACTCGGTATAGTAATGTATTGAAGTTGTAATCGAATTATGGGTAAGTAAACAATGAGAAGTATTGTATTTGTGTAGAGTGCTCGGTATGTTCATATTCATCAGACCGATAGTATGTAGTATTGTAACTCGTCTTGTTAGTCACGTGGGTGACTAACGGCATTGTACACCCACCGTTATGTATGTAGTATCCTCTGTGAAGGTAAGTATGTACAGTAATGACGGTATTAGCGGTAGGGGTGTTACAAAAAGTGGTATCAGAGCGAAGTATCGCTCTGATGGATGAAATACCGAGTTTAGGAAAATACCGAGTTAGGAATTAGAGACTTAGGGCTAAGGGTTGAGTGTTAGCGTGTGAGGTACGCTAGTTAGGAACTTCCGTGTGAATCGGAAACCTACAACAACCATACCCGCCCTCCTCCGCGACCCACAGTATTAAGCTGGGAGAATAACGCCAGAGAGAAGGGAAGACCTCTCACACCCGGGTAAAACCCGATCTGGCGGTTGCAAAATAACCTTATTAGAAAAGAACCTGTCATACGGTAGAGTCCAAGAACTGGAAGTCCTGAAGACGGTTCCCGTTGAATGACAAGGACCGCACTTAATGGCGGAGGAATGAGGATCCTAAACACAAGGATAATGGAATTTATGGCACCATGGGGCGACAGGCTTCGCAGTCGCGAGAACCATGTGTGGCCAGCAAGAAGAGAAGCACAACCGTGCAACGGAGCAAGGAAGATGGAGTAACAAGCTGAGACAAGAGAGTCTACGGACTGTAATGTTTGATAATACCAACAACGGTATACAAACCGACTAAGGAATTAGTCGAGGTTGGATTAATACCAAACCTACACACCAAGAGGCTGCGATAACCGAACAACATAGTTCAGATAACTATGAAAGAATTCATAACACATACACCTATAGGACCACAACATGGTTCCTAAGGATAAGTCAAGCCTCGATAACCACAGTGAAGGTGTGAGACACCTGAATTGACGACAATCATGTCAAGTATACTAAGAAGCGACTCAGGAGATCAATCACCAAGATCAAAGATCAAAGGAAGATCTAATAAGACCACCAAGATGGATGAAAACGATACCCCGTAACCGTATACGTTACCAAAAAACAACCTACCCGCGCACTTGCCCAGGGCAAGTGCAGCAACTACAAGACGGTTGGAAGACTTTTAACAACACCCGCAAATACTTGCTAAAGTACCGCTATGACGAATGGAGCAAATATAGGATCACCAATCCTACGTATTTAAATAACGAAACCACGGAAAGGCCTAACGGCCCGACCATTGTATTAAGAGTATACCGGTCAGCAAGAAGCTGAACTTGGTCAAGACCTGAATCATGGCAACACCATGAAGAATTCTTTTAACACCGAACCGTTATTTCAAAACCCAAAACTTTTCTTTCAAACTAACGACCCTTCTTTAAAACCTTGGATTTTTGAAACCAACATGAAATTACGGTGAGTATCATAGAGTGATACAAGAGGAGTTGACAATAGAATACTTCACCTAGGCGTGTGACGAACACTACGAGTGTACCCAAATACGGGATGTGGGACAACCGCACTCCGAAGGAGCTTGCGGGCTTGACAGATAGTTAGGTAAGTGGTAACGTGCCAAGAAGGTACCCCACGTATGTATACATGTAGTGTACGAAACACGGGAAGTAGTCAACTCCGTTCTACGGACCATAAGTAATTCAAAACAGAACAGTTGGATACCCAAAACGAGTAAAAGAAACTCAGATAAGCTACAAGCTAAGGAGTCAGAAACTCACTCCAGGAGGAACATTAAGAGTTGCAAAATGCAAGAAGCACTAACAACGGAATAAGACATTGGATATGTCTCGAAGATATCGAAGTAAAGCATGATAACTGGGAGGAATACCCAGTCTAAATACAGTAAGGTAAATGCCTAACATTAACACATCAGTGTTCAATGAACGGGATAGAATTCCCAGAACAACTACCACAAACACACAGGGTGATGTGGTAAGGTACCGGAAATACCATTCGTCGCCGGAAGGAATATCAAATCCGTTATAACATAAGGAAAATCACCAGTGATCTACCCTAAGAACGGGAGACACTATAACCCTCAATGGATAACTCAGATCCAGAACCGCAAGGTGGGATAACAAACTGAGCATACTCATAAATGTCAGCCAGATGCTACCGTATAATCGGTACTACCCAGGAGCAATCCATAAAGGGTATCAAGTCAACACAGTTGAACGAGATGTCGTGGTAAAACAACCACAATCGGAACGAACATCCGGTTAGAACACCGACGGCATCCCACTTGATAGGGGATACCCCAAATTAATAAATGGTATCGATCAATACCAAGATACAAAAGGGTCTCCAACAAACGGAAGCGTGATGCGACGATCTATCATGGAGCCCAGTATCACCTCCAACTCAGCGATAGCTTACGGAGAAGTAACCACTGGGGAACAGCCTATAATGAGCAGAGCTCTAGGCAACATGGCTAGTAGGCCATGAAACTGTTACCACACAACCTAACGGTTGCAAAACGAATACGAACTATATGAAAAACGGTCAAGGATGACACCGATAAAAGAGTAACAACCAATGAATGAGGATGCCCCTCATAGATGTGAGACCGCGAGAGCGGTGAACACATGGATCCCAAGAAGGGGATACCATCAGTAACTGCCAGGAAATATATCCCTTTCAGAACTACTAATGTAGTGAAGCTTGAGCATACAAATATTGTCAAGCAATGTAAAATAAGCGTCAACAGCAATCGTTGACAAACAAGGAGTAATCGGTTCAGAAGGAACATAACCATTGTATAAATGATAGAGATGTATGAGCTGAAGCTAGCAACAGTGGATGCCATGTAAACCAATACTGTGGAATCAGTAAGGACATGGTGCGCAGCAGGCGACCAACGTATGCGAATAATCACCCAATACTATGGAGTTGTTAATACAAAATGGTAGACAGACCGGGCAACAAGCCAGAAGTCTGCACCAAATGATGAAGCACCACCTGAAAGAGTAACGATCAGTCCTATTGCGACCTCATAAGAGACTTACTGCCAAGAGTTAAGCCTCTGCACTCTGTAGGACTGAGTGTTTTGGTATTACACTTGTGCAGTTAATGATCGAGTGGGATAGCTAGGAATATGAGGAAATGTAAATTGCGGTAAATTATTCCTTTCACCAGTAAACATGGCATAAGCAGTCAAGCAAAAGCTTAGAAACAAACCGTGCGGCCTAAGGCCAAAGAAGCACGAAGAGGGTGAAACACACCAATAATCACAAGATGTGAATTCCATTGGAATAAAAGTGAAAGGAGACTTAAGAAAGTCACACAGGACCGACGCATTGGAAATGTAAGGTCATACAAGTAAAGAACACTTGTAATGAACCAGAGTCGACCCATTATGAGAGGACCCGACTGATGTAAGTATGCCCCGAACATGAGAGTATTCGATACGTTGGGGAAACCCTTAAATTTGAGGATACTAGTCGGTGGTAATTCCCTAAGCTAGTGGAGGTTATCGAGAGAGATACTTCTAGGCTAATCCGTGAGATTGTAATGTACTCTGAGAGAAGAGTGTTGGGAATTTGAGTAGTCCGGTAAAATGGACATTTGAGTATTTGAGGAGCTAAGCGTATAGCCCTCGTATTGTAGGTCCGGTGGCGAGTCTTGTGTATGACTCCGCCCAGAGGCCAAAGTAATGAGTAATGAGTATTGCGTATGTATGAGCAAAGTAATGAGTACTGAATAAGAAGTGGGTATGAGTATGTAATGAGTACCGAGTATTGAGTATGTATGAGTAAGTATTGAGTATGAGTACGTATGAGTAAGTATGGAGTATTGAGTAGCAAGTATACACAAGTATAGTAACGAGTGCAGAGTAAGGATCGCGTACGAGTAAGGTACCAAACATGGAGCGATGAGTATGCAAGAGTAAGGAGTGAGTATGAGTAGAGTAGCGAGTAACGCAACGAAAGAGTAATGAATAAGTAACTAGTACGAACGGTTGACTGTCGAATTGTCTTCCTTAGTAAGTATTGAACCGTGCATGTGTATGTAAGTATTGTTGAATGTATTGTGTAGTAATTGTATGTATGTATGCATGTAAAATGAACTCAATGTGTATCCGACCTAAAGTAGTCGGCGTACCGCGGTTAGCACGCGGTATATGCGAATTTCATATGCAGCGTAAGCTGACCCCTAGGGGGACCGTTTTTAGTGTGCAGGCACTCGAAGCTGACCACCGTTCGAGAGAGTAGGACGGGGACTGCTATGTAAGCATGGGTAGTTGTATAAAAGGGATTGTACTTGTAATGTATTTGGAAATTGGAAGTCCAAGCCGTATCGGTAATTTAAGGATTGTAGTATACTCGGTATAGTAATGTATTGATGTTGTAATCGAATTATGGTAAGTAAACAATGGGAAGTATTGTATTGTGTAGAGTGCTCGGTATGTTCATATTCATCAGACCGATAGTATGTAGTATTGTAACTCGCCTTGTTAGTCACGTGGGTGACTAACGGCATTGTACACCCACGTTATGTATGTAGTATCCGCTGTGAAGGTAAGTATTGTACAGTAATGACGGTATTAGCGGTAGGGGTGTTACAATGTCGTACTTTATTGCGTTACCATCATTGCTCGTATCGTAGTCGATTAATAATTTATATCCATAGCCAAAGGTGTTCGCGCACCAGTGATCAGACACTAAATAATCAAGCACATAACATTTCATAAGCACATGCATTGTCAACCATATCATCTTAAGCAATTAGCACACAGATGTCTGAACTCAAAGAATCCATCAGGGTTCAGACCATAGAATCCAACATACCTTACACCGTTGTCGCCCCGCGTGATAACCCCCGCGTAAACTCTAGCGCTCACAGTGCTCGTCTCTACCCACTCGTACCTCTGGTATACACGTTGTTCTAATATCAGTACGTATATACATATCTCGTATTTACTTAATCAACCTAGATCAACCCGTACTTCCATCCCGTGGTTAAACCTTAATTGATCTCATGTTTATCTCAATGGTCGTTAGCCTTAGGGATTCAATTTCAGCTACCCGTTATAGTTTACGAGTGTGTGATTGTTGCTACGGTAGTATTATTTACCATATGGAAGTTTTGTTCACGTTTTGTTTACGTAATTATCGTTTACATGCATACGGGAATAACGTTACGTTGTATGCATGACGTTTAAACATTCCGTTATACAAACTAATTCATGTAGTTATATTTACGTAAGTACGCAGTTTATCTATACATATAAATATATATACAAACAATTACGTATATATTATTGTTGTAAATATACGTCATTGTTTACGTACTGTTCGCATGCATGTAAAATATTACCCCACTGTAAACATTTACAATACGGTTGTCGTTACATTTACGTTCCCACTCGTAGTAGCATAATCTCGTATGTGGGTCGTTATGCATGTTATATCCTCGTGCTATGTTACGAGTTCACATGATAAATTATTATAGAGCCCCCTCTTATAATATATTCTTTCATACTTAATATAATGTCTCATTACGTCACCCAAGACTTTATAATATACATTATGTTCAAACTTTAAAATTCTCCAAACATCCTATATATAAATTGTCGGTAACGACAATCTCTTCCCCTCATAGTTTGATTATTTATGAGATTAACCCATATATTATAAGCATTACATTTCTAGTCTTATTAAATTATAAATTAAGGTTTTCAAACATTATTATATACATATAATGTGTATATAATTTCTGAATAGCCCAATACCCGTCCGGAACTTCCTATGTCATCTCATATGTTTTGTTTATTTACAAAACCACCCCATATTCCATACTTGTTATAATATTTACCTCATTAGTTTATAACATAAGGTTTCTTAATATTATAATATACATACATATGTATATTTATTCTCACGAATAACCCCTCCGCGTATTCAAATTTGAATATCCGCCCACATCTTCCTCATACTTACACTATAGCCTCTTTATCTTATAACCTTTCATTTTAATTACTTAAAACCTTACATTATACATCTTAATTGTTTAAACCTCATTTTAACCCAAAACTTTACTGAAGTTACAAGCTGACCATTAAGGTCTTTAAATTTTGTTCCTATACCCGAACACTTCGGTAATTAAGTTTTATACTCAAAGATTTTATAATTATTATCCTCAATACGTAACCATATATTATAATTAATTAATTTATTTATGTCATCAATTAAATTCTAAACCTTTCCAGAATTATATACTAACCCCCCCCCCTTAAATATTAAAATTCACGTGTATGCCCCAAAGCTTTCAGTAATTACATTACTTCCCTAATATTTTTATAATTATTGTTTTTGACTTGGTATTTCTTTGAATACTTGAAATAGTTATCTTATTTGTCACTATAACTTGGTTAACCTTCATATGTGGTCAGGTTGACCACTTAAATTATTCTTTGACCAGTTTTGATAGTATTTACGAAACTACCCCCATAGTTTCCTAGTTTTACAATTTACCCGTAATTTATAAAATTCATATTTTACACTTATAAAAATCCCCAAAATCATCTCTCTTGGTTAAAATTGTCATTTGTACTCTATATTTCTTTTTATTACATTTTGACCCCATTTATGATTTATTTATTTATTTAGGATATTTTCATAAGGTTTTAAAATTCATTTGGGCCATATTAGAAGCTTATAATTATACCAGCATTTCCTAATACATTCCTAAGTAATTATAATAATTATTAGAATTATGGCTTGCACCAGATTTTTTTTTATATACCATCTTTTACATCAATCTAAAATTTATTTATAACTATTTAATGCCCGAAATACTTATAATGACATGGCCTAAAATAGCATACTAATTATTTCAAAATAGTATTCAAATGTCTCTAATATTTTGTTATGACTACGGTTTGTACAGAGTTTACAAAAAAAATCTGTTTAAATCAATCTCCTTCCATATTTAACTTACAACAAAATTAATTGCTCATTATCACTTCATTAAACACATATTTTACAAGTTTTTCAATCTTCTATTTTCACGCATTGATTCTCTCTTCTTTCCCAACACACATCATGATATTACTAATTCACATAATACCATACTTAAGTAACGTTATCTTCTCATTTTTTTTACAAACACAACTACATTCTTTTACACCTTAATATTCAACCATGCACCTATATATATACATAACTCCTGTTACGCATTATACTCAAACCCCATATATATATATATATATATATATATGCTTAATTTTCCTTTCAGTAATTAAGGATTACTCCAGATTTGCAACATCACACAAGGAGTCTAACTGCACAAGTATATATTGTAACCAAGACGTGAACAGCAACAGCGGCGTTAATTGACAGACGATTATGTCGCGTTGGCTAGTTCATACCAGACTGCAACAATTTGATCTTTTAGTTTTTTTTTCTTATTATAAGATATAGTTATTACCTTGATTAAATTGTCAAGGAACTCCTCCCAGCTCCACGGTTGTTTGCTGCTTCGCAGGGTTTCAACAGCAGCTACCAATAGAGGAGAAAAACTCAGTCCCTTGCATGGAAAGTATGGAAGAAGAGAAAGGTTATACAGCAAGGTTTAGCTTGGTTTCTACCTCTCTTCTAGGCTCCTTCCATGGAGTGTGAGTGCCAGTTTTCAGCCCAACAATGAGGCTGGCGTAGAGCTTCAACTATGGAATTCAAGAACAGAGGGAGGTGTCAAGATAATGGCATTTTCAGACATGAAAACCAGGGAAGGAAAAAAGGGTTAAAAGTATAGTATAGTATTTTTTTTTTTTTTTTTTGACGTAACAAGCCGAGGAAATGCTCCAGTATATATATGTAGTCGCATGGAACAAGCAGAAGGAAAAAGGATTTACATAGCCATGTCCATGCTATTTCTTTACCGTTGTTTTGAAGCTTTTCTGTAGCAGGTTTTGGCACCTATCAACAGGGGCATAAGCTCAGCATTTGGATGGAAAAACTGAATGAAAGAAAAGGCTTACAGCAGCCATATTACTCACGGTTCAGTTTGTCATTTTTCCTTGCTTATGCTCTTCCCATGGTGAAGTTTTTTTTCTTGTGCCGCTCACTGCTCAAGGAAGGGTTGAACATGGACTTTAAATGTGAGCATCAAGAGGGCAGAAAATGAAGTCAAACAGGGTGTTTCTTGGACAGAAAAGAGGTAAGGGAGTAACATTTTCTCGGCATAACAGAGCAAGGAAGAGGTGGGTTTCAGCACATTTTCCTTACCGGTACAACACCAGAGAATTCCCCCTCCAGTTGATGCGGTCTCTGGTTGCATTTTGGAATGTTCGATGTTAGAAATATTGTAAGGGGGAATAGGGAGGGAATTATATAAAATACTCATATAAACTAGTAAGGCCCAATAACCCATGAGGTTCCATCCTAAAACCAATTGGCATTAGGTGGAGTAGCCCATAGGCTATATGAACTACTTACTCTAGCTATATTTCACCTTCGAGGCCTGCCACATTGCACCCTATTTAGACCCCAACTTGGTACTGGCCCGTCTCTTCTCCGTGAGATAGTTCAATTTTTAACGGTACTAGCCCGGTCTATCTCTTGGTTTATCGTGACACAGTCCGTTTCTACTCGGGTATCCATTAGACAGTGGTGCAGGAATAGGCCCAACAGAGGGAATTATATAAAATACTCATATAGACTAGTAAGGCCCAATAACTCATGAGGTTCCATCCTAAACCATTGGCATTAGGTGGAGTAGCCCATAGGCTATATGAATTACTTACTAGCTATATAATTTTCAAATGTGGGACTCACACTTGATCTCCAACATTCGACGGTGGCCGCCAAGTCTTGAGAGCATGGAGATGTTGATGAGGAATCAGTAGTTGTTTCTCATGTCCAGAAACGAGACAAGAAGGGTGGAGATAAGGTGTATGTCCGTGAAAAAAAAGGAGAGCTTTACCTTGGTTTGATTATCAGCTGTTGTTTACTGCAACAGAGGAAGGAAATGCATTACCGTTTCTTGTCATTCCAGGAACGCAAATATGAAACCGGTAGAGAAGAAAGAAAAATGGCCGAGAGTTCACTGCTGGTGTTGTTGTTGCTTGGATGCATGTCGTGAATGGAGTTCCTGTAGCGGTTCTGGTGTTGTTTCATGCGAATGGGAATAAGCTGAACAATGAAGGAGAAGGACTAGGTAAGGCTAGACTTGCAGTAGTGAAAAGAAAGAGGGAAGGAGGAAACTTACCCTCTGTTTTCTTCCTGTTGCGTCAATCAGGTGGAATGGAGGCGAAGCGGGTGTGGTGTGAAAGAAAAGAACGAAGCTGGCTACTAATATGTTAGGGTTGTCGTGGTTGTAGGAGGAAAAGGAGGAAGTGACAGTTGCTGTAGTCAGACATGGGAAGTATAGAAAGGTAAGTGGGTTTTGTACCATAATGTACTATATTGTTAATTTAGCTTAATCTAATGACAGTTTCTTCCTTTGTGTCCAGGAGTACAACCGGCTAGGAAGAAAATGAGAGGGAAATTGAAATTTTCCCATCTTCTAATGTTATAGTCTAATTGTACATGTGTTTAGGTATGTGACTATTTTAATATGTCCTATTGTGACATGTCACATTTTTGGTTTAGGGGTATTATATAAGTATATGTTTGTGTCTATAATTGTTTAAGGTATATAATGTATTTATATAATTTTATTAATGTATGTGAAATACCCCAAACCTTTATGTGTTAATAAATTATGTAATTATGATTTTATAAGACTAATTAAGTCCTTAAGATCTTTGGTGAAGAAATAAAAACCAAAAAAAAAGAAAATGCGTAAAAGTCACAAAACGTGAAAACGCGTATTTAATTATCTCAAGAGGTATATAACGTTAAATAGGGTTATAAATATATTTTTATACCCTAATTACACACTAAGAACATGTGGGAAAAATTCCCGAAGAAAACGGATCCAAATAATGCGTTAAAACACTAACGGAGTTTTAAAGCGTGTTTTTCGAGAAAACCCTAAAACGTGACTTTAAGCAGTTAAACGACCCCGTAAAAATTATAGTTGATCATATAACTATAATTAAACATTAATGGGAGTTTAAGAACCATTAAAATTTAAGAAACGAGAAATATCCAGAAAACGGGCCCGGATAAGTGAATAGTGTAAAGACGGTAACTTGTGGGGTGTAAATTGTAATAAGAGTAAAATACTCCCCTTCATTGTAAATAAAAATCTGAAACTCCCTCCTTTGTATGTCCCCACGTTTTTTGTTCTCCTCTTAGCCTTTTATTTGTTAGTAAAAAGACAAAAAAAACATAAAGGTAAGTAAAGTACAAAAGCTACTTTTGCTTTTCTCTCTCTCTCTCTATTCTCATTCCCCTCCTTCCCTCTTACGATTTTTCTACCTCTCTCCCAGCACTCTCCTTCTCCCCATTCTGTAACAATGGCGATTTTACAAACCTCCACCACCTTGCTCTTCTCCTTCCATTTTTAAAGCTCTAAACAAAGGCAAAACTGGAAAATAAATACACCATAGTGTTCCCCTCATCTTGGAGCTTCTTTTGCACCTCTCAAAAGCTCCAAACTCCACACTTCACTTCCATGGCTGTAGCTCATTTTGAGGCAAAGAGCAGCTTTCCTTGATGCTAAACCATCTCCTTGTTGGTTAAGGTAAGAAAGAAACTCAAATCACTCTTTTCTAGCCTTTCCTTGCAAAAAAAAAAATTCAACGTGTGAACTCCCTTCTTTCTCCCTTCCAGCCGGTTTCAAGCATTCAAGAAGGGCTGGAGCTTACCTTGTTCCATTGCCAAGACATTTCATTTTGAAATGAGAAGGTAATTCCCTCATTTTGTGGTTTAAAACCTTTCCTTGTAATCTAGGGTTAATCCTAGAAGTTAAGTATCCTTGTTATGCTTATTAGTTATTGGTGATTATTGGTAGTGTGGTGGCAATGATAATGCCACGGCCAAAAAATCAAGAGGAAAAGAAGAAGGAGGAGTAAAAGAGAAATCTATGGGCCTAAGGTAAGAAATCTACCTTAAGAACCTTCTTAATGTTTTTAAAAGGTTTGGGTTGGGTAATTTAATTAAATGAATCAAAAATTGTGTTGGAAATGTGTTTAGTGAATATAAGAGGAAAATTTGTGATGATGTTTAATGTTTGGTACTATGGTGAGTGGTGTTTTGAATTAAGGGCTTGAAGCCAAGTTGTGTGGGATTGTGTATTATGTAGTGATTGATGAGTTGTGAATGATAGTGTGTGCTGTTAGAACCCACTAAGGGTTTGGTTAGTGGATTTGTAATGCTTTTGGGATTAGGTGATGAAGATGATGAATTGGGATAAGCTAGGAGGTTTGTAACGAAGTTATGGCGAAATTTCGGTAGAAAAATAGTGGTTTAGATGGTGATGTTGAGCTGGAAGAGTTTAAGTGTTAACTAGGTTGTTGTGGGGAATTTATTTGGCTGGTAAATCACATTGTGGTGTTAGTTGGAAAATATGAGGAGTTATGTAAAAATCTGTAGCATGAATGGAGTTGGATGTCTTGGAATTCTTAGAAATGAACTTGAATTATGACTTGTGAAACAAGGAGTGAATGTGGGTTTTAGGAGTGCTTTTATGTAGGAATGATTTGTTATGGTCATTGGTGGATTTGGTAAGTTTGATGGGAGGTAGAACAAGCAAGAAGAAGTAAAAATGCAAAGAGTGTAATGCAAAATGTGAGAATTTAGATTTGTTGAATTTGAGCAAGAATTGGGTGGTGGATTAAACCAAAGATTTGGAGAGGTTTAGTGCATGTTTTAAGGTGTTTAAACATGTAGAAACGTGTGGAAAGATTGTGAATAAGTGGGAAAAGATTGGGGTGAATTTGGAGTTCAAAATGTGTAGAAAAACCGTTTTTTAAAATGGGGTCTGTTGGACCGCCCCTGTGGGGAGGTCCAGTGCAGAACTGCAAAACCGTGTAGTTTCTATTGTGGACCGCCCAGAGGCGGTCCAGACCAGAGAAGAAAAAATTTGTTTTAAGCCTTCTAATGATGGGGGATTGGATGGTAATGGTTTTAGATGATGTTTAGGCCTTGTTTGGTGACATGTAAAGGCCTTAAAATGTGTAAACAAGTGTTAGGTTTGTGATGAGAGTTGTGAACTTAAGATCACAAGAGTAAAATTAAGTATAACAGGATGACGGGGTTAATTATGGGCGCATTAGTCGTTAAACAATCATATTACCCCGATGTTATGGAAGCAATTGTAACGTTACCAATTGTTCGAGAATTACTCAAGGAATATAAGAGGACACAATAGAGTGGACCTTGGTGACAGGTATGGTTTTCTTTCTTGCAACCTGTGTCCTACCGGGTTACACCGGCTTGTATGCCAACTTGTTTTTCTGTGTGTTTGTGCCACCTTGCAAGATAAAGCATGAAATGAATTTATAGTAATTCATTATTGTGGCGTAAATAATTCCGATACCGTTAACCTTAATTATGTGTTAAATCGTAGCTAACCGACTCTAGGATCACACAGAGATCGTATTCGGATAAACGTCCCCACCCCACCTACGGGAACGTTCTAACTACGGATATCCGTGTGTTAGTGTATATTGTGGTTGTGTGTGATGTGTGTGGGTTTTTGTTTGGTATCGTCGTTATTTAACAAATGTTGTTGTCCATGTTTGTCGAATGGGATGTTACCTCCCTTGTGTGTGATTAACCAAGTTTATAACACCATACGGTGTCATGATGTGATAAGTTCCATAAAGGAACTTCTAACTAATATGTATATATTATGGGGGGTGAGGAATCCGGTCGTTCCGGTAGCGCGCGTTGTTTGGGAGTTGATGTCTATATTTAAATTAACTCCCACTCTGTTATGTTATGGTTGTTTTTCCTCCTTGGATACAATCACCCACGAGCTTACCAAAGCTTACCTACCTTGATTATTATTCGGGCTAGGGGGAATACTGTTATGTTAAGGTTGTTTTCCTTCCTTAGATTACAACCACCCACAAGCTTAACCAAGGCTTACCTACCTCATCATTATTGGAGCTAGGGGAAATTGTGTATGGTGTGATCGGGCCTATATTTCGGCCGACACATCTAAGTGAAGTAAATGGGTACGGTGTGCTCGGACTTTATATTTCCTCCGGCACATCCTAAGTAAAGTGTACGTTCTCTAGGAGAATGGTGTTAAGTTGTATACATGTTATTATGTGAAGTATGTTGTTATGTTGTGTATGTTGATCTCCGAAATCAACCCCGTACAAATATAAGGGGTAATTAAGTATAACCCGATTAAATGGGTGTGTGTCGTCTAACAAGGAATGGCTCCATTAGGGTAGAACCCTCAAGGGTCAAGAACCATAATGTGATCTAACTGACGTGATGTGCTAAGCCTATGTTTGTATCCTGTTCATTGGAAGTGTGAATTATAAGCATGATTTGTGTGTGTAGTTTCATGCATGATTTACATATAATTAACCGCATGCTCAGATGACAATAGTTGTGCGTGGCCCGGTAGCATGCGGGCTGCTCGATTACCATACCAGCAAAGGTGCTGACCCCTTTGGGGGGCTCCCATACTTTTCAGGTACAATGGAGCTGGCAGTCGTTCGAGAGTAGGGCAGGTAGCTGTTATACTTGGATAGTTATTTAGTTGTTTATGTAGTTGTAAGGTATGTAAACCGAAGTTTGATAATCGGTGGCTGAAAGTATAAACTCGGTACAGTTGTAATGTAAATGTAAGTATTTCAGTTTGGAAACGGTTGGTAATGTAAAGTGTAGCGCTCGGTAATCTTGTCCATCAGACCGGTACACTATGTATGTATTAGCCTTGTTAGCCACGTGGGTGGCTAACGGCGTGTAACGCCCATGGATTAAGTTAAGTGTTGAGTTGTAATTCCGCTGCTAAATGTTGTTAAATATGGTGTTTGTAGTTGGGGTGTTACAAAAAGTGGTATCGGAGCGAAGTATCGCTCTAATGACTGGAATACTGAGATTAGGAAGTACCGAGTTAGGAGTTAAGACTTTGGGTTAAGGTTGAGTGATAGCGTGAGAGGTACGCTAGTCAGGAATTACCAGTGTGCACTGGATACCTACAACATCCTCCCGCCCTCCGCAACCCCCGTTTTATAGCTCGTGAAAGAACGCCAGAGAGAAGGAAAGTCCTCTCATACTTGGGAACACCCGATCTGGCTGTTATGAATTATTCCTGTAAGAACCAAAACCTATCATGCGGTAGATTCCAAGAACTGAGAATCCCAGAGACGGAACCTGTTTGAACACTTTTACCCGCACTTAATAGCGGAAGATTAAGAATCCTATCTAAAAGAGACTGAAATTTCCGGCAACCTGGGTCGACATGCCTAGCAGTCGAGGAAACCCAGCCAATAAGAAAGGAAGCACTAACTGCCCACAGAAGCGGTCAATGGAGGAGTAACAAACCCGAGACGCGTGTCTACGGGACCACGATTATTAGATAATATCACCAACGGTATACCAACCGATTAAGAACTATAACGTAGTACCCAAACAAGAGACAAGTCTTAGTAACCACGACAAATGCGTGGAACGGGCTACGAAGAAGATACAATACTAAGTAAAAAGGGATCTCCCAAAATGGGGAACTCCCTAGTTAATGATTACCATGTGAAGACCAATGAGAAATTGTGCAGAAGATCAATTACCAAAATAGAGTATCAAAGTAAGGGCCAACAAGGCCACTGATGACAATACGGGTGAAAGCAATACCGTAACCGGTATGTGTTGACCCGATGGCCAGTTAACATGGCGCACTTGCCATGGCAAGTGCTGCTATAACGGGGCTATTCAGGAGGATTTTAATGACTATGAAGTACTTAAAAGAGTACCGTATTGGTGAATGAAGTAATTATAGGATCAAGAATCCAAGAATTTGAAGAGTAAAACCTGGAAGGGCTTAGCGGCCTAACCATTGTGTTTGAGGATGTACCAGTCAGCAAGAAGCTAGACTTGGTCAAGGCATGAAGACATTATAAATATCGTGAAGAATTTTCTTTTAAACATAATTTTTTTCTTCTAAGCTCAGACTTGTTTCAAACCTTTTTCAAAACCAAATTTCCTTCCAAACTCATTTTTAATTCAAGCCTTCTTTAAAATCCAAATTTCCCTCAAACTTCAGATTTCCTTTAAAACCAAAACCAGTAAACCTACACCGGCCTCAGCGCCACACAGTAGGTAAGTTATACCTAGTTCGATTCGAACAAACTTAGAACAATCCTACAACTCGAGGTATCAACCCGAGGGAAGGAATCCAATTCATACTAAATACAGACAGTGGATAGATTTCCCTTAATTAAGTTCGGGAAGCACCAAAGTGCATTATCATCGGACGATATAAGAGGAGTTGACAATAGAATACTTCACCTAGGCGTGTGACGGACACTACAAGTGTACTAACTGAAATGTGGGACGACTGCACTCCGTTAGGAGCTTGTGGGCCTGACAGACCTTCTTATGGGTTAGTCGGGTAAGTAGTAATGTATCAGTAGGGTACCCCACATATGTATATGAGTGGAGTCAGGAACACGGGAAGTAGTCGACTCCATACTATGGTCAGCAGTAAAAGTTAAACAAGAGCAACGAATTGCCAAGAATGGTTGAAGTAAAGGAACCCAGTTAAGTTAACGAGACTAAAGAATTAGTGAATCCATTTCAAGGAAATGTGTATGAGTCAAGAAGTGTGGAGCGCACTGACTAGTAAGTAAAGACATCACATATGTCTCAAGAATCCGGAGGAACAAAACATGATAGCTGGAACAAATACCCAATCTATACATAGAAAGGCCAATGCCTAATATGGACACGTTAATGTGCAACGAACGGGGTGAAACTCCCGGAATGATCACCTAGACTACCAGGGAATATCGATCTTCACAGAAGAGGATAGTAAACCCAGTAGAGGAAGCAAGGCGATGTAGTTAACTAAACGTGTACAAGCCAGATGCAATGGCATAACCTAGTAACACCAGGAACTGTCCTGAAGGGTGTTTGGGTCAACAATTGTTGAACGAAATATGGTGATAGAAACATAAGAGGCGAAGCTAATACCTAGTTTAAACATAAGTCGTCAGGAGTAAGCGGGCATTCTTAAGGGACATCCCATATAAGGAAGTGTGATGCAACGACCTTGTCAGGAAGCCCAATACAACCTCCAAACCATGAATGGTGTACAGAGAAGTAAAATTTGTGTGAACAGCCTATGATGAGCGCAGCTCAAGGTAGTAAGGCTTATAAGCCACAAACAAAGTGTGTTATGTGAATTTGATCCATTGCAAGAGTATATATTATACAAGTAATAGAGCGGAGAACGAACCACTGCCTTAAGAGTGGGGATACCTCTCGATATTGTGAAACCGCGAGAGCGGTAGTTATTGCACCAAGTTCAGCAAATACGTTAAAGATTGACCATGCGATTACTACCCCAGGAATGATTTGAATAAGAATAATACGAATAGAAGCGTTTGTACCAATTGTGGGGAGTAACAAGTTTAATAGCAACCACCGTAGGTGTGTGATGCTAAGTGTAGAGTGAACAACGCTCAAGGAGCATAAAGACTCGAAGAATAGCGTATTCAGTAGTCATCCAAATGAATGAAGAACCATAATACAAATGATGAAGTACATGTGCGGAAGCTAATGAAAGTGGATGCCATGTAAGCTAGTGTTGTACAAGGAGTAAGAACATGGTGAGCAGTAAGCGACCAATACATGTGAATAAATCACACAATAACATGGATTGATGAATAAAAAGATTGTAGACAGACCGAGCGACAAGGAAACGATGTTCATTCTTATTGCAATCGCATAAGAGATTTACTGCCAAGGGTTTACGCCTCTGCACTCTGTATGAATGAGTGTTTTGGTATTGCACTTGCGCAGTAATGATCGAGTGGGATAGCTAGGAATTTGTGGAAATGTTAATTGTGGCAGAAGTAGAAAGAGACTTATAACGCTATAAGCACCAAGGCATAAGAAATGCAAGTTGTACAAATGAAAGAATACTTGTACATAACCACTGTGGAGGCATGATTAGGAATAAGTGACTACAGGAGCACTAAATACCAAATACCGGTATGAAATATACCTCAAGTGTTGGAAATAACTGAGGGGGCACTACATATTAGGTAGTAGCTCAACCTCAACCGACAATAAGTCGAATGAAACCAAGTGAATAATCCTGAGTATACGGTAAGAGTTACAAAGTTTAAAAGCTCACCGAATTCACGCACGGTAAGAGATACCACCGCATCGGTTCAGAAACCGTTATTACCAAGATAAAGGTGATAAATGGGAGATGTATAATACATTACGAATAACGAAAGAGGCTAACTAACCTCTAAGTTGTCAAAGTCGCGCAGCAGAAGGTAGTGAGCTAACGATTCAGATGTTCAATATGCATGGTGAATACGAGAAATGGCTAATTTGTGACAGGCCAGAATCGAAACCGAATATGAGTTAAATAAACCCTAATGAGAATTCTTGGTATAGGGACTAAACCGCCAATATGGTTAAGATCCTCTAACCAGAACGCATTGTATAACAGACCGCGTGGAAGTTAAAACACTTCACGGCTACAGAACATTTTAAACCAATGTTCAGTGATTGATTACGTGGGCGTAATCCCTTTTAAGGGGGGTAGAGCCTAAACCCGCTTAGTGTGTTTTGACGTACAAGTGTACGTGAACTATGTTATGCATAGCACAAAAATAATTGGTTTGGATGATTGGTGTGTGTGTTACATAACATACGCATTCATTCATGGTTTAATTGTGGTAATTGCGCACAGAAGATGCGAATACCATTGTGATAAGTGTGTCTACTTTGTTAACCATTGGGTGAGAGTACAAGTGTAAGGGAGTAAGAAACTCCCGGGGAACTAAAACCCCGATAATGTATGTACATATAATACTAAATGTAAAACCGTGTATTGTATTTTGATAAATATATATATATACAGTATTGTGATTTATGAAGAGGTATGAAACCGACATAGAACCTAGTGAGAACCAGATTCCCTAGGTAACTTGATTAAAAGTGAATGGAGATAACTGATAGACGGAGTTCTATCCCTTGGAGATGTAATGATTATGACTAGAATGGTTGAAAAGATAGAATGGTAAATGTTTGATTTTGTTGCTTATTTGAAATTGAAGTGGGAGGTGGAACTTGATTTGCATGCGATCACGGAAAACCAAACACAAATTGGGGTGGAGAGATAGTTCAACACTGATGCTGATCACATCAGGGTTGGATGATTCTTGAAACTCCCTATAAGTGGTCACAAATAATCACATCAAGAATAAGATGCAGTTAGCAATAATTGGACTTGGAGTTGTATTGTGTTTTCAAAAGAATTTTAAATGGGTGTTTTCAAATTTTCAATTGGTATTTTCAAGACTTCAATTAATATTCCTAAGATTTTTAAATGGTATTTTCAAAGGAAGGATTTCTTTTACTTGACCTTATAGAGGATTTTCAATTAGTATCCTTCCATAAAGGATTTGTTCTACTTAACCCCATAAATAATTTTCGTATTACTTGCTCACGAGCTGAGGATGTATGAGCCTTTGTCTTCGGACCGGTGACATGAGAAGTATATTTTAAAAATGTATGTGATTGTTTTGATCTCCCAAGGGAACGGGGACCAGAAGGTGTCCATCACGACCGGTTCTGCGGGATCACAGTGTATATGTACTCGACATGGGACTTGAGCCCATGAAGAGATGGAAAAGGTATTTCTGTTTGTTTACATGCTAAGACATGTTGTGTGATATGTGTAATAAATATTATCCAGACCTATGAGTCTGAATGTTGTTATGTGACCCAGATCTGAGAGTCTAAGGGTTGTTATGTAAGTACAAATGTTGTTATGTACCCGGACCGTTGAGTCCGAGGTTATTATGTAAGCGTGTCATGTATGGATGTGGGTATGTTATCTGGACCATTAAGTCTGAGGTTGTTATGTAAAGTGTGCTTTAGTATGGAAGTTGTATCTTGCAAGCGAACCCGGTATTCTAATTAAAGGATGCATGGGAAGTTGTAACTTTGAGGACAAAGTTTTTTAAGGGGGGTAGATTGAAATACCCCAACCTTTATGTGTTAATAAATTATTTTATGATTTTATAAGACTAATTAAGTCCTTAAGATCTTTGGTGAAGAAATAAAAACCAAAAAGAAAAAGAAATGCGTAAAAGTCACAAAACGTGAAAACGCGTATTTTAATTATCTCAAGAGGTATATAACGTTAAATAGGGTTATAAATATATTTTTATACCCTAATTACACACTAAGAACATGTGGGAAAAATTCCCGAAGAAACGGATCCAAATAATGCGTTAAAACACTAACGGAGTTTTAAAGCGCGCTTTTTCGAGAAAACCCTAAAACGTGACTTTAAGCAGTTAAACGACCCCGTAAAAATTATAGTTGATCATATAACTATAATTAAACATTAATGGGAGTATAAGAACCATTAAAATTTAAGAAACGAGAAATATCCAGAAAACGGGCCCGATAAGTGAATAGTGTAAAGACGGTAACTTGTGGGTGTAAATTGTAATAAGAGTAAAATACTCCCCTTCATTGTAAATAAAAATCTGAAACTCCCTCCTTTGTATGTCCCCACGTTTTTTTTCTCCTCTTAGCCTTTTATTTGATAGTAAAAAGACAAAAGAAACATAAAGGTAAGTAAAGTACAAAAGCTACTTTTGCTTTTCTCTCTCTCTATTCTCATTCCCCTCCTTCCCCTCTTCCCTCTTACGATTTTTCTCCTCTCTCCCAGCACTCTCCTTCTCCCCATTCTGTAACAATGGCGATTTTACAAACCTCCACCACCTTGCTCTTCTCCTTCCATTTTTAAGCTCTAAACAAAGGCAAAACCGGAAAATAAATACACCATAGTGTTCCCCTCATCTTGGAGCTTCTTTTGCACCTCTCAAAAGCTCACAAACTCCACACTTCACTTCCCTGGCTGAGCTCATGTTGAGGCAAAAGATCAGCTTTCCTTGAGCTAAACCATCCCTTGTTGGTTAAGGTAAGAAAGAAACTCAAAATCACTCTTTTCTAGCTTTCCTTGCAAAAAAAAAAATCCAACGTGTGAAACTCCCTTCTTTCTCCCTTCCAGCCGGTTTCAAGCATTCAAGACGGGCTGGAGCTTACCTTGTTCCATTGCCAAGACATTTCATTTTGAAATGAGAAGGTAATTCCCTCATTTTGTGGTTTAGAAACCTTTCCTTGTAATCTAGGGTTAATCCTAGAAGTTAAGTATCCTTGTTATGCTTATTAGTTATTGGTGATCATTGGTAGTGTGGTGGCAATGATAATGCCACGACCAAAAAATCAAGAGGAAAGAAGAAGGAGGAGTAAAAGAAAAATCTATGGGCTTAAGGTAAGAATCTACCTTAAGAACCTTCTTAATGTTTTTAAAAGGTTTGGGTTGGGTAATTTAATTAAATGAATCAAAAATTATGTTGGAAATGTGTTTAGTGAATATAAGAGGAAATTTGTGATGATGTTTAATGTTTGGTACTATGGTGAGTGGTGTTTTGAATTAAGGGCTTGAAGCCAAGTTGTGTGGATTGTGTATTATGTAGTGATTGATGAGTTGTGAATGATAGTGTGTGCTGTTAGAACCCCTAAGGGTTTGGTTAGTGGATTTGTAAATGCTTTTGGGATTAGGTGATGAAGATGATGAATTGGGATAAGCTAGGTTTGTAACGAAGTTATGGCGAAATTTCGGTAGAAATATAGTGGTTTAGATGGTGATGTGAGCTGGAAGAGTTTAAGTGTTAACTAGGTGTTGTGGTGAATTTATTTGGCTGGTAAATCACATTGTGGTGTTAGTTGGAAAATAGAGTTATGTAAAAATCTGTAGCATGAATGGAGTTGGATGTCTTGGAATTCTTAGAAATGAACTTGAATGTATGACTTGTGAAACAAGGAGTGAATGTGGGTTTGAGGAGTGCTTTTATGTAGAATGATTTGGTTTGGTCATTGGTGGATTTGGTAAGTTTGATGAAGGTAGGAACAAGCAAGAAGAGTAAGAAATGCAAAAGAGTGTAAAAATGCAAAATGTGAGAATTTAGATTTGTTGAATTTGAGCAAGAATGTGGGGATTAAACCAAGATTTGGTGGAGGGTGTTATTTAAGTGAAGTAGTTTACATTAGGAAACATGTAGAAACATGTGGAAAGATTGTGGAATAAGTGGGAAAAGATTGGGGTGAATTTGGAGTTCAAATGTGTAGAAAACCCGTTTTTAAAATGGGGTCTTTTCCTTGACCGCCCCTGTGGGGAGGTCCAGTGCAGAACTGCAAAACCGTGTAGTTTCTGTTGTGGACCGCCCCTGGGACCGCCCCAGAGGGCGGTCCAGACCAGAGAAGAAAAAAAAATTGTTTTAAGCCATCTAATGATGGGGGATTGGATGATAATGGTTTTAGATGATGTTTAGGCCTTGTTTGGTGACATGTAAAGCCTTAAAATGTGTAAACAAGTGTTAGGTTTGATGTGAGAGTTGTGAACTTAAATCACAAGAGTAAAATTAAGTTATAACGGGATGACGGGGTTAATTATGGGCGCATTAGTCGTTAAACAATCATATTACCCCGATGTTAATGGAAGCAATTGTAATGTTATCAGTTGTTCGAGAATTACTCAAGGAATATAAAGGACACAATAGAGTGGACCTTGGTGACAGGTATGGTTTTTTTGCAACCTATGTCCTACCGGGTTACACCGGCTTGTATGCCAACTTGTTTTTCTGTGTGTTTTCCACCTTGCAAGATAAAGCATGAAATGAGTTTATATTAATTCATTATTGTGGCGTAAAATAATTCCGATACCGTTAACCTAATTATGTGTTTAACCGTAGCTAACCGACTCTAGGATCACACAAGAGATCGGTATTCGGATTAAACGTCCCCCACCTACGGGAACGTTCTAACTACAACTATCCGTGTGTTAGTGTATATGTGGTTGTGTGTGATGTGTGTGGTTTTTGTTTGGTATATCGTTATTTTAATAAATGTTGTTGTCCATGTTTGTCGAATGGGATGTTACCTCCCTTGTGTGTGATAACCAAGTTTATAACACCATACGGTGTTCATGATGTGATAAGTTCCATAAAGGAACTTCTAACTAATATGTATATATTATGGGGGGTGAGGAATCCGGTTGTTCCGGTCGCGCGCGTTGTTTGGGAGTTGATGTCTATATTTAAATTAACTCCCACTCTGTTATGTTATGGTTGTTTTTCCTCCTTGGATTACAATCACCCACGAGCTTAACCAAAGCTTACCTACCTTGATTATTATTCGGGCTAGGGGGAATACTGTTATGTTAAGGTTGTTTTCCTTCCTTAGATTACAACCACCCACAAGCGTAACCAAGGCTTACCCTACCTCATCATTATTGGAGCTAGGGAAATTGTGTATGGTGTGATCGGGCTTATATTACGGCCGACACATCTAGTGAAGTAAATGGGTACGGTGTGCTCGGACTTATATTTCCTCCGCCGCACATCCTAAGTAAAGTGTACGTTCTCTAGGAAGAACGGTGTTAAGTTGTATACATGTTATTATGTGAAGTATGTTGTTATGTTGTGTATGTTGATCTCCGAAATCAACCCCGTACAAATATAAGGGGTAATTAAGTATAACCCGATTAAATGGGTGTGTGTCGTCTAACAAGGAATAGCTCCATTAGGGTAGAACCTCAAGGGTCAAGACACAATAATGTGATCTAACTGACGTGATGTGCTAAGCCTATGTTTGTATCCTATTCATTGGAAGTGTGAATTATAAGCATGATTTATGTGTGTAGTTTCATGCATGATTTAAATATAATTAACCGCATGCTCAGACAACAAATAGTTGTGCGTGGCCCGGTAGCATGCGGGCTGCTCGATTACCATACCAGCAAAGGTGCTGACCCCCTTTGGGGGCCCCCATACTTTTCAGGTACAATGGAGCTGGCAGTCGTTCGAGAGTAGGGCGGGGTAGCTATTATACTTGGATAGTTTTTAGTTTGTTTATAGTTGTAAGGTATGTAAACCGAAGTTTGATAATCGGTGGCTGAAAGTATAGACTCGGTACAGTTGTAATGTAAATGTATGTATTTCAGTTTGGAAACGGTTGGTAATGTAAAGTGTAGCGCTCCGGTAATCTGTCCATCAGACCGGTACACTATGTATGTATTAGCCTTGTTAGCCACGTGGGTGGCTAACGGCGTGTAACACCCATGGATTTTAGTTAAGTGTTGAGTTGTAATTCCGCTGCTAAATGTTGTTAAATATGGGTGTTTGTAGTTGGGGTGTTACAGTATGCTATTAGTATTTACTTTATATACTAATATGTATATGTAATATTGATTTTGGAAATTTAGTATTATGCCCATTTGGAATCATATATTCGATACCATAATGTTTATGGTAATCATTGTTCATGATTTAATTTATATTAATTTAAAGTAGTAATTGTTCGGGGTATTTCACGAACTCAAGGTCGCGTCGTCTCACATCAGCATAAGAATTCTGCATATCTTGGGCTGTTTTTCATGTTCGCTCGAATCTGCTGAACTTCAGGTTGTACTTGTTCAAGATATTCCGGTCTATGATGACCGCTTCACTCGACTCATCCCAACACAAAGGGGTACGGCAAGGTCTACCGTACAAAGCTTGGAATGGCGACATCTTAATCGAAGCATGATAACTATTATTATATGAAAACTCTATAAGATGAAGCTTTCAATCCAACTCCCCTGGAAGTCTAAGGGCACATGCTCTAAGCATGTCCCGAGTGTCTGGATGGTCCTTTCTGTCTGACCGTTGGTCTGTGGATGGAAGGCGGTACTAAGCTTCAACTCGGTACCCAGCGCTTCCGTGTAGCCCTCCAGTATCTCAAAAAAAATCTGGTATCTCGGTCAGAAACTATAGTCTTCGGGACTCCGTGGTGTCGAATGATCTCCCGGTCGAATAGCTCAGCAAGCTTCGCCACCTTCCAGGTGTCCTTCATCGGTATGAAGCGGGCAACCTTGGTGAGGCAATCGACTATGACCCATATCATGTTGAGTCCTCCCTTAGCAGGTGGGAGTCCAACAACAAAATCCATGGAGATGTCATGGAACTCCACTCCACTCCGAATTGGCATAGATTGTACCATTCCGCCCGTCTTCGGTGCTCGAACTAGCATGTGAGGCACCTCAAGACATATTCGGTCACATCTGATTTCATCCCTGACCACCAGAAGTACCTCTTCATGTCTTTGTACATCTTGGAGGCTCCCAAATGGACAGATAATGAGGACAGTGTGACTCTCGCAGAATACGATCCCTCAGCTCAGCATTGCTTCGGGGAACGCATAATCTGCCATTTAGTCGGATCAGACCATCTTCATGCAGCTTGAAGTCGTACTTTCGCTTCTCGAATGTGCCTTTTGAAATTTTGTGTCTGATCTTTGTCATATAAGGGTCGCTCAACTGAGCCTCTCGCACCTCATCAACCAAGCGGGGAAGAAGCAAGCAGCGAATGGAGTGAGTGTGCTTGGCGACAGGGTGTCGGCTACAACTTTCACCTTCCCTTCTTTATACTGAAGGTTGATGTCGTAGTCGGATAGAAACTCCATCCACCTTCTTTGTCTCAGATGTAGTTCCTTCTCGGTGAATACATATTGCCAGCTTTTGTGATCGGAGTAGATGGTGATGCTTACCCCGTAGAGATAGTGTCGCCATATTTTCAAGGCGAAGACAATGGTTCCTAACTCAAGATCGTGTGTCGGGTAATTCTCCTCATGCTTTTTCAGCTGGCGAGAGGCATAATGATAAGTCAGGAATTTGTCTAAGTTTACTAGACTAATTCATGCTTAATTTTCTACTTATGACATTAACTTTCCTCTTTAATGCTTTAATTACTCTTCATTGTTATATTTGTCTCCAGTGATCGATTTCATATGTTTTCAGGAAAATACTCAACAAAGTGCTTAAATGAAGATTTTAGAGGTTAGAGCAACATGGGAAGTCAAACCAGAGTCAAATACAGATTTTCATTCACCTTCTTCTGCCTCTTTTCAGACTTGTTCCGGGTTTGCATATTTTTTGCAACCCGGACCACAAGACGGAGAAGCTACTGCCTTAATTTCATATGTTCCGGGTTTGCATATGGGTTTGAAACCCGGAACAATACAGACGGAGAAGCTACTGCCTTAAATTTCATATGTTCCGGGTTTGCATATGGGTTTGAAACCCGGAACAATACATACGGAGCGCGGAGTTTTGTTTCGTCGCGTAACGGAATTAATATCTCCCTTTTAATTTCTGTTGGCCGTCGTTTTAGATTAGGTTAGATTAGAGATAAATTAGAAGATAAAATTCTGTTTGTTATAAAAGAAAAGGCCAGCCAACGTGAGTAGACACATCTGGAGCGCACAGAATAATCACAACACAGAGAGAATTAGTTTGAGAGCTTGGAGTCTGGTTTGGAGTTTGGAGCAGCACAGAAAGGGGTTCACCACGAAGACTTCACCAGAAGTCTCAGAACAGAGTTTCTTCTTGTTCTCTATTATTACTAAGCTTATTGTAAACATGTCAATGGCTGAGTAGTTCCCTTAGATTTCGGTTTGCTATGTATCCCTAAATTGACTATTCCTGTTCCTTTGTGATTTAATGCAATTTAATTGAGTAAAGTTATTTTCCTTTTCCTTGCTTAATTCTTTAATCGTTATAATTTGGCCAATTATAAGGATTAGTATGTTTGTTAGCTTTATGTGACGACTGCGGCTTTCAATTGAATTCAGGAAAATAACCGGTTAGTTTAGAGACGATAATTCCTCTAAATAGCTAATTGACTAATAAACTAGATTGTTCTTAAGGCGGTTAGTAAACAGTGGGTTCGTAACGAGAGTTAGAATTCGGTCTTTATTAACTAGTATTTGCTAAGCGGGAGACCGGAGGTAAATTATCTTAGTTCTAGGGTTTTACTCAGAATATCTTTTAAATCACTTAGGGATAGGAATCACGGATTTAGGGTGCAGTAGTAAACCGGGATCTTCTTCTCCAAATCAGTTTCACAACATTTATTTTCCTCTGCTTATTGTTGTTTCGCATGCCGTTTACAGTTTTAATTGTCATCAAATCAAACCCCAATTTCCTGTTTTATTTTAATTCGGTTAGTAAGATATTAAACTAGACCACATCGCCTCCTCCTCTGGTTCGATACTTAGGGATTACTCTATTAAAACTTGCTAGAATTGACCGGTACACTTGCCGTTAGGTTATACCCCAACAAGTTTTTGGCGCCGTTGCCGGGGAGGCACGGTTATTTAGTTTAGTCTTTATTTTATTTTATTCTATTTTTCTTTTATTTATTTTGTTTTGTTCTGTTTGTCTAATTTATTTATTTTTAATTATTCTGTTTTACTCGATTTTGGTTATTTATTCTTTCAGTTTTTCTGTTTTCAATTTTCTTATAATTCTGTTTAACGTCAGATTTATTTAGTTTAGTTATTAGGATAGCTTTATTATTTTAGTTATTTTATCTTTGTTCTGTTTTGATTTCTGTCTAGTTTTGTTTTAGGTATTCTTTTATCTTTTAGATTTTACTTTCTGATTTTATTCCTTTATTTGAATATTCTGTGCTTAGTAGTTAGGAAATTTTATCTGCATATTTTTGTGGGTTAAATTCTTTTTATCTTTTTCTGATTTTCTGTTATTTTATTCTAATTCTAATTGCTGCTTCCCTTTTAATTTGCGCTATTATAGTTTCAGTTTACTAACTCTCGGTTTATGGTCAAAACCCGTTCTGTAGGAGAACCAGAGTTCGAGCTCAATCTTGAGATCGAGAGATTCGCAAGACAGCTTCGAAGAGACTTGATTCTGGATCCACCAGTTGAGGAGAAGGTGCCCGAGCCACCTGTTATTGAAGAGGGTCCAGAAGTCCAGCCACCGGTGAATATGGCAAACAACGAGAGGCAGATGAGGGACTACACCCGCCCAAGTGTTGAAGGGTTGGTGTCGCCAATTGTGATTCCAGCATTGCCAGCAGGAGTGCAGTGGCAGTTCAAGACTCACTATGTGACCATGGTGATGAACGCGCCTCAGTTCAGCGGGACGGTTACTGAAGATCCGAATGTCCATCTCACTACATTCCTGAGATTGGTAGGAGCGTGTTCGACACCAGCTTCGCAGGAGGTGGCCCGGCTCACTCTGTTTCCATTCTCTCTGAGGGATAGAGCCGCTGAGTGGTTGAACTCGCTGACGCCTGACAGTATCACCAGTTGGACCGAGCTGGCTAATGCATTCTTGGCAAAGTACTTCCCACCATCTCGGATGTTGACCATGAGAGGAGAGATTACAAACTTCAAACAGTTTGCTGGTGAGTCCTTGTCTGAAGCTTGGGAGCGTTTTAAGGGAAGTGAGGAAGGTACCACATCACGGTCTAGGTGAAGAGGTTATACTGCAGTCCTTTTACAAGGATTTGGATCCGTCTAGCCGGTTGTTGGTTGATACTTGTGCTGGAGGAAGCTTGATGGAGCTGCCTATTACACGAATTAAGGAGTTGTTAGATACTATCACCACAGCGCGAATCAGTGGGGAGGTACAAGAGCAGGAGAAGCTGCACCGAAGAAACCAGCTGGGGTTTATGAAGTAGATTCAAACACTTTCTTGGCTGCCAAGATAGAGGCAATGTCGAAGCAGTTTGAGCGTATGTGTGCAGTTATGAATCCTCAGTCCAGTGCAGCAGCTCCTGAGGTTTATCCACCGTGCGAGTACTGTGGTAGAGCTTCTAACATGTGCCAGTGTTCTCCACACAGAAGAGGCAGCGAACTATGTTGGTAACAGGCGGGTAATTACTTGGGAATCAAGGAAATCGGGTTATCAAGCTCAGCAGCAAAACCGTTATCAATGGTGGTAACAACAATTATAATCAGAGGCCCCAGCAGCAGTACAATCCTTCCTATCAGAAGCAGCCACTGCAGAGTCAGCAAGCACAGACTTCAGGTGCTGGAGCGTCTTCTAGTATGGATGAAGTTCTGGCCAGGATGGATGATTTCGTGGTAGCGTGAAGAAGTTCAATGAGCTGGAAGTTTTCAATCGGAGCAAAGAACTTTCAACGCTGATCAAAGGACATTCAATAGAAACATCGAGACTCAGCTGTCTCAGATATCTCAGCAGCTAGCTCACCGTCCTTCGGGTTCCTTGCCTAGTCAGTCAGAGCAGAATCCGAGAGAGCATGCCAAAGCTGTTTTTGTTGTGGAAGACGATGCTCCACTTGTTGCTGTCATTCAGCCTGTTCGAGAAGAGGTTGAGGACTCTAGTAAGCTTTTAAAACACCCAAGGAGAAGGAGTCTCCTGAAACTCGACCTTCTTACTCTTCTGTCTCTAATAGTAAATTTGAAGAACCCATTCCTTTTCCTGACAGGTTAAAGAAAAGGGACCTCGATGAACAGCTTGGAAAATTTCTTAACATTTTTAAGAAATCAACTAAGGATATGCCTTTTTCTGAAGTGCTTAAGTTTATGCCAAATTATGCTAAGCTAGTAGATGATATCTTGGCTAAAAAATCTTCTTTGCAGGAAAAGGAAACGGTGAAGAAGGTAACTACTAGGAACGGTAAAGGTACAACTAATGAGCTTGAGGTGGTGAATATAGAGGAACCGGTGCTAGAGGATGAGCGTAATTGCAAAACCACCCAATCTCCTCCACCTACACCACCTGCAGTCGACGTTTCTCCAGTTCCCTTCCCCAAGCAGAACCAAGCGTTTCAAGGAGGATAGTGAGTTTGATAAGTTTCTTACTTTACTTCGTCAACTATCTGTTGATATTCCTTTTGTTGAATAGTTGCGAAGGTGCCTAACTATGCCAAGTATTTAAGGAAGCTTTTATCTAACAGGAAAAGTTAGTTGAGACAGGGACTATTCAGCTTACAGGAACTTGTTCAGCGATTATACAAAAGCGTCAACCAGGAAAGTGCAAAGATCCTGGAAGTTTCACAATTCCTTGCAGAGTAGGAGACATGATTTTGACCACTGTCTTGCTGATTTGGGAGCATCAATCAGTCTCATGCCATTACACTATTTTATGAAAAGCTTGGGATTGGGGACTTACAGCCTACGAATGACGCTTCAGCTAGCAGATCGCTCAATGGTTTATCCTTGTGGAATCGCTAAGGATGTGATGGTTAAGGTGGAGCACCTGTACTTCCCTTGTGATTTTGTTGTACTCGACATGCGGCAGATCCAACAGTTCTCATCCTTGGAAGACCCTTCCTAGCAACAGCCGATGCTCGAATCGAAGTTGCTCACGGTACGATCACTTTGAATGCAGAAGGGTGAGCAACTACTGTTTATGCTGGTAGATCTTCAAAACAAGTTTTGGAAGCATCTCGAACTTCTTGTCGCGGGACCCTAAGACAGCCCAATCATCTGAAGCCTCTTGAGGAATGAGGCACGGTCTAGCAAAGACCGAAAAGACGGGCGGCTGCTGGGAGAACAACCCAGTTTTGTGAGTTTTCTTATTTTCGTTTTTGTTTACTTCTCGTACATTTTATTGTTTTTGATTTTTGGGCTAACGTGCGTATAGACATGTTTTGTTAGTTTTACATGGTTTTAAGGTGAATTCAGGAGTTTGGAGGTACATCTGTCATCTATGTGAGTTTCTGGGAACTTTTAAGAATCGTCGGGTCGGAGCTGGGTTTGGAACCCGGAGAACAGCTGAGCGAGGATGGCGTGTTTTTGATGACGTCGGGTTTTTGAAGACGGTTTGAAACCCGGACCGCATATGCGGTTGCAGCTTCTGCCTAAATTTTCATATGTTCCGGGTTCGCATACAGGTTTGAAACCCGGACCCAGTCTTCAACGGAACAAGAGCGGGGCGCGCGACCTAAATCCCTCATTTGCTTCCTTCTTCCACCTCACGCCGCTCCAAACCCCGACCTCGCCTGTGTTGTTTTCGCCATTGCTCCAGATCCAAGGAAACTCTGTCGAATTTTCTGCAGAATTCAGCACCCCGCTGTTTAACATAAGTGTGAGGACGTTGACCTCACCATACTCCAGGGGCGTGATTTTCTAACTTCTTCTATTTTTCAAACGTTGTTTTTCTGCAAATATTTTGTTTTCCTTCCGTCTTACTCATTTTCATGAAGCAATGAGGGCATTGCTAAATTTAAGTGTGAGGAAGGGGAATTGCACATGCTCATATTCATGCTTAGTTACATTCGAATGTGCTAATTTTGACCAATTTCCTTTTGAGACTATCATTCTATTTTCACAATGTTTTGTTGGCCCTCACAAAAATTTTTGGTTACATACATACCTGAGTCTTATTTACAGTGGTTGGATAAGTTGGTTTGGAACACCGCACAGTAGCACTAGTTCTTGTGAGATCGAAGCTGGAAAGTTGTGGGAATTCTGGTTGCACTGCTTGTATGTACAGTTTTTAATTGTCTATTTCTTTCTTTTCTTAAAAAGTTAAGCCTATTAGTGCAACTATTTGATTTTGATTTCACTTGGGGACTTTGGGAATGATTATTGAATGAAAGGAAGGAAGGACAAAGGCAAGGTACTCCTCTAATCGAACTTTTAACCCAGAAAACAGGCCTCGCCCATTTGGTAATTAAGTCCTCGGGGTGCCTCATCACCCATCTACCTAAGGTCATCTGATCTGGGATAGAAGACCCAACACCGCTACATGAATGGAGAGAAAAGTCTGAGGGATATAAAAGAGAAAGTTAATGCTTGTTTAGAAAGTTGAAGAAATTTGCTAATTTCAAATGCAAAGTGCAAAATCTTTCTTGATTATGAGTACGTGGTGATGAAAGGTAATATGGAATAAGATATTACTTCTCACCCCTTGTCGTCCATGGATTGTGGAAAATTAATTGGAAAGTAGTCCCTGAGTGAAATTGGAGTCAGTGGTTTTACTATGTGCCTTAAGCTCTTGCAAAATACTTCTCAATTCACTGTTTATGAAAACCTGCAAGTGTGGATCATTGTTCTCTATGACTGCTTTTCATTATTAGATCTCCTTGTGCACAGTTCTGAACTGACGGCTCCCTTCTGTAAGACTTTAGTATGTTTCTATTTGCTTGAGGGCAAGCAAAGATTAAGTGTGAGGAAGTTGATAAGTCAGGAATTTGTCTAAGTTTACTAGACTAATTCATGCTTAATTTTCTACTTTATGACATTAACTTTCCTCTTTAATGCTTTAATTACTCTTCATTGTTATATTTGTCTCCAGTGATCGATTTCATATGTTTTCAGGATAAAATACTCAACAAAGTGCTTAAATGAAGATTTTAGAGGTTAGAGCAACATGGGAAGTCAAACCAGAGTCAAATACAGATTTTCATTCACCTTCTGCCTCTTTTCAGACTTGTTCCGGGTTTGCATATTGGTTTGCAACCCGGACCACAAGACGAGAAGCTACTGCCTTAAATTTCATATGTTCCGGGTTTGCATATGGGTTTGAAACCCGGAACAATACAGACGGAGAAGCTACTGCCTTAAATTTCATATGTTCCGGGTTTGCATATGGGTTTGAAACCCGGAACAATACATACGGAGCGCGGAGTTTTGTTTCGTCGCGTAACGGAATTAATATCTCCCTTTTAATTTCTGTTGGCCGTCGTTTTAGATTATTAGAGATAAATTAGAAGATAAAATTCTGTTTGTTATAAAAGAAAAGGCCAGCCAACGTGAGTAGAGACATCTTGGAGCGCACAGAATAATCACAACACAGAGAGAATTAGTTTGAGAGCTTGGAGTCTGGTTTGGAGTTTGGAGCAGAGCACAGAAAGGGGTTCACCACGGAGACTTCACCAGAAGTCTCAGAACAGAGTTTCTTCTTGTTCTCTATTATTACTAAGCTTATTGTAAACATGTCAATGGCTGAGTAGTTCCCTTAGATTTCGGTTTGCTATGTATCCCTAAATTGACTATTCCTGTTCCTTTGTGATTTAATGCAATTTAATTGAGTAAAGTTATTTTCCTTGCTTAATTTCTTTAATCGTTATAATTTGGCCAATTATAAGGATTAGTATTTTGTTAGCTTATATGTGACGACTGCGGCTTTCAATTGAATTCAGGAAAATAACCGGTTAGTTTAGAGACGGTAATTCCTCTAAATAGCTAATTGACTAATAAACTAGATTGTTCTTAAGGCGGTTAGTAAACAGTGGGTTCGTAACGAGAGTTAGAATTCGGTCTTTATTAACTAGTATTTGCTAAGCGGGAGACCGGAGGTAAATTATCTTAGTTCTAGGGTTTTACTCAGAATTATCTTTTAAATCACTTAGGGATAGGAATCACGGATTTAGGGTGCAGTAGTAAACCGGGATCTTCTTCTCCAAATCAGTTTCACACATTTATTTTTCCTGCTTATTGTTGTTTCGCATGCCGTTTACAGTTTTAATTGTCATCAAATCAAACCCCAATTTCCTGTTTTATTTTAATTCGGTTAGTAAAGATTAAACTAGACACATCGCCTCCTCTGGTTCGATACTTAGGGATTACTCTCTATTAAAACTTGCTAGAATTGACCGGTACACTTGCCGTTAGGTTATACCCCAACAATAAGCTACTACCTTGCCATGCTGCATGAGTACGCATCCCATTCCCTTGCCTGATGCATCACAATAAACCTCAAATCCCTCTATGCCCTCTGGAAGAGTGAGAACTGGCGCTGAGGTCAATGAGTCTTTTAGGCTCTGAAAGGATACTTCACACTCGTCTGTCCACATAAACGGTGCATCTTTCTTTATCAGTGCCGTCATGGGCTTCGTGACTTTGGAGAAGTCTTTCACAAATCGTCGGTAATAACCAGCTAGACCAAGAAAGCTCCGGATGTCGGAAACATTCTTAGGTCTAGGCCATGAACGGACTACTTCTATCTTAGCCAGATCAACTGAGATACCCGCGTTCGAGATCACATGACCGAGGAATGATACCTGATCAAGCCAGAACTCGCATTTGGAGAACTTCACATATAGCTGGTTCTCGCGCAGTGTCTCAAGTACACGCCTCAAATGGCTCTCATGCTCGTCTCTCGACTTCGAATAAATGAGAATGTCGTCGATGAAGACCACCACCAAAGTGTCTAACTGCTCACTGAATAATCGATTCATCAAATCTATGAACTTAGCTGGCGCATTTGACGGTCCGAATGGCATCACTGTAAACTCAAAGTGGCTATATCTCGTACGAAATACCGTCTTCTCAATATCGGGTTCTCTATTGGCAATCTGATGATATCCGGATCGGAGGTCAATCTTGGAGAAGACTGAGGCTCCCTTCAACTGATCGAACAGATCGTCAATGCGTGATAATGGGTATTTGTTCTTCACAGTGAACGCATTAAGCTCGTGGTAGTCGATGCAGAGGCGGAGACTACCGTCCTTCTTCTTCACAAAGAGGATTGATGCTCCCCAGGGTGATACGCTCGGGCGTATGAACCCCTTGTCGAGTAAATCTTTCAACTATACTTTCAATTCAGCCATCTCTGCCGGTGCCAAACGGTATGGTGCCCTAGCAATCGGACCCGTGCCCGGCACAAGCTCAATCTCAAATTCTACTACTCTCTGTAGTGGCATGCTGGGAAGCTCCTTCGGAAACACATCCGGGAACTCTGACACTACCGGTATGTCAGTGCTGAACGCTGGATCTCGCTGTAGATCTTGCACATAACAAAGGAATACCTCGTGCCCTTTTTTGAGCTCTTGGTACATGGACATAGCGGAGATGATTTTGGTCGAAGGCTCTCTTGGCCTCTAACGGTATGAAACTGTAACCCCAGACGGGCTCCTGAGCAGCAATCTATGCTCGGCGCAGAGAATTCGCCCCTTATGCCGCTCAACCAGTTCATCCCGACAATCAGGTCGAATCCCAAACCACTGAATTCGATGAAGGAAATGGGAAACGCCTCGCCTTTTATTTGGATGGTGGCAGCTCGGTAGTACTTCGTACACTTAACCCGCTCCTTCGACGGGAGCGTAACCAGGAAATCTGGTAGCTCATCTGTGTCTAGCCCCAACTTCTTCGCGAATGACGGCGAAACGAAGGTATGAGAGGCGCCGGATTCGAATAATACAGTGACATCAATGCCATTCACCGGGAAGGAACCCGTGATTATAGTGCCGCTCTTACCGGCCTGTGTCTCAGTGAGGATGCTTAGGGATCCTTCCGTACCGAGTCCACAACCTATTGATTCATAATCTTAATGAGTTGATGGTATAACGCAAGTGGGAAGAACTGATAACCAACACTGCTTTATTGATAAACAGCCATCATACATTGTGTGCCTCTAATACACATTACTATCATGTTACATGATGTTACAAGCTTAATACTTCCTAAAGGTAAGGTTCAGGCGTCCAGGTTTCAGGTGGGTGGCGTTGACCACCGTCGATGGTGCCGTATTCATCTTTATCTTCTTGATACCGTGATACAGCATTCTCGACTCTCCACCCATAACTAAGACATCTCCTGACCTAAGTCCCAGTTTCTCTGCGAGGTCCACACGCTTCTGCTCGCTAAATAAGAATTCGGCATCATCACCAATGGACCAAGACACTACGGGCACTCCTTGTTCGAGAGAATCTGCTGTCTCGTCCTTATCTTGGTGTAAACCAAGTCGTCCACCTTCTTCGTAGAAGTTAATAATACAAAGGTCCGCTTTAAGTGTAGGAATTGGATCAGCCTCTAGTTGCTACGCGATCCATACAACTTGTGCGTTAACCGCTTGAAACTCATCAGGTATTGCTGGTGGTGTTGCTCCGTCTTCCGCTCGTGTCTTCTGGTATGTCTTGGTATACGGATTCCAGTCCTTTCCCAAGCATCATCTTCAGCTTCATCTTTGCTCCACCGGGAAATTCGGGTGTATAAAATCCACCTGGACCCGCTCCTAATTCGTTGCATCATCGGATGATGGAAATTTACGCTTTGGGTGTCAGGTATCCTTTTAATAAGATCATACCTGGTCAGATGACCTGACATTTTTCGTTGGTGATGTGGTGAGTGGTGATGTTAGTTTCTTCGGGGAGTGGGTTTGAAGGAATTGGGTAACAGATATTGAAGGTTCCTATGGTGGTAAATTCTGTCTAACGTGAGTTCTAGTTTTAAACTAGTTCGGTTCATGCTCAATTCATACAAGGATTTCTAGGTCATTCAAGTATTCACTCAAGCAAACAATTCAAACATTTAGGCATGCTCTCAAGGATCAAAGGTGTTTGAAAGTACCTAAGCCGGACTTAGTGCCGATCCCATCTCGACCGATGATATGCAAGGCCGTCTGCCTCTGCGGTGCGCCCTTCTGAGCACCTCGGGACCCCTGTCCCTGCGAGGTCTGTTGGGCTTATGCATCGCCGGATGCAACCTCCTTGCCTTCTCTTTGTTTGTAGCCTTGGAAATTGCCCCTGGGCTTGGACTTGTTCGGGCACTCGAAAGAACGGTGACCCATTTGACTGCACTCATAGCACCTCACTTCCTTTCCCTGGCAATCGATGCCGTGGTGGTTCTTCCCGCATGTCCTGCAATGGTAGTACCGGCCTCCAGAGTGGGCCTTACCATAGTCGGAACCAGAACCTGAGGTTTGAGTGTTAGCAACACTTGGTGCGGTAATACTAATTCACATGTGTACAAATTTAGTTTGGAGTCTTACCCTTAGGTGGGTGAGATCTCAGCGGCTTTGCAGCCACCGGCGCAAGATAGGCAAGCTGCAATGTCTCAGCCGCCTTGCCCTTCTCAGCATGGGCATTGCTATCTCCGGGGGTACTCTTCTGAGGTGGGTGGGTGTAATTCGCTTTCTTTTTCTTCCAGCTCTTGTTCTGATGCTGCTCCTCTGAGCTAGCATTTTTGGTGTTGGACTTGCGCTTGAGCGCATTCTCTTCGTCCCTCAGCTGGACGGTGATTTCAACCCGTGAGGTGGCATGGTAACACTCCTGAAGTTCTCGGGTGTTAGAGGGTGCATTTCGCATACAAGTTGTTAATTTATATTGACAATGGCATAATGGGTTCAAATTTAGATTTACCTGGAGAGAGGTAAAGCGGGTGTAACCCATGCCATACCGGAGGCGATGGCTCAGGCCGCCATAGAAGTGGTCGACCAACACCTGCCCGGTGTACCCAAGGTCGGGTAATAGTCGGAGGATGGAGGTGAATTTGGTATAGTACTCATCGACGGTCATCTTATCCGTCATCTTCAAAACGTCAAGCTCCAAGCGCTTCTTGGTCTTAACGTGTTCAGGATAGTATTTTGATCTGAGGAGAGAGGTGTAAACTTCCTAGTTGAAGGTCGGATTGGCGGTGTGCTCGGCTTTGACAAGTCTCCACCAATCCATGGTAGCATCTTTGAGGTAGTAAGCGGCTATCCTCACTCGAACTCGGCAAGAGCTTCGAGAGTCTCGAATGTCGTCTCCATTTCAGCAATGTACGCCTCTAGCTTGGCGGGGTCGCTCTCGCCTCTAAAACAGGGAGGTCGGAGATCTACGACGGCCTTTATCCAATTTACCTCTCGGGGTTACGGTGGGTCGGGTTGTTGTTCTGTTGCTGGTTTTGTTGGTTTTGTTGGGTCTATTGTACAGCCGCTATGACTTGTGGTAGCATCTGCACTACCGTTGTAGCGATGATCTCTGCTATCGTTTGTGTGCCCGGCTCATCAGTGGCCTCTCCTCGGGGTCGGCCTCGACCTCGTCCTGACATCTGAACAATTAACATTTACATTAGGTATTGTGACCAACTGGTCTTGAATTTATGCAGTTTTATTGTCATTTCGGACGTTAAGGGGTTTCTGTAATGATTACGGTCATTCAAGGTTAGGTTCATAATCCTCCGTTGTAAAACGGTTTGTAATCCTAACTCGGTAATTCTCGGCTATCAGAGCGACACTTGGCTCTGATACCACTTTTTATAACACCTCTACCGCCAATCCCTTAATTATCGTCTAATCGTCATGGACTCTACACTAATCACAGCGGAACAATCAAACTAGATAGTGGGTGATACATGCCGTTAGTCGCCCCCGCGACTAACTAGGCCTCAATCAACAAATGGTATGGTCTGATAGTAAAGAAATACTGAGTTACCATTAACAACTACAAACAACTTCAACAACCCTTGAGCAAACTCCAAAAATATACACTGTAACGCCCCTATTAACCATAAATACAGCGGAAATAAAACTCTAAGGCGATTACAGACCATCGGGTCCCAAACACCCGGCACCAACCTCACCAATTACAACCTTTACAATTAACTAAGTTACGGTCTGAACTTCGAGAAAACTTAACATAAACATAACAATAATAAAACACCTTCGCTCTCCATAAACCTAATCCCATCCCAATCACTCATGCTCTTCGTGGCCACCTGTAAATCAATTTGTACCTGCAAGATGAAACCAAGCAGCCCACCCCGGGAGGGGTGAGTCAGTTCCCTGGAATGGAACTGGTACAATCCTCCAAAAACAAACTTATAAAACATAACTCTTCAAAATAAACTGTAACTTGAAATCAAACTCTTAAAGTAAAACAGAGATAAAGCACTTCAAAACATCAAGTTAAAGAGAAAGAAAACAAGACAAAGATAGAGATAAAGAACTTCCAAACCAAGTCATCCACTTAAGTAGTCACACCACATAGTTAGTAAGCATCCATTGTTGATGTTAGAACCAATTCTGGTTAAGAAGAGAAAGACTTAAGTAGTCACAAAGGACCAGGAGTGACATTAATAACCATAACCCTTGGTAGACAGTTTATGTCTCCACCATTTCAGAAGATGATTCCCATAGACCAAATATACTCAAGAGTAGAATAAATCAATGGGAGAGATGGCCCCCACCGCCAGTCAGTTGCCACAAGGGCGAGTAAACAGACCTCCGCTGTCAGTTGCCACAAAGGGCGAGGTAAACAGACCTCCGCTGTCAGTTGCCACAAAGGGCGAGGTATAGCAGACCTCCGCTGCCACCGACCCGTTCTCAGTCATCGGTGAAAATGTGTGCACCACTTATTAGAAATAATCCATACTCAATACCAAGAATAACTTTCCCCATATTCCCACTAGATCACCAACTACCCAGAGCAATACCAAAACACTCAGTCCTACAGAGTGCAGAAGCGTAAACCCTAAGCAGCCAATGTCTAACGGGCACCAGATAGAAGGAACCAATACCCTTGTAAGTTTCACATCCAAGGCTCAGTTAGTCACACAAGCTGAGTCAGTCACACAACCATTCCTTTTTAGAAATTCCTCTTAAAGTCAGTTAGCATTTCCCAAAACATTCCACAAGTCAATCAGCAAAAAGATCGGAGTACGAGAAATCGTACAAAACATTCCATAAAGTCCAAAACACAACAAGCTGAGTACGAGAAATCGTACAAACATTCCATAGAGTCCAAAACACAACAAGCTGAGTACGAGAAATCGTACAAAACATTCCATAGAGTCCAAAACACAACAAGCTGAGTACGAGAAATCGTACCTGGATAACGCCGTAGCAGTTCTAGTCAACTTGCGCAAACAATCAACAGTACTCTGAAGAATATTAAAGGTAGTCTATCATCAATCACTTGTAGCCTACGTTAAGCTTAAATAAACTCCTCACTCTTATTTCTAAGTCCCAATTGTCTTTTAAGCCCTCACTTAAATGTTATGTATAACCTTTGACTTGTCTGAGAACGTTGTATAGCCCAAGGTTTAAGATCAAGGGATGTATTCTTCTAACACTTATCAATTGTTCCACTCTTATCCACTTTACTAATACTTAACCGTAGTCCTCACATTAATACCTTTATATCTTAAGTGTATTTATATTACTCAATTAGTCTTAGAATCTCAATAATACCCTTAAGCTCAATACCTTTATTCTTACTTTAGGACAGACATCGTATTATAACCTATGATGGATTTATCTTAGAATACTATACTATTATTCCATAAGGTAATGATTAGTATTTTATCAATATTTACTAGATAATCCTTTATGATTAAGTCTTCCCCTTAACTTAATTAAGACCTAGAACCTGTATATCGGAATCATAGTGTCGTAGATGCATTTCATTACAACTTCATTGATCTTAGAATTTAGAGACAACTACTAGACTCAATTATTTTATCTTTACTTTAGAATGACTTAATATTATAACCATTTAATTATCTTGTCTTAAGATGTTCAATTACTCTTCATCCTGAAACAACTATATTTAATTAACTCAAACCCTTCCAACTCTTTACTTAGTATCCACACAAGTATGTTATTCGCTTAATTATTACCTATATAATAAGGTGTTTTAAGATAACCCCTTTTATGTATCCTTACTTACATTTTAATTTTCCCAAGTATTTAATTTTTACACACATTCTCTCCATAGAGTATGTAAATCCTTTTGTACTAAATTTTAATAAACTTATGTCTCAAATACATTTTATATTACTTACAAGACCAAAGGTTTCAAAGGAATACTAATAAATTAATTTCCTTTATTGTATTTTAGGATAAACATTATATCACATAAGGTAAAATTTATCTAAGAACTAAATTCTGATTCATAAGTGAAATCGTTAATTATGTAATAAGATAATCTATTCTGAAAATCCCCATACCTTGTATTCAAATGACACATTAAGATTTCCAGTGTCAAAAAGGTAAATCAATATAATATCTTACGTAACCTAGTTTCATCTAATTAAAGGTTTAAAGATTTTAAATCTAATTTCTATTTATAAACCTTCTTATAAATTCTAACTACTACATACATTACTTAATTATAAACTCACATCCTGAACATTGGTATTAAATGTATTTTATATGGCTTATCAAATTCTAAGAACGTAAGGATTATTATTTAGATTAATTCCCCAATCATAGTTTAATATAGTTTTATATCATAATCCTTTTAATGATTTTATCACAAGATATTAAGTTATTACTCAATACTATAAATATTAAGAAATGATTAAATCTAGACTTATTTATCCTCTTCACATTTAGATGTAAAAGTACTCATTTACTTTTTATTGTTTATATAAGAACATTTAAATGTAAAAAGTATTTCATTCATTTTATTATCAATTAAATAATAAGATCTATTTGTGTAACACTTTATGTAAACTAATTACAAATATTCCTAAATTTCAACTTATTAATTTCTTAACCCATTATAGATTTACATTGTGGTCACTCACTAAATATATACATGTATTTTAATACTGTTTATATGAATCTTAGAAATTTAAAGGTAACTCTTTAAGCCTAATACATTACTATAATTTAATACCACCTCATATAATATTCTTCTATTTATTATGTAGAGGTTTAGTTTAACTTATTAATTCCTTCGTATTATATTCCTATAAGGTATTTAATTTTATGTTTACTGTGTATATATTCATATATACTAGGATTTACAAAACATTATTTATGTAGTTTTATTGTATTTAATTATTTATATTAACTTTTACACACACCTACATCCAAAATATGGTTAATAAAATAAAGTATTTTCCCTTAGTTTCGGTTAAGTATATTAACTACCATATTATATAATTAATATAAATGTAGATTAATTTAGTTCCTTAATTTAACCCAAGTTACTATTTTATCCCTTAGTTTAATTAAAAATATCAACTCCCATAATATAGTAAATAAAATGTAGGATAACTAAATTCCTTAATTTATATAACTTTCTACTTAAGTAAGTATATATACATTATAAATAATTTCACTTCTCTTAAAAGCTAATAAAAAAACATTTATAAACTTACTTTTATAAAATGTTAATTTAGTTTCCTTTATTTTCCCCAGCTTAAAAGTTAATTAACAAACCATACTTTAATTTTTGGTTACATTAAAAACCTTATATTATTGGTTATTCTTATGGAAAACTCATAAACACAATTTTTAAAACCTTTTACCATTGCCCAAAAATTCCCAAATTTAATATACAGTAACTATAACATTTTAGACATATTATAAATTTTATTTCATAAAAATATCTTTTAAATTTAGCCAAATAATTCCAGAAACCCGTAACTTGCAAAAATCATAACTTACGTTTACAAACTCCAAAACCATATTAATTTACATCAAAATAAACTAGATTAAATAAGGAATCTATGGTTAAAATTTCAAGTCAAAGTACATTCGGGAAGGTATTTAATTAACCCAACAAGTTAGGACTTTTTACTGGAATTTTATAATTATTTAATAGCACGATCTAATCTCGGCCGTCCAATCTTTTAAAGCGAGATCGGACGGCCCCTGAACCTCTAGTTCATCAGCGCAGAACTCAGCCATGTCGAGTACTAATCTCGATTTCTCTCAACTCACAAACGAAATCGAGTGATTCTTGTTTCTATGGTTTCGAAATCAAATTTCGGTTCTAATGATACCGATTTCCCCAATTATAATGCAGTTTTCAATGGATTTCGAATTCTGTTCGAGGTTTAGGGTTCCAAGTACGAATCAAAACTTAATTTGACAAATTCTCCTAATCTAGCACGTAATTGACTAAATTGAGACATGGGTTAGACCGGAAACTTGATTTCGAATGACAATAACGGAGCAATTGATCGGAAACTTACCGGAGTTGTGCGAATTGAGTGAAATCGAATCCAAAAATCTGGAAAAATTCGAACTTTGAGCAGTTCACGAGGCCAACTTTGAGGATCTATAACTAGTAGTACAAATCGAGTTAGGCTATGTGTAAGGGCTCATTCGAAAGAGAAAACTTAGATCTACGTATTGATAGCAAGAACTCACTATAACTCACAACACACAAGAAGAAATCAAACCCGAAAGTTACGAGTTTACCTTCTCGTTTCTGGAAAAATTCTGGGCAAAACGCGACCAGATCGGGGTCGGAACTTTAGACCCTATATCTTCCATATGATTAAGAATTAGATTTGGTCATCAACATGAAAGTTGTAGAGGGATTAGCGCTCTTTAAAACGACTAAAGAACATGAAATTTGGATAGAAACGAAGAAGTTATGGTTAGTCTAAGTTACCTGATTCGAAAGGAAAAACTGGAATCTACAGTTTCGGTTTTGCAAGGTGCCTACTTTGGATCGAATTCCGGATGATGTATAATGAATTAGGGTATGTGTGAGTAATGGTTGGAAAGAGGATTCAAAGGAGAAGAGAATGAAAAGACGGCATTGAAAAATTGAGAGATGAGTGAGATACAGCCGTCCAAAGTTAGGGCAAAATCATGAATTCTGTTACCGAAATTCGAGGGATAAATTGGCTAAGTGTTGGCGACCCGTGACAGTGACACGTGGCATCTTTCAAATTTTTGACTCAAAACTTCAATCTAGCATAACTTTGGCTAGGATGATCCGTTTTTGACGTTCTTTTTATCGATCTTCATGGTTTTCTATAACCTATTTATTGGTATAGGTTTCATGGCCTGGTTTGACCATTCACAAAAAGTCAACTCTAGCAAGGCTTAATAAGCTTTAAGGTTTCTAGAATTTTATATTGACTTTTGTTTCAAACAATGTTCCAACACTTCCTAAAATCTTTATAATATTTTTGGAGTGTTTAATAATTTTCCCAAGATTTATTGACTTATAAATCTTATTATTAAATTCATAATACTATATAATAATGTATAATAATTAGGGTTAAATAGGAGAAAACCCCTAAATAATTTCACAACTCCATATAATAATTTAATATTCATTATTCCATATCATAATTTAATTTTTTAATAAAAGAAATCCCCTAAATTAATTTAAATTAATTTAGGGGTATTTCATACACATCCTTGTTCTCCCACAACAATATCCAAAAGTGATTACCGAGACTAAGAGTTAATTCACAATTACAACCCTTCAAGAATCTATCAAAATGCCAAGTGTTTACAACTAACATAATTCAAGGGTTTACAATTTCCAAATCCAAAAGGGTGTACCCCATGGTACACCGGCTACAAGGTTCTAACCGTGTACAACTTGGTACACCAATCAAAATAACTAGTCTATCAAAAGAAGTATCCCGGTCATTTCCGACCCCTCAACCATCTCGAGTTCCTGCAATAAAAACAGTGCCCCAAGGGGCTCAGCAAAAGTTGCATATGACTTTCGCATACCCCGCGTGCTAACGGGGGTATGCCAGCTAATTGGTCACCAACATGCGGTTCGTTTAATAATAAACAACATGCAAAAATAATTAATATCATAAGCATGCGTGGCAACATTCATACAAGTCATTTCAATCAATGAAAAGTGAATCTCACAATCAACAATCAAGGTTTCAATCTAAATCAAACTTCACAATGGGTTAGCCCAATTACCATCCGGGTTAATCGGATGTCATTATCTCATTACTCAAGATCAATAACTCACACAAGTCAAGATCTTCCTCAATCAATTTTCCTTCTCCAATCAATTCTCAAGTCAGGTCAGTGTGACCTCCGGGCAGGGACAAGACTATCCCACCACTGGGCTTAAGGTTGGCCCACTTAACCAAGTTGCTACCCATTTAAGGGGTTTGGACCATGGAAAAGATTATAGTCAGGACTCAGTTAACAATCTCTCTTGTTACCTCATCCTCACGTGTGGCCGAAACTATCGGGCTTCTCAATTCTCCCAATTCTCCCAATTTTCTCAATTCCCAATTCTCAATGTTAGAGTGTTAGATGGTTAGGGAGTTAGTGAGTAGCCCACAAACACCAATCAAGCTTCCACAATCAATCAACCAAACACTTCAACAAACCAACATAACTTCCAAGTTCAATCACCAACCAACAAGGCATATTAATTACATATATTGGAAAGTGCAATAAACCGATTACATACTTTATCTTGTTTATGTGGTTGCACATAAACACACAAACAAACAAGCCGAGGTAACCTCGATAGCATACGGGGCATGAAAGTCATACCGTTCACTGACGCTTCCGGATCACTGACTCTTCTTTGGAAATCGACTATTCGAATCCTATAACACACACGGCATCAGACGGTTAAGTATCTACACTTAACCTAATTTGTTTCATTTTTAAATACTCCCAAACAACCACACCTTAATCTAACGAATCATTTACTTCTTATTTTTCTCAAGCTTGTTCTCTTACTTAGGTGTATATTTTCTCACCATTATTACTCTATTAGTGGTATACTATTAATGCCCCATATATATATACATACATACATATATACATATATGATGACTCTCTCTTTTTGTTTTGACTCAACCGACCTTACCCAGGGTCGGCCCCAAGGTCGGTCAAAGTCAGTAGGTTACGATTCTAGAAAATTCAACTTCGACCGACCTTACCTAAGGTCGGTCCTAGGGTCGGTCAAAGTCAGTAGGCATCCGTTTTGAAAATTTAGACCCGACCGACCTTGTAGGGTAGGTCCCAAGGTCGGTCCAAGTCTGTAGGTTCCTGGGTTCAAAAATTGTGACTCGACCGACCTTGCAAGGTAGGTCCCAAGGTCGGTCAAAGTCAGTAGACAATTACGACTCGACCGACCTTGCCAAGATCGGTCCCAAGGTCGGTCGAAATCAGTAGACTTTCGCGTTTGCAAATTCTGGCTCGACCGACCTTCCCAGGGTCGGTCGGCTCCAGTATGTTTATTTTAAAATTTTGTTTCAGCTCCATTCCTTACTCAATTCTTCCCTAATCTTCCCCAAGCCTTTATAAACATATTTAACAACAATCTATGCACTCTAAACCCTCATAAACCATCTACTAAATTCATTACTCATTCTTATGTAAATTTTACACAATTTTTATCACCTTCATTTCAGCACTTGCACTAGTTCTTCCTAGTTTCTTCAATGCAACAGATTTTGTTTTCTATCTCAATGGCTCACCAACTAGTGTTGCTCTAACCCTCATTGTAACACCCCAACCACCACCATACACTTAACATCAAACTGCAGCGGAAATCTCAACTCATCACATTACTTAATTCAATGGTGTTACACGCCGTTAACCACCCACGTGGCTAACAAGGCTAATACATGTACATTTGTATCGGTCTGATGGACTAGATTCCCGAGCAACTACACAATACAACCCTTATTCCATTTCCAACATTTATCATATACATACATTCCCACTGTACCGAGTATTACTACCGATGCCGACAACAATATCGGTCTTACTACACCTACTGTATATACACTTAAATGAATACCCATGTACAATGACTACCCCGTCCTACTCTCGAACGGCTTCCAGCTCTCTGTACCTGAAACATGAAAAAGAGAAAGGGTGGCCCCCAAGGGGCTCAGCACCTTTGCTGGTATGGTAATCCCGCAGCCCACATGCTACCGGGCCACGCACAACTAATTGTCGTCTTAGCATGCAGTTGATTATATTTAAATCATGCATACAAACCATAAACACACAACACTTTGCATACACCCAACAATAGGGCTCAACATATAACCAACACATCCACACTAACAAATCCAATGATTCCTTTAACCTTAGAGTGGCTCTCCTCTAAAACGGAGCTACTTCCTTAATGAACGACATGTACCCATTAATCGGGTTATCCTTAAACGCCTCTTGTCATAACTGGGATTCATTTCCATGATCCACACACTCCATATCCTACAACATATCTCATTCCTCACATAACAAAACATAACAAAACCTTTCTTGTTTCGGCGCACACATGTTAACATCGTATTCATTTTAAGCACCTAACGTATACATATCATAGCATAGCAAGGGAAATTGCCTAGCACAATATCAACACAAAACACCATAAGATCGGTTCACACAAGGAACCTTCCACCATAGTTAGTATATATATAGTGAGCCTAGAGATTATCGTCAATCTCATGCTAAGCTCGTTACCAACCTCGTTACCGTCCAGTTATATCGAACGGTTAACTTAAACCCAAGGTGTGTCGGATATAGTAATCCCAAGCACACCGAAATAACATTCGTATGCCCCTGTGGCCCGACGTGAGTCAGTAACTAGCTTTGGATAAGCTAAGGGAAGGTAGAAACCAAATTGGAATACCACCTATACATACACCAAGAGAGCCGAACCGGATATGATATCGACTCCCGTCCATCACACGCGTGGCCGGAACAACCGGACTCCTCACCCCCCATTAGTACATATATACTTATAAATAAGTAGTTAGAGATCCTTTATGGAGCCTACCACATCCACACACCATACGGTATCATAACCGAGTTAAGCACACAAGGGAGGTTCACACACTTGCATACAACAACAATATCCAACTAACTCACACATAGCCGTGGTTAGAACGTTCCCAAGGATTGGGCCGTCAACTCCGAATACCGATCTCTCATGTGTTCCTAGATTTGGTTAGCTAAGGTTTAACACATATTTGAGGTTAAATGGTATCGGAGGCCAAATTCGCCACATAAATGAATTACTATAAACTCATTACATGTTTTAATCTTACAAGGTGGCAACACTCAGTAAAACATATTGGCATACAAGCCGGTGTAATCCGGTAGGACACAGGTTGCAAGAAAACCATACCTGTCACCGGAGTCCACTTTATCATGTCCACTTATGTTCCTCGAGCAATTCTCGAACAACTGATAACATCACAATTACTTTCGTTAACATTGGAGTAACATGCTTGTTTAAAGTCTAATGCTTATCTTTCTAACCATCATCACTCCCCAATGTTGGACCACTAAGTCATTGTAGTTTAAACTTAATCATATAAGTTAATCACTTCTCATTACACCTCATACTTGTTTACACCTCTTAAGGCCTTTACATGTCACCAAACAAGGCCTAAACATCATCTAAAACCATTACCATTCAATCCCCCATCATTAGGAGCCTTAAACAAATTTTTTTTTCATTTCTGGTCTGGACCGCCCCTCTGGGGCGGTCCCAGGGGCGGTCCACAACAGATGCTACACGTTCCCTTTTTTTTTTCACTTCTCTGCACTGGACCTCCCCACAGGGGCGGTCCGTAGGGGCGGTCCACTGCAGAACCAATTTTCTAATGTGCTTTTCTCCTCTTTATGAACTCCAAATTCATCCCAATTTTTCCTATGCTTTACACATGTTCTCCCACATGTTTTAACATCTTTTGGGCACACTTAAACCCTTTCAAAACATCCCAAAAATTCCTTAAACTTTTACTCAACTTTTACTAAGTCCTTAACACTTAGAACATTTTTTTCTTACACTTGTAACTTGTATTCTTGCCTAAAACTTCACCTAACCAAAGTACTCCCCTCACTACCTTAACCACCCTTTTAAACATCATTTGCACTACACTCATCCCCTTTACACACACTCCTCATGTTTTTCCCACAAGTTCATAATTAAACCTTCACAAGGCGTTACACTTTCATTGTTCACCAAACTTTGCACAAGACTTTACGACACCTCCACCATCACCTTGGTGTATCAAGAAGTCATCCATTAGTTCCCTAAATCTCCAAGACTATTCCTAAATCCTTATAGCACCTTAGAACATCTTAATGCATGTTTTCTTCCTTAGTGAAGCATGTATCCATTCCTAACAATTCCTAGTTCACCCAAGTTCATTTAAGCACTTAAAACTCCTTATACATTTTACAAATTTCGCCATGGGTTCTCTTAGCACATCATCTTTCCAAAACTCATAGTTTTCACCATTAAACACTCAAGAACACCTAAATCCATCAAACACTATCACTCACAAAACTTCACCAAATTTACACTACATCACAATATAGTGCATAATTAAACTTGCTTGGCACTTAGGCCCTTAAATAACATGGCTCTTAGGCCCTTAAATAGCAAACCTTAACACTGAATTTCCACAATATATAAGCCTTTGACCTGCAAATACACACAACAAGGCATATGTTCTTTACTATTCTCCTTGAGAACACTTTACTAAGTCATTCACCATTTGCTCTTTGGTAGTTTTAACAAGCATTATAAGCTCATTTTTCCTAAGGCATTAAACCACATTAGGTTAGTATATTTACCTCTTTTCCACCCAAACTTCTTTCTTGTTTCCTCATAAACCGGTAAGGTATTTCCTTCCTTGTCAACTACTAAACAATACCAACATTGAAATGAGTATATAAGCTTTAAGCTTCATCTCATTGTAAACCCTAGTTACATATATTGTTTTAACACATTAAGGTATTTGTTTTACCTTGGAATTGGAAGAGGACTTGAATAAGTATCAAGAGAGGACTCCTCCTAGCCCTTGGAAGATTTAAATGAAGCTAAAACAAGACAAGAGAAGACACCATTACTAGGTGCATTTTCGGCCAACACCAAAAATGAAGGAAATGGAGTTTTCTTTGGTTTTCCTTACCTTGAAGCAAAGGTGATCAACAAGGCATAAAAATATAAGCTCAAGCTCCTTCCATGGAAGTTCTCCTTGGCACCGAAATGATGGTTTTGATGATTTGAAAAGACAATGTTGTAGAGCTTGCTCCAACTAAGAGAACGGTAGTCTCGGAATTAAATTCGGAGCATGGAGTCATAAGTTACAAGTGAAGAAGGATGAAGAATGATATGGTTCTGTTGGAAACCGATGGAGAGAGGAGGAAGAAGATGGCCACCGTGGGAAATGAAAGGAAAGAGAGAATGAGGAGATAAGTTTGCTTTTGTTAGTTTAGATATTTAAGTAAAGTAAATAGTGTTTTACTTTATCAATTTCTATCTTATCAATTTAACAAAGGGATGACTCATTCCCTTATGAGAAAACCGGCCCCAAATAGTAGCAAGGGGTATTTTAGACTTTATTTGCCAATTTAATTACTTATAACATTATATGTTACAAACTAGCTTATAAAAAAATCCTATTCACAAAACAAGGCACATAGAAGTGAAATTTTTGATTTCCCATTGATATAGCCACCCAAATGTGATACTATGTAGTACACATGTTAATTAAAGAGTAATGATGGACATTTAGCCATTCAAAACTCATTTACAAGACAATTTTTCAAAAACGTGCTTTAAGACTCCTTAAAGCACATTTTGTGTTTTAACTTGTTTTCAAGCTGGTTTTCTTTGGTAATTGATCTAATATGTTCATTAACATATAAATAAGGCATAGGTATGACCACTAGGTCTTATACACATTTATCCCAAGCTTAGAGCACATTTTAGCCCATATTGACCTTAAGGTATTTATTTGTGTTTTGTTTGGTTTCATTGTCTACCAAAGTTTCCTAAGGACTTAATTAGCCTATAAAGTCATAATTAAATATTATAACGTCTTGGTAGGCTCTTTGGTCCTAGCCAAGTTCACTCCAACCTTAGAGCATGTTTTTGCTCAAACCGTGTCTTAGTGTTTTATTGTGTTTTACCATGGTCTAAATGGTTCATTTATATTTCTAAGGCACTTTTTAGCCTTTAAATACCATAGTTTAACATTTACATAACATACCAAGGTTTGGGGTATTTCACTCATCTTGCATTATTTTCCCTCTGCCTCCTACCCATCCATGCACTCATTCTTCACTTAGTTTCCTAAGTTGTTAACTACTCAAATTAAACTCTAAAACACAACTAGTTCTCCTAGGTTGTTTTTACTCATTTAAACACCTAAGTCCTTTACTTTGCTACAGAAATTTGGCCATAGTTTCCCTACATTTCTAGACATTACCAAAGCATCATTTTCAGTTCCTAACCATCAATAGCTAACCAAATCCCTCAAGGGATTCTAACAACACCCATGTTCAATAAACTCACATATATTTTCCTGCACAAACACCCATTGTTTTTCCTTGGTTTCCAAATTCTTAAACATTATTCAAACAATTCTAAAACAGCCTAACTCTCTTCCTCATTATACCACAACATAAACCATTATTCAAATCACTTCAAGTTCCTCATTTTAGACCTTAAAATCTGTTACATTAAGGCACACAAAACTAGCTCAAGGTAAGAAATTTACCTTGTTTTCTAGTTTTTCCTTTCCTTCTTTATTTCTTCTTCTTCTTTGTTTCTTGTTTCTTGTTCTTGGCACACTATTTTCAGAAATGCTACAGCCACCCATACACCAACACTAACTTAGAAAATCATCCCTTAAACTAACCTAGAACTTAATACATGCTAGGGTTTATAAGGGGTATTACCTTAGGCTTCTTAGTGAGACTTCTGGACAGCAAGAAGGCAAGGTTTCCAGCACCAAGATGATCAACCAAAACCGGCTGGAAGGGGGAGAAAACAAGGCTCAACTTGTAATTTTCGTTTTGCAAGAAAAGCTGGAAAAAGATGGAGTTTCAAGACTATTTTTTACCTTAGAGCAATGTGGAGATGGAGGGGGTCACAATGGTGGTCTTCAAGCTCCAAAATTAGTCACACCACCCATGGGGATGAAGTGTGAGATTTTCATTTTTAAAAGGTGGAAAATGAAGCCCAAGAGAAGAGGAGTGCAATGGTGTAATTTTTATGAGATTTGGAGTTGATTTGCACCTTCAAATGTGGGAGAGAGTGAGAGGGCTGGTGATGAGGGCATAAATCGCCATGGATATGCTGGGAGGAAGAAGAAAATTCAGAAGGAAGGAGGGAGTACGGGTGAGTGAAGGAGAATAGGTAGGAGAGAGAGACTCCCTTCTTTCCTTTTTACTTTTGCACTTTATTTTCTTGTCTTTTAGTGCATTAGGAAGAAATAAAGAGAGGGGGTGTGGCTGGTACGAGACACACACACACACTACCAACTTCTGATTTTTATTTACAAGAGGGGGAGTTAGTTTTGCCTTATTACATTTACACCCCCACAACCTTTCATTTTTGCACTATTCACTCCCGGAACCCGTTTTCCGGAATTTTCTCGTTAAATTAATTTTATTGGTTATAGACCTTCATTAATGTTTAATAATGAAATACCCCGTATTTAAAAATAGTGATTAATTAGGCTAATAAGTAATTTAGAAGCTTAATTAAGTATAAATAATTATTAGGGAACAAATCCCGAAGGAAACGGATCCTTAAAACGGATTAAAATCACTAACGAACCCTAAAGCGCGTTTTTCGAGGTAACCGGGAAAACGTGTCTTTAAACGGGTCAAATAGACTCGTAACAGTTTTGGTCAACTAAATATTCATTAATAAATATTAGTGAGGCTGTAGGACCAATAAAATCAAGAAAACGAGAAATTAATAAAAACTGTCAAAAACGGGAAGTTGTGGGGTAGAAGTACAAATAAACAAAAGTTATGTGTCCACTTTGAAAATAAAAAGCAAAAGTAATATATGTGTGTGTGTGTGTGACCGATGGGGACTCCCCCTCTCACTCTCTCACACACTCCTCTCTATTTACAAAAGACAAAAACAATTAAGTAACCCCCACTCTAATATTTTTCTCTCTCCTACCTCATTTCCCCTCTCTCACGTGGATGCCTTCTTCCCTCATCTCACTCTCTCTTCTTCTTCTTCTTCTACTACTCTCTCACTCTCTGCATTTCCATGGTGAAAGAAGAAACACCCTCACAAAACTAACTTCTCTCCTTTGTAACTCTCTCCACACTCTTCCAAAAATTATAAAAACACCACCATTGGAATCCCCTCATCAAAGGCTACATTCCTATCTTTTCAAAACTCGAAAACACCCACTTTTGTTTTCATGGGTATGCACCATTGGAGGCTTCAACACCACCATTAGAAGGCCCTCCTCCTCCTTGTTTCTAAGGTAAAAATATTTTGAAAACTCCATCTTTTTCTAGCCCTTATGGGCAAAACGAAAACCTAGAACTAAACCCTTGTTCTTCCTCTTGTTCTAGCCGATTTTGGCTTGTTGGTGGAGTTGGAAATATTGTTCTTGAACCACTCCAAGCTCCGTTTGAACCCTTGCAAGGTAATATAAATTCTAAACCCTAGAATGTGCAAGAGACTTGATTAATGGTTAGGGTTAGTTTTAAATATTGAATGTGTATGATGGTTTAGTGTTAGAGGATTGAGATTACAAACCGGTAGAGAAGAGGAAGGAGAAAGAGAGAAGAAGCTTGAAGTAACAAGGTATACTCACCTTTGTGTAGTATTATGTTTGAGTATGTAACAGGCTTTTAAGAATGGAAATGTATATTGTAAAATGATAATGCATTAGTGTATAAGGGGTAAGAGAATATAAGTATTTGGAAGCTTTAAAATGTGTAAAACTTATTTAAAACAGATTGGGAATGGTATCTTGAGTGCAGGAATTTTGTAGTGTTTTAGTGTTGTTTTAGTATGGGTATTTGATATGGGAGCTTGTATATTTTTGATTGTTGAAACAGGTGAAATGAGTGTTGAAAATGTGAACTAGAACATGTGGTGAGTATAAAATATAGGGAGACTATGGCAAAATTTGCCTAGGATTAGAACACTTAGAGAATTAAAACTAGGTGGCTAATGTGAGTTGTAACAGATTTTGATTTGGATAGTTAGAGGGTAAGTTGAGAGAGCTAGATAATGGATTCTAGATATAGTAAGAGTGTTAGAAATGACATTAAGAGAGGGAGATGTAGAGGAGAGGTGTAAGTGTTAAAATCTGTAGCATAATGTAACTAGAGGAAACTAGTGAGTGTTGAGTGAAACTTGGAGAGTTATGTGAGTGAATGAGTATAGAATTGTGTAAGGAATTAATGGATGAACTAAGGTGTATTAGGAGGTGTAATTAGTGTTAAAACATGTAGGATTAAGTGTAGGAACAATAGGGAAGTATTGGGTTAAAGAGAGGACTGAAAACAGAATTTAAAATGCAAATACTGGGCCGGACCGAACTTGCGACCGGACTTGCAAGTTCGGTCGAGCCCAGACTTACAAAGACGGGTGAGCTACTGGAATCGACCGGACTTGCGACCGGACATGCAAGTTCGGTCGGACCAGAGATTTTCCCCGTCTGTAACCTACTGGAATCGACCGAACTTGCGACCGGACTTGCAAGTTCGGTCGGCCAGAAAAATTTCCATCCTGTAACCTACTGGAATCGACCGGACTTGCGACCGGACATGCAAGTTCGGTCGGCCCAGAAAATTTCCCGAGGATAGCTACTGGAATCGACCGAACTTGCGACCGGACTTGCAAGTTCGGTCGGCCAGAAGAATTTCCGCAACCTGAGCTACTGGAAGCGACCGAACTTGCGACCGGACTTGCAAGTTCGGTCGGGCCAGGAATTTTCGGTACTGGTAGCTACTGGAATGGACCGGACTTGCAAGGTCGGTCGCAAGTCCGGTCCTGACAAAAAAAAAAAAAAAATTATTTTAATTTAAATAATAATTGTATATATATGTATATGTATACCCATACATATATGTATATGTATATGTGTGTAAGCATGCAAACCTTAAGTAAGGAGATGGAAACTTAAGTAAAGGGAAAATAAGTAAGTAAAGTATAAGTGTAAGAAATGTAAGGACATAGTAAGTAGGAGTTAAGTAATGATAGTTAAATTAATCATTCAATTGTATGTATATATAGGACTTGATTTGTGACACCGGAAGGACGTTTGGAATTACGTACAACGGTGAACGGTATGAATTCCTCATGCCCCGAATGCTATCATGGCTACTCTGATTTGTGTGTTGTGTGCTAATTGATCACCAATAAAGATAAATGCACGAATCGGAGTTAATATGCTTACTTGTGATATGTAGTGTTGTATGATGATTTTTCTTAAATCTTAGTTTGTATACTTCATGAAAGTATGGATGATATGAATGTGTGTATGTATGTTGTATTGTACCGTGACCGATTATTGCTTTGGACTTCTAACTTGTTCCTAACAAGCTAACTCCTAACTTAAATTGGTAATTAAATTGGAATGAGTAGAAGTCCGATATAGTTTCGGCCACGCGTGAGGATGCGGAGTCACGAGAGGTTGGCTCCAATTCCTGACTCTTAAACTGGTCCGCGGCCCAAATCCCTTAAGTGGGTAGCATCCCGGATTAGTGAGTCAAGTAAATCCCGGATGTGGGACGGAGTAGTCCCCAAGGCCGGAGGTCCCGACGACTTGACTTGAGTATAAGTAAGTAAGTAAGAATGAGTAAGTAAAGTAAAAGGAAGTAAGTAATTGTAAGTAAGAAGAAGTAATGAGTAAAAGAGTAATATGCATTCCGATTAACCCGGATGCACAATTTGGCTAACCTTGTGAAGGTAAGTATTGTGAACTCTATTGTATTGTTGCCTTGAAGTGAATGATGTATTGTAATGTATGTATGATTGTGTAAAGCATGTATGTATGAGTAATGAACAAGCATGTTTAGCGGTCGCCAATTAGTCGGCGTACCCTTGCTAGCAATCGGTATATGCGGAGTTTATGCGCAGCAATTTGCTGAGCCCCTTGGGGCACCATTTTTAATATAAATGCAGGTGCAAGAGAAGGGTGAAGCGATGAAGACTTAGTTTTTTCTTGTCTTCTTTTTGTATGTAAACAATGAATTTGAGATCGGTGTACTGAGTAGTACATGGCTTAGATTTTGAATAGCCGGTGTACCATGGGGTACACCTTTTTGGGTATTGTGAAGGGATTGATGGTATAGATGAGTAGGTAGATACTCATTCTTTTGGAAACTTGGAAGGTTGTAATGAATGCACTTCGAATACTCGGTAATCCTTTGGTAGTGAATGTATTTGTAATTGGTAAGTTTGTTTTAGTAGCTCGGTATCTATTGGCCATCAGACCGTCACTGTAAGTATTAGTAGCCTTGCTAGCCGTATGGGCGGTTAGCGGCATTGTTTCACCCGCCGAAGTAAGTAAGTAGTATTCTTCCGCTGCGAACTCATTGAATTAACAGGACGATTAGACGGTAAGCATAGGATTAACGGTTGGGGTGTTACAAAAAGTGGTATCAGAGCGTAGTTACGCTCTGATGTCCTAAAGTACCGAGCATAGGAGATTACCGAGTTAGGATTTCAACCGTCTTAAGACGGATATCTAGAAACCTAACTAGGAACTACCGTTGTTAACAACGGATACCCTTGACGTTCTTGGAACGATACCTTGTTTAAATTCCAAGACCTTTGAGTCATTTCTTGCGGAGCCTAATGAAACTGTTAAACATTCAGATGTCAGGACGAGGCCGAGGCCGACCTAGAGGCGAAGCCTCAGATGGAACCGGCGCGCAGACGATAGCTGAGATCGTCGCCGCCACGGTAGCACAGATGCTACCACAAGTTATACAAGCTGTACAACAAACTCAGCAAACCAAACTCAAACGGGACCAACCCCCCCCCTCCACCCAGAGAAGCTAACTGGGTAAAAGCTGTAGCGGAACTCCGCCCTCCTTGCTTTAGGGGCGAGAGTGATCCGGCTAAGCTAGAAGCGTACATCTCCGAAATGGAGACCGCTTTTGAGACACTCGAAGCTCCTGCTGGAGTTCGAGTCAGAGTAGCCGCCTACTACTTAAGGATGCGCATGGATTGGTGGAAGCTGGTCAAGCAAGAGCATGTCAGCGACCCCACATTCGATTGGGATTCCTTCGCATCTCTCCTCCGATCCAAGTACTATCCGAGCATGTCAAAAAAGAAGAGGCTTGAACTTGACGCCTTAAATGACAGACAAGATGTCTGTGGATGAGTACTACCGCACCTTCACCTCCATTCTCCGTCTCCTCCCCGATCTTGGATACACCGGCCAGGTGTTGGTCGATCGCTTCTATGGCGGTCTGAGCCATCGCCTTCGGTACGGTATGGGCTATACCAGGTTTACCTCCCTTCAGGTAAATATCGGTTGACCCTTAGTATCAATTCAATTCATTTCAATTCCTTGAATTCCTTGAATCTTTTCCTTATTCTTTCTTAAACATCATCCCGGCTAATACCTGAAACTTCAGGAGTGTTATCACGCGGCCTCCCGCGTTGAGATCACTTGCCAGTTAAGGGATGAGGAAACCGCGCTGAAGCGCAAGGCCAATAACAAAAATACCAGCACCGAGGAGCAGAACCAGGGTAAAAGCTGGAAGAAGAAGAAAGGGAACTTCTTTTCTCAGAAGAAGTCCCCAAGTGAGAGCAGTGCCCATGCTGAGCAGGGCAAACCAGCTGAGATCCTTCAGCTTGGTTATTCTGCACCGGTGGCAGCTAAGCCACTGAGATCACACCCTCCTAAGGGTAAATTCTACTTCCAATTTGTATTCATATAAGTATCATTTCTAGTATACCCACGCACATGTGCTAACCCTCTAACCTCAGGTTCTAGCTCCGGAGCCGCCAAAACCTTCACAGATGGCCGCACCTATGTGTGCAGGAAGTGCAACCAGGACCACCCTGGTAAAGATTGCTTTGGGAGAGACATTAAGTGTTACAACTGTCAGAAGTTGGGGCACACTGCTAATCGATGCCCGGAGAATGGGAAGCCCAAAGGAAACTTCCAGAACTATAAGCAGAGAGGGCAAGGAGGTGGCATCTGGCGATGCACCGGCCCAGCAGGCACCTCAGGGACAGGGATCCCGGGGCCCTCAGAGAGGCGCACCTCAGAGGCAGCCTGTTCTGCATGTGATTGACCGCGATGGGCCCGGTTCGAAATCCGGCCAAGGTAATCACCTAAACCTTTAATCCTTGAAATAGCATGCCTTAGTAGCAGAGTAATTGTATGATTGAATGCATGAGTAAATGAATGAATTGAAGTGTATGAGCATGAAATGAAGTAGTTGAAACTAGTACTCACCGTAGATGAAATTTGTAACCATAGGAAACTTTAGTATCTGTTACCCAATACCGGTAACCTTGAATCAAGAGGAGATCGACATCACCAACAACGACTACACCAACAAACAGTGTCAGGTCATCCGCCCAGGTATGATCTTATTAAGGGGATACCTGACACCCGAAGCGCAAATCTCAATTATTCGACGATGCAACGAGCTAGGAACGGGTCAAGGTGGATTTTACACACCCGAATTCCCCGGTGGAGCGAAGATGAAGATGAATGAGCTGAAAATGATGTGCTTGGGAAAGGACTGGAATCCTTATACCAAGACATACCAGGAGACACGAACACAAGATGGAGCGACGCCACCGACAATACCACCAGAGTTTCAGACCCTCATCACTCAAGCAGTTGAACTTGCACAACAATGTGAACTGAACCAATCCCCGCACTTGAAGCGGACCTTTGTATCGTCAACTTCTATGAAAAGAAGGACGACTTGGGTTACACCAAGACAAGGACGAGACAGCGGAATCTCTTGAACAAGGAGTGCCCGTAGTGTCTTGGTCCATTGGTGATGACGCCGTATTCCTGTATAGCGAGCAGAAGCGTGTGGACCTCGCAGAGAAATTGGTATTGAGATCAGGAGATGTCCTCATGGGTGGAAACTCACGGATGCTGTATCACGGGATCAACAAGATCAAGTTGAATACGGCACCGCCGGCAATAATCAATGCCACACACATGAAACCAGGACGCCTGAACCTTACCTTTAGAAGTATTAAATTCCTAGTATCATGTAATCTATTAGTAACGTGTATTAGAGACACGACATGTATGATGGTTGGTTTATCAATAAAGAGCAGTGTTGATTTAATTCCACTTGTGTCCACCATCAATACTTATCCAATTGTGAATCCAATAGGTTGTGGACTCGGTACCGAAGGTAACCTGAGCATCCTCACCGAAGCACAAGCCGGCAGAAGCGGCACCATTCTAACGGGAACCTTCCCAGTAAATGGCATTGATGCCAATGTGTTATTCGACTCCGGCGCCTCTCACACCTTTCGTATCACCATCTTTCGTGAAGAGGTTGAAGCTAGATGCGGATGAGATACCGAATTCATGGTTACTCTCCCATCGAAGGAGCGAGTAAAGTGTACCAAATACTACCAATCAGCCACCATCGAAATTAAAAAGGAGGCGTTTCCCATTTCCTTCATCGAATTCAATGGATTGGGATTCGACCTAATCATTGGAATGAATTGGTTGGAGCGGCACAAGGGTAGAATCCTCTGCGCCGAGCATCGACTGCTGCTGCTCAAGAGTCCTTCTGGGGTTACCGTATCTTACCGCCAGAGACCGAGAGAGCCTTCGACCACCCTTATATCTGCTATGGCTATGTACCGGGAGCTCAGAAAGGGCCAAGAAGTGTACTTTGTTATGTACAAGACCTGGAGAGAGATCCAGAGTTCAGTGAAGTACCGATTGTATCTGAGTATCCCGATGTATTCCCTAAGGAGCTACCCGGCATGCCACCACCGAGAGCAGTTGAATTCGAAATTGATCTTTGCCAGGTACCGGTCCCATTGCTAGGGCACCGTACCGCATGGCACCTGCTGAAATGACTGAATGAAAGAACAATTGAGAGATCTTCTAGACAAAGGGTTTATACGCCCGAGCGTATCACCCTGGGGAGCACCGGTCCTCTTCGTGAAGAAGAAGGACGGTAGTCTCCGCCTTTGTATTGACTACCGCGAGCTGAATGCGGTCACAGTCAAAAACAAATACCCATTGCCACGCATCGACGACCTATTTGACCAGTTGAAAGGAGCATCGGTCTTTTCCAAGATTGACCTCCGTTCTGGGTATCATCAGATTGCAATCAAAGAGCAAGACATCGAGAAAACGGCATTCCGTACCAGATATGGCCACTACGAATTCACAGTGATGCCATTCGGTTTGTCAAACGCACCGGCAAAATTCATGGACCTCATGAATCGTTTATTCAGTGAGCAGTTGGACACTTCGGTTGTGGTCTTCATCGACGACATCCTTGTATATTCTAAGTCACCAGAGGAACATGAAATTCACTTGAGGAAAGTGCTTGAGACACTGCGCGAGAACCAGCTGTATGCGAAGTTCTCCAAATGCGAGTTTTGGCTTGATCAGGTATCATTCCTTGGACATGTCATCTCGAGCGCAGGTATCTCAGTTGACCCTTCTAAGATAGAAGCTGTACGATCATGGCCTAGACCTAAGACTGTTACCGACATTCGGAGCTTTCTTGGTCTAGCCGGTTACTACCGGAGATTCGTAAAGGACTTCTCAAAAGTCGCTAAGCCCATGACTACATTGATGAAAAAGGATGCACCGTTTGTATGGACAGACGAGTGCGAAGTATCATTTCAGAGCCTTAAAGACTCATTGACCTCAGCGCCCATCCTTACTCTTCCAGAGGGCACAGAGGGATTTGAGGTATACTGTGATGCATCAGGCAAAGGAATGGGATGCGTACTCATGCAGCATGGCAAGGTTGTTGCTTATGCCTCCCGCCAGCTGAAGAAACATGAGGAGAATTACCCGACTCACGACTTAGAGTTAGGAGCCATTGTCTTCGCCTTGAAGATATGGCGACACTATCTCTATGGGGTAAGCATCACCATCTACTCCGATCATAAGAGCTTACAGTATGTATTCACTCAGAAAGAACTCAACTTGAGACAGAGAAGATGGATGGAGTTTCTCTCAGACTACGACATCAATCTGCAGTATAAGGAAGGGAAGGCTAATGTGGTAGCCGACGCCCTGAGCCGTCGAGCACACTCGCTCCATTCGCTACTCGCTTCTTCTAGCTTGGTTGACGAGGTGCGAGATGCTCAGTTGAGCGACCCTTACCTAACCGAAATCAGACAAAAGATCGAAATGGTACATTTGAGAAGAAAAAGTATGACTTCAAGCTACATGAAGATGGTTTGATTCGGTTGAATGGCAGGCTATGCGTCCCCCGAAGCAATGCAGCTAAGGGATCGCATCCTGCGAGAGTCACATAGTTCTACATTATCAGTCCATCCGGGAGCCTCCAAGATGTACAAAGACATGAAGAGGTACTTCTGGTGGTCTGGAATGAAGTCAGATGTGACAGAATTTGTGCTAAGATGCTTAACATGCAGAAGGTGAAATTTGAACATCGTAGACCGGGCGGAATGGTACAATCGATGCCAGTTCCGGAGTGGAAATTTCATGATATCTCCATGGATTTTGTTGTAGGACTCCCACCTGCTAGGGGAGGACTCAACATGATCTGGGTTGTAGTAGATCGCCTTACCAAGGTTGCCAGATTCATACCGATGAAGGACACCTGGAAGGTAGTAAAGCTAGCTGAGCTTTTTGATAAGGAGATTATCAGACACCACGGAGTCCCTAAACCATAGTATCTGACCGCGACACCAGATTTCTTTCGAGATACTGGAGAGCTACAAGGGAAGCGTTGGGTACAGAATTGAAGTGAGTACCGCCTTCCATCCTCAGACCGACGGTCAGACAGAAAGGACCATCCAGACACTGGAGGACATGCTTCGGGCATGTGCCTTGGACTTTCAGGGGAGTTGGTTAGATAAGCTTCATCTTATCGAGTTCTCGTATAATAATAGTTATCACGCCTCGATTAAGATGTCGCCTTTCCAAGCTCTATACGGTAGACCTTGCCGTACACCCTTGTGTTGGGATGAGTCAAGTGAAGCGGTCATATAGGACCGGAATACCTTGAGCAAGTAAGCCGAAGTGCAATTAGAGCTAATATGAAGGCAGCCCAAGATAGACAGAAATCCTATGCGGATGTGAGACGACGCGACCTTGAGTTCGCCGTGGGCGACCAAGTGTTCTTGCGCGTTTCACCTATGAAGGGTGTCTTCCGTTTTGGTCAGAAGGGCAAGCTAAGCCCAAGTTTGTAGGGCCGTACACTATCACCGAAAGAGTTGGTTCAGTAGCCTACAGGTTAGCATTACCTGAGGACTTGGGACGTGTCCATGATGTATTTCATGTGTCACAACTCAAGAAGTATATGGCTGATCCTTCTCATGTGTTGGAGCCCGAGCACTTATCCATTGAGCCAAACATGAGATATGTGGAAACCCCAGTGAGAATCTTGGATAGGAAGACCAGAGACACTCGCCATAAGTCGATACGAATGGTGAAGGTCCTATGGTCTAACCATGATGTCGAAGAAGCGACATGGGAGTTGGAAGATGCCATGAAGGCTAAGTATCCACAGTTATTCGTAGACTAGTTAGTCTAGTATGTAATATACGGGTACGGGTCGTACCCCTTTTAAGGGGGGTAGAGCCCTTTTGCTTTTGCATTGCTTCGGGGTAAGCATTGCATTTTGTATGGCACATGTAGTGCGAATGAACTTAGTATGGATGTGTATGTACGTGTAGTGTGTAATGAACGATGTGTATGTGTAATGTATGTGTATGTGTAATGTGTATTGTGAATGGTAATGATGTATGTATTGTGTATTGTGGTATGGTATGAATGAGAATGATGCATTGGTATGTGAATTGTGAATGTGTATTGTACTTGAATTGTGTATGCTCAGTATGAATGAAGTAAACACCTCATAGGTGTAAGACACATTAGGACAATTGGTTTGCCTAATGAGTAGAATATAAACTATTAACCTTGAGCAACTTTGAGGGCAAAGTTTCTTAAGGGGGGTAGATTGAAATACCCCGTATTTAAAAATAGTGATTAATTAGGCTAATAAGTAATTTAGAAGCTTAATTAAGTATAAATAATTATTAGGGAACAAATCCCGAAGAAAACGGATCCTTAAAATGGATTAAAATCACTAACGAACCTTAAAGCGCGTTTTTCGAGGTAACCGGGAAAACGTGTCTTTAAGCGGGTCAAATAGACTCGTAACAGTTTTGGTCAACTAAATATTCATTAATAAATATTAGTGAAGCTGTAGGACCAATAAAATCAAAAACGAGAATTAGTAAAAACTGTCAAAAACGGGAAGTTGTGGGGTAGAAGTACAAATAAACAAAGTTATGTGTCCACTTTGAAAATAAAAAGCAAAGTAATTGTGTGTGTGTGTGTGCCGATGGGCCCCCCTCTCACTCTCTCTCTCACACTCCTCTCTATTTACAAAAGACAAAAACAATTAATAACCCCCACTCTAATATTTTTCTCTCTCCTACCTCATTTCTCTCTCTCACGTGGATGCCCCTCCCTCACTCTCTCTTTTTCTTCTTCTTCACCTCTCTCACGATTTCCATGGTGAAAGAAGAAACACCCTCACAAAACTAACTTCTCTCTCTTTGTAACTCTCTCCACTCTTCCAAAAATTATAAAAACACCACCATTGGAATCCCCTCATCAAAGGCTACATTCCTATCTTTTCAAAACTCGAAAACACCCACTTTCGTTTTCATGGGTATGCACCATTGGAGGCTTCAACACCACCATTAGAAGGCCCTCCTCCTCCTTGTTCTTCTAAGGTAAAAATATTTTGAAAACTCCATCTTTTTCTAGCCCTTATGGGCAAAACGAAAACCTAGAACTAAACCCTTGTTCTTCCTCTTGTTCTAGCCGATTTTGGCTTGTTGGTGGAGTTGGAAATATTGTTCTTGAACCACTCCAAGCTCCGTTTGAACCCTTGCAAGGTAATATAAATTCTAAACCCTAGAATGTGCAATAGAACTTGATTAATGGTTAGGGTTAGTTTTAAATATTGAATGGTGTATATGAATGGTTGTAGTGTTAGAGGATTGAGATTACAAACCGGTAGAGAAAGAGGAAGGAGAAAGAGAGAAGAAGCTTTTGAAGTAACAAGGTAATATACTCACCTTTGTGTAGTATTATGTTTGAGTATGTAACAGGCTTTTAAGAATGGAAATGTGTATTGTAAAATGATAATGCATTAGTGGTATAAGGGGTAAGAGAATATAAGTATTATGGAAGCTTTAAAAGATGTGTAAAACTTATTTAAAACAGATTGGGAATGGTATCTTGAGTGCAGGAATTTTGTAGTGTTTTAGTGTTGTTTTAGTATGGGTATTTGTATATGGGAGCTTGTATATTTTTGATTGTTGAAACAGGTGAAATGAGTGTTGAAAATGTGAACTAGAACATGTGGTGAGAGTACAAAATATAGGGGAGACTATGGCAAAATTTGCCTAGGATTAGAACACTTAGAGAATTAAAACTAGGTGGCTAATGTGAGTTGTAACAGATTTTGATTTGGATAGTTAGAGGGTAAGTTGAGAGAGCTAGATAATGGATTCTAGATATAGTAAGAGTGTTAGAAATGACATTAAGAGAGGGAGATGTAGAGGAGAGGTGTAAGTGTTAAAATCTGTAGCATAATGTAACTAGAGGAAATAACTAGTGCAAGTGTTGAGTGAAACTTGGAGAGTTATGTGAGTGAATGAGTATAGAATTGTGTAAGGAATTAATGGATGAACTAAGGTGTATTAGGAGGTGTAATTAGTGTTAAAACATGTAGGATTAAGTGTAGGAACAATAGGGAAGTATTGGGTTAAAGAGAGGACTGAAAACAGAATTTAAAATGCAAATACTGGGCCGGACCGAACTTGCGACCGGACTTGCAAGTTCGGTCGAGCCCAGACTTACAAAGACGGGTGAGCTACTGGAATCGACCGGACTTGCGACCGGACATGCAAGTTCGGTCGGACCAGAGATTTTCCCCGTCTGTAACCTACTGGAATCGACCGAACTTGCGACCGGACTTGCAAGTTCGGTCGGCCAGAAAAATTTCCATCCTGTAACCTACTGGAATCGACCGGACTTGCGACCGGACATGCAAGTTCGGTCGGCCCAGAAAATTTCCCGAGGATAGCTACTGGAATCGACCGAACTTGCGACCGGACGTGCAAGTTCGGTCGGCCAGAAGAATTTCCGCAACCTGAGCTACTGGAAGCGACCGAACTTGCGACCGGACTTGCAAGTTCGGTCGGGCCAGGAATTTTCGGTACCGGTAGCTACTGGAATGGACCGGACTTGCAAGGTCGGTCGCAAGTCCGGTCCTGACAAAAAAAAAAAAATTATTTTAATTTAAATAATAACTGTATATATATATGTATATGTATACCCATACATATATGTATATGTATATGTGTGTAAGCATGCAAACCTTAAGTAAGAAGATGGAAACTTAAGTAAAGGGAAGATAAGTAGTAAGTATAAGTGTAAGAAATGTAAGGACATAGTAAGTAGGAGTTAAGTTAATGATAGGTAAATTAATCATTTAATTGTATGTATATAATAGGACTTGGGTTGTGACATCGAAGGACGTTTGGAATTACGTACGACGGTGAACGGTATGAATTCCTCATGCCCCGAATGCTATCATGGCTACTCTGATTTGTGTGTTGTGTGCTAATTGATCACCAATAAAGATAAATGCACGAATCGGAGTTAATATGCTTACTTGTGATTATGTAGTGTTGTATGATGTTGTATACTCTCTAATTCTTAGTTTGTATACTTCATGAAATGTACGGATGATATGAATGTATGTATGTATGTTGTATTGTACCGTGACCGTTATTCATTGTGTTTGGACTTCTAACTTGTTCCTAACAATCTAACCATCCTAACTTAAAATGGTAATTAAATTGGAATGAGTAGAAGTCCGATATAGTTTCGGCCACGCGTGAGGATGCGGAGTCACGAGAGGTTGGCTCCAATTCCTGACTCTTAAACTGGTCCGCGGCCCAAATCCCTTAAGTGGGTAGCATCCCGGATTAGTGAGTCAAGTAAATCCCGGATGTGGGACGGAGTAGTCCCCAAGGCCGGAGGTCCCGACGACTTGACTTGAGTATAAGTAAGTAAGTAAGAATGAGTAAGTAAAGTTAAAAGAAAGTAAGTAATTGTAAGTAAGAAGAAGTAAGTAATGAGTAAAAGAGTAATATGCATTCCGATTAACCCGGATGCACAATTTGGCTAACCCTGCGAAGGTAAGTATTGTGAACTCTATTGTATTGTTGCCTTGAAGTGAACGATGTATTGTAATGTATGTATGATTGTGTGTAAAGCATGTATGTATGAGTAATGAACAAGCATGTTTAGCGGTCGCCAATTAGTCGGCGTACCCTTGCTAGCAATCGGTATATGCGGAGTTTATGCGCAGCAATTTGCTGAGACCCTTGGGGCACCATTTTTAATATAAATGCAGGTGCAAGAGAAGGGTGAAGCGGATGAAGACTTAGTTTAATTTCTTGCCTTCTTTTTGTATGTAAACAATGAATTTGAGATCGGCGTACTGAGTAGTACATGGCTTAGATTTTTGAATAGCCGGTGTACCATGGGGTACACCTTTTTGGGATATTGTGAAGGGATTGATTGGTATAGATGAGTAGTTGGTAGATACTCATTCTTTTGGTAAACTTGGAAGGTTGTAATGAATGCACTTCGAATACTCGGTAATCCTTTGGTAGTGAACGTATTTGTAATTGGTAAGTTTGTTTTAGTAGCTCGGTATCTATTGGCCATCAGACCGTCACTGTAAGTATTAGTAGCCTTGCTAGCCGTATGGGCGGTTAGCGGCATTGTTTCACCCGCCGAAGTAAGTAAGTAGTATTCTTCCGCTGCGAACTCATTGAATTAACAGGACGATTAGACGGTAAGCATAGGATTAACGGTTGGGGTGTTACAGTGCAGATGAATTAAATGGAACTCCGGGTTCAGGTTTTATATAATCTGATTAATTATGCTATCTCTTCCGGTTTAATAAATTAGTTTGGCAAAATTCCTGTTATTATCCTAAGGACTAAGTCATAGACCCTTAAGAACTCGTTTACCAGAAAATGCTCGGTCTAATCAAGGTTCGAGCAAAACTATGTAAACAGACGTTAAATTCAAGGAATTATAATTGCATCTGTAAATACTAACTTATTAAATCATAATAAGTTTTCTCCAGATTTACGGCTTAAATAACCTGTCTATTTATCACCTGGTCTGATCAAAATAGACTTAGGAAAGCATTTTAATAAATTCATGTAATTTATTAAAATGGTGAGAGAAATCCTTTAAGCGTAACAAACTGTATTTATTAAAACCGGTAGAAATATTGATTACATAATTAAACAAACCATAATTAAAAACCTTGCCCGGAGCAAATCCTCCTTAGCCAGACATATTAACTGGTAATAAATCTGACAGAGGTTGGACGTAATAACAGCACGGAGACGTGATTAGTGAATGGAGAAATGGAGAGGTCGAAGAGTGAAACATGTACGTAGGTTATTATAAGTGAAGTGGGTGAATTTGAGAATTTAGAGAACTGGGTATGAGATGTACGTGAGTGTTAATGGAAGAGAATGAATGAGGTGAGAATGAGTGATTTTCTGGTTTTCTCCGTGCACTCGTATAAGGCTGTAGGGAATGGGTATTTATAGAAGAAATGAAGAGGTAGTCTTCCGTAGATATTTGCAGTTGATTGCCCACTTGAGTGCTTCGTTGATTGAAGCATTGATTGCTTCATTCATTTATTGCAGGGGACAGTGGCGAAATGCGGGAGCGATTTAAGGTAGGCAGTGCTCGGAGTAGATAGATAAGGTGAAGACGACGACTGCGCGAAGAAGAAAACTAGTCCGGCGTCTATTTTAGTCTTGACCGCGTCGAAGACCGCCTGGCGGTTTGGTGTGTGGTGTCCGCGTGATAAGTTGCGGTAGTGGTAGTGTTGTCCGCGTGGTAACGGGGCGGACAAGAGTGAGGAGACCGCTAGGCGGTTGTGCGAGAGTGGTCCGCCTCGTGGGTGAAGTCCGCCAGGCGGTTGCACCAATCTTGTCCGCCACTTATCAGGCGGTTGCCTGTGAGACGTCCGCCAGGCGGTTGCATCTGAGACGTCCGCCTCTCTTGGGCGGTTGCAGCTTGACCGTGGCCTATTTTCTTCAAACTTTGACCGGCTCTAGATTCTTCGTTTGGACTCTGTTTCCTGAGCCGTTTGCGTCCACGCGTTCGTCTCTTCGTCTATTTTACTCCCGGCTTGGTTTTCCTCATGTTAAACCAATAATTTTGTGAGAAAAACAATAAAACATAAACTGGAGGAAAACTAACCGAAGTGGAGAAATGAGCAAGAAAAGTGCTAATATTAAACATGAAATACACCTATAAAACATGCTCATTTTGACACTTATCACTGTCTCAGGTCGTCTCCTACTACGTCGCGACGGAACATTCAGTTGGGAGGAAGACTCTATTCCTCCCGGGATTCAAATGCCCATCAGTTCAGTTTGAGGAAGACTTCTTTCCTCTAGTGGGATTCATTTTCCCACGCCTCTCAGTTCAGGGTTTAACTACGTTATCTCCTGGGGTTTTTATACCCAACCTTTCTCTATAACGAGGTCACTATACCTCCACTATATTGATATACTTTTATACATCTGTCAGTCCCACTGTGAGGACCCGACAGCTATCAGACATTTCAGTTCAGCTAACTTGACCTTCTGTGTCTTGTTCTATGTGACATTATTGTCCTTGTGTGGATACTTGTTATCATCAGATTATGCTTGTTTACAGCTTTATAAAAATGAACTGCATGTGTTCGACAAAGTAGTTGGTGTGGCCCGGTAGACGATGGGCTGCACGTTTTCCATACCAGCATTGTTTGCTGAGCCCCTTTGGGGGCACCCCCATTTTTCAGGTACCTGAAGTTTAAGAAGATCACCACACTGAGTGTAGGTGGGGTAGACCAAGCTTTGGGAGTCTACTATTAGTTAATTATTTTACTTCAGTATTTTACTTTGAGTTTGATTCCTAGTATCTCGGGTTGTATCTGTATTCCAGACCGTGACATTTGAGGATTGTATTTGGACTTAGCCTTGTTGGTCACAAGGGTGGCCAACGGCATTGTAATACCGCCCGGTTGTCGTATTTATTTCCGCTGCAGTTGTATTTTATTTGGGAGTGATCGCCGTTCAGTTTATTGGATTTCGGGTTGGGGTATTACACTTGGTTAATGGTTAAAGTCCCGGACCATATATCAAAAACAGGCCGAGAGTTGTTCCATGTAGTGGTCCGGGACTTGGGGTGAGCACAAGGTCCCGGACCACCCTATTAAAAATGGCCGAGGGTTTCATTAAGTGTTGGTCTAGGACTTAAGGTAAGGACCAAGTCCCGGACCACTCTAAATTGTTGTTTTAGGTTATTAAAAGATGTCTAATGATGGGGATTGATGGATAATGATGTTATAAGGTTGTGTAGGACATGTTAGGTGAGTTATAGTCACAATTTGTCGGGTGAAAAGTTGAAGTAAAATGAAAGAGTGAAACATGTTAAAAATGTAAAGTTATTTAACCAAGTTAACAGGGAAAGTTATAAGCATTAGGCTTTAAACAATCATGTTACCCCGATGTTAATAAAAATACATGTAATGTTATCAGTTGTTCGAGAATTGCTCGAGGAAACATAAGTGGACGTGGTAAAGTGGACTCCGGTGACAGGTATGGTTTTCTTGCAACCTGTGTCCTACCGGATTACACCGGCTTGTATGCCAATGTGTTTTTCTGTATGTTTGCCACGTTGTAAGATAAAACATGTAAAGAGTTTACAGTAATTCATATATGTGGCGTGTTCAACTCCGATACCATTTAACCTCGGAAGTGTTAACCTTAGTTAACTGAGTCTAGGATCACATGAGAGTTCGGTATTCGGAGTAAACGACCCGAACCATGGGACGTACTAACCACGGCTATGCGTGTGTTAATTGTGTGATATGTGTATGTGAATGTAGGGATCTCCCTTGTGTGTTTAACCCAGTTGTAATACTGTATGGTGTGTAGTTATGATAGACTCCATAGTGGGGTTCTAACTAATATCTAAAGTAAGTATGTACTAACAGTGGTGAGGAATCCGGTTTGGCCGGTCGCGCGTTGTTTGGGAGAGGGTATCCTTCTTAGCCTTACCCTTCTCTTTGTTATGGTTGTTTCCCTCATGGGTTATGATCTCCCATTAGCTTATTCCAAAGCTTAGCTATTCTGACTTATGATCGGTTTAGGGGGAACATGTGTTTGTGTGGTGTGTTCGGGCCTCCAAACCCAAACCATCTTAACTTAAGTTACTCGTCCGACTATTAGGACGGTAATGAGTGTTGTTGTTATTGTATAACGAGCTTACCATGAGAGTGACACCATTCTCTAGGCTCACCAGTGAATTAACTATGTTTGGGTCGGTTCCTAAGAGGACCATTCCCGTTATGTTATGTGATGTTGTTGTAATGCAATTCCTATTGCGATGTTTTCATGTGCACGTCGAAACGTGAAAAGTGTTGTTATGTTTGTTATGTGACAAATGTTATATGGTGTAATATATGGAGTGTGTGGATCATGGAAATGAATCCCAGTTTGTGATAAGAGGCGTTTAAGGATAACCCGACTTAAGGGTTAGTGTCGTCTATTAAGGAAGTAGCTCCATTAGAGGAGGAACACTCTAGGGATAATGAATACCATGAGTGACTTATCAAGTAAGGATGTATTATCCGTTTGTTGAGCCCATTGAGGCGAAATGTTATGTGTTGTGTGTTTACAGTTACATGCATGATTTAAATATAATCAGTCGCATGCTAAGACGACAATTAGTTGTGCGTGGCCCGGTAGCATGTGGGCTGCGGGATTACCATACCAGCAAAGGTGCTGAGCCCTTGGGGGCCACCCTTTCTCTTCTTTTCCTATTTCAGGTTCAAGGAGCTGGAAGCCGTTCGAGAGTAGGACGGGGTAGTCGTTGTACATGGGTAATCGTTTAAGTTGTATATGTACAGTAGGTGTAGTAAGACCGAAACTGTTATCGGCATCAATTTGTAAATACTCGGTACAGTTGGAAGGTATGTGTATGTTGTTGTTGTTGTTAATGGAAAGGGTCAGTAATGTGTAGTCGCTCGGGAATCTAGTCCATCAGACCGGTACAATGTTTATGTAATAGCCTTGTTAGCCACGTGGGTGGTTAACGGCGTGTAACACCAACGAGTTAAGTTATGTGATGAGGTGTGTATTCCGCTGCAGATTGTTGTTATGTGTTTGTTGTTGGATGGGGTGTTACAGATATGAAGCAAGAAGGACCTCCTTTATCCTTTGAAGAGTTGAAAACAAGCTAGAACAAGGCATTAAAATGAAGCCTCATGAGCATGTATTTTCGGTCAAGAAGAAAAGTGATGGAAACCTAGATTTTCTTACACTTTCTTTACCTTAAGAGAATGGAGAAGCCAATGGAGTCTCCAAACTTGAATTTCCTCCTCTAATGGTGGTTTGGCTTGGCACCAAATCAAAGCTCTTGGAGTTTTGCAAAGATAGAAAGAGAGAGCTTGAGCTAACTAAGAGGAATATGTGATTTGTTTTGGTTTTGGAGCTAAAATGAGTAAGTTGTGTGCAAGAGAAGGTGGAGCTAGCATGGAGATGAGCTTCACGTTAATGGAGAAGGGAGAGAGCAGCTCAAAACCGTGGGAAACAAGAGAGAATGAAGAGGTGAGGAGAGAGGTGAGTAAATGAGATATTTATGTTAAAAGGGTGAATAGTACTTTTGCTTTATAACTCTTTATTTGCTTAATGACTAACAAAGGTGGTGACTCACCTTATGAAAAACCGGCCCCCATTAAGTAACAAGGGTACTTAAGTCTTTGTTGACCAAATATTTTACTTACATTGACTTATATTATAAACTAGCTTAATTAATTTACTATTCACAAAACAAGGCACATTGTTGTGAAAATTTTGGTTTCCCATTCATATAGACTTCCAAATGTGATACTATATAGTACACATGTTAATTAAAGAGTAATGATGGACATTTAGCCATTCAAAACTCATTTACAAGACAATTTTTCAAAAATGTGCTTTAAGACTCCTAAAAGAACATTGTGTGTTTTGACTTGTTTTCAAGCTTGGTTTTCTTTGGTAATTAATTTAAAATGACCATTAGGATGTTACTAAGGTCTTAGAACAATATTTGGGTACTCACCCAAGTCTCTCCAAGCTTAGAGCACGTTTTTGCTTAAACTGCTCTTTTGGTGTTTCCTTATATTTTCTTTAATTAAAATGGTTTCTTAATGTTTCTAAGGCATTATTTAGCCTCCTTATAACTTAGTTTATCATTTAAACACCATAACTAAGTTTGGGGTATTTCAATTTACCCCCCTTAAAAGAACTTTGTCCCCAAAGTTCACATATATGCTTAACCATTCATGGTACTCCATTCCCTTCATCTTACACCACATCTTATATTCTCAATCACACATCTCAAGACTCAAAGGTCAATCAAAATACAATACATGAGTATTATACATAACTCAACTTAACACCAAAGTGTAGTAACTTACACAAATTCACATCTTAAACAACCAAACAAACGACAAACATGATCGTTTCCTAACTCAAAAGCGAGGAGGCTCTACCCCCCTTAAAAGGGGGTACGCCCCGTACCCTATATAGATGATCTAGTCAGTAAACAAAGAAGGGTACTTTGCCCTCATCTTATCCTCTAATTCCCATGTGGCCTCTTCGACATCCTGGTTAGACTAGAGAACCTTCACCAGTCGCACTGACTTATGGCGAGTGTCCCTAGTCTTACTGTCCAAGATTCTCTGAGGAGTCACCACTGATCTCATATTTAGTTCTAAAGTCAACCTCTCAGGTTCTAACACATGAGAGGGTTGGTGCATGTATTTCTTTAGCTGTGAAACATGAAAAACATCATGCACTTTACCCAGCTCAGCAGGTAAATTCAACCTGTAAGCAACCGGGCCCACCCGCTCCGTAATCTCATAAGGACCAACAAATTTTGGGCTTAATTTGCCCTTCTGCCCAAACCTGAATACACCCTTCATCGGTGAAACTCGCAGAAATACATGGTCGCCCACTGTGAACTCCAGGTCCCGTCGTCGAACATCAGCATACGACTTCTGCCTATCTTGAGCAGCTTTCATGTTCTCCCTGATTTGCTGAACTTCAGCCTTAACTTGCTCTAAATACTCTGGTCCTATAATGACCGTCTCACTCGACTCATCCCAGCAGAGCGGTGTACGACATGGTCTACCGTACAACGCTTGAAAAGGTGCCATCTTGATCGAAGAGTGATAGCTGTTGTTGTATGAAAACTCGATCAGATGCAATTTGTCAATCCAACTGCCCTGGAAGTCTAAGGCACATGCTCTCAGCATGTCCTCGAGTGTCTGAATAGTACGCTTAGTCTGACCATCTGTCTGAGGATGGAACGCGGTACTCAGCTTGAGTTTTGTACCCAACGCTTCTCTAGTAGCTCTCCAGTATCTCGAAAGGAATCTGGTATCTCTATCTGACACTATGGTCTTCGGTATCCAGTGATGTCTCATGAATTCTTTCTCAAATAACTCAGCCAATTTGGTCACCTTCCAAGTATCCTTCATCGGTATGAATCGGGCTACTTTGGTAAGGCGATCCACCACCACCCATATCATGTTGAGACCTCCCCTAGCAGGTGGGAGCCCAACTACAAAGTCCATGGAGATATCATGGAACTTCCACTCCGGAACTGGCATCGACTGTACCATTCCGCCCGGTCGTCGGTGCTCAAATTTCATCTTCTGGCATGTGAGACACCTCAAGATGAACTCGGTAACATCTGTCTTCATCCCCGACCACCAGAAGTATCTCTTCATGTCTTTATAAATTTTAGAGGCTCCCGGATGGATGGAAACTGAAGAACAATGTGATTCTCTAAGTATACGGTCTTTCAGATCCGTGTTGCCCCGTGGTATGCATAACCGGCCCTTAAGTCTGATCAGGTCATCATCATGAAGTCTGAAGTCGTATTTCTGACTTTCAAAGGTGCCATCTGTCAGCTTCTGTCTAACCTCTCTCATGTACTCATCTGTCCTCTGAGCCTCTCGCACCTCATCAACCAAGCTGGAGAAAGAAACTAGCGAATGGAGTGAGTGTGCTTGATGGCTCAGGGCGTCTGCTACAACATTGGCCTTCCCCTCTTTGTATTGGAGGTCAATGTCATAGTCTTTCAGAAACTCTAACCATCTCCTCTGTCGAAGATTCAACTCCTTCTGAGGAATATGTATCTCAACTCTTATGATCTGTGTAGATCCGTAAACCTAACTCCGTATAAGTAGTGGCGCCATATCTTCAAAGCGAAGACTACAGCTCCCAGCTCCAATCAGGTGTTGGGGTAGTTTCCTCATGTTTTTCAACTGGCGTGAGGCATATCCACCACCTTGCCATTTGCATGAGCACACAACCCAGCCCTCTGCGGATGCCATCACAAAAACCTCAAAGCCCGTCCCCGTCCGGAATGGTCAAAACCGGTGCAGTGGTCAGTGGTCCTTCAAGCTCTGAAATGATCTCTCACAGTCAACCGTCCATAAGAACGGTGCATCCTTCTTCATCAGAACTGGTATCGGTTTCACGACCTTGGCTGAAATCCCTAACGAACCTCCTGTATTAACTTGCCAGACCGAGAAAGCTCGGATGTCGAGTAACAGTCTTCGGCCTTGGCCAAGTACGTACGGCATCAATCTTCGCGGATCTACTGAGATCCACAGCATCCGAGTGACAGACTAGGAAAGAGACCTGGTCAAGCCAAAACTCACATTTGAAGAACTTAGCATAAAGCTGGTTCTCCCTCAATATTTCCAATACTTTCCTCAGATGTTCCTCATGTTCAACCTTAGATTTCGAGTATATCAAAATATCATCAATAAACACCACAACCGACTTGTCCAGCTGCTCTCGGAACAAGCGGTTCATCAGATCCATAAACTTCGCCGGTGCGTTCGACAAACCGAACGGCATCACTGTAAACTCATAGTGGCAGTATCGTGTCCGGAATGCCGTCTTCTCAATGTCTCCCTCTTTGATGGCTATCTGATGATACCCCGATCTGAGATCAATCTTGGAGAACACAGCCGCTCCCTTCAACTGATCGAACAGATCATCAATGCGGGGTAGTGGGTCCTTATTCTTCACTGTCACTGCATTCAGCTCTCTGTAGTCGATGCAGAGGCGGAGACTACCATCCTTCTTCTTCACGAAGAGGACTGGTGCTCCCCATGGTGACACACTTGGTCTTATAAATCCCTTATCTAACAAATCTTTCAATTGCTCCTTTAACTCAGCCATTTCTGCCGGAGCCATACGGTATGGTGCCTTGGCTATCGGACCGGTACCAGGTATAAGCTCGATGGTGAACTCTACCTCCCGAGTGGGTGGCATGCTGGGCAGTTCCCGTGGGAATAAGTCGGGGAACTCCGACACTACCGGTAAGTCGGGGTCGAACTCGGGGTCTCTCTCTATGTCCTGTACATAGCAGAGGTACACTTCTTCCTTTCTCCTCAATTCCTTATACATTGCCATGGCGGTGATGATCTTAGTCGAAGGCTCTCTGGGCCTCTGGCGGTATGATATTGTTACCCCAAACGGACTCTTGAGCAGCAATCTATGCTCAGCGCAGGGGATACGTCCCTTGTGCCGCTCCAACCAGTTCATCCCGAAGATAACATCAAATCCTAGCTCACTGAACTCAATAAAACTGACTGGAAAGTCTTCCCCCTCAATTCTGACAGTGGATCCTCGGTAATAACGAGTGCAACGAACCTTCTCCTTAGACGGGAGCGTAACCGTGAAGTTGGGTAGCTCATCGGCGTCTAGCCCCAACCTGCTCGCGAATGATGCCGAGACGAAGGTATGCGAGGCCCCTGAGTCGAAGAGAACTGATGCCTCAATCCCATTAATCGGAAAGGTGCCGGTGAGGATAGTACCGCTGGCGTCGGCCTGTGCCTCTGTAAGTATGCTTAATGCACCTTCCGTACCGAGTCCATAACCTAATTGTGTTCACAAGCTTCATGAGTATTGATGGTATAACTAGAGTCGTAACAATTATATGAACAACACTGTTATTTTATTCATAACCATCTGTTTACAAACATGTGTTTTAATCTTACATCTCATTCCTCATCTCATTCTAGCATTACATGGCTAATATTGTCTAAAGGTTAGGTTTAATCTCCCAGGTCTCATGTGCGTCGCATTGATTACTGTTGACGGTGCTGTATTCAGCTTGATTCTCTTAATCCCATGGTATAACATCCTTGATTCTCCTCCCATAATTAACACATCACCTGATTAAGTACCAACTTATTTGCACGGTCCGCACGCTTCTGCTCGCCGTTAAAAATTCTGATCATCCCCAATGGACCAAGACACTACGGGTATCCCTCTTTCGAGAGACTCCGTGTCTCGCCTTATCCTGGTGTAGCCCAAGTCGCCCATCCTTCTCGTAGAAGTTCACAATGCAAATGTCTGCTTGTATGTCTGGAATCGGTTCAGCTTCCAACTGCTGAGTGATCTCCACGACTTGTGTAATAATTGGATGGAACTCTTCGGGTATTCCCGGTGGTGAGACTCCATCTTGCATCCTCATGGTTTGGTAACTCTTGGCATACGGATTCCAATCCTTGCCCAAGCTCATCACCTTTAATTTCATTCTTGCTCCCCCTGGGTACTCCGGTGTATAAAAACCTCCCGGTCCCATTCCTAGTTGGTTGCATCTTCTGATGATGGCTATTTGCGCTTCGGGTGTCAGGTATCCCCTTAATAAAATCATACCTGGGCGGATAACCTGACATTGTTCGGTTGGAAAGTTTATGGGTTCGATGTCGGTGTGCTCCAGGTTAGGTGTAGATGGTATTTGATAGCAGATGTTAAAGCTTCCTAAAGTGGTAGTAGGTTACATCTTACTTAAGTTCTAATCTTATCTCATTCTTACTTAACTCATTTATTCACCAAACATGCATGATAATGCGGTAAGCAGGTAGTTTTATTACTAAATGGTATAGCGGTACCTGGCCTCGATGAGGGTTCAGGCTCATCGTCCCGGTCCACCATGTGCACTGTGGGTCCCGTCTTCTGGGTCACCCTTGGGTTCTTGTCCGCCGCCTGCTGCACCTTCCTCTGACCGTCAGATCCAGCTCCCTGATCGGTCTTGCCCTTGCCCCTGGTGTCGGGCCTATAGGCTCTGCTAGTAGGATTCCGGTAGCACTCATACGCTCGGTGCCCGTAAAACTCCCAAAAGTTGCACTCCACATTATTCCCCTTACAATCGAGCCCGGGGTGGTCCTTGTGACACCACCTACAGATGTAGCGTCACTGGTAACCACCACCGGCTCCCTTCTCAGTCTCAGATCCTAATCATTCACAATATTAGTATTCATTTCTCAAATGGTCACTAAGTTGTTTCTTAACTCATTTAATACCAATTTCTTACCCTTTGCGCCCAGAGCGCAGGGGTTGTAGCTGCATAAGCATACGTCAACTTCAATGGCTCTTCCGGAGCCTTTCCTTTTCCTCCTCCCTTTTCGGGTTCTGACTTTTCTGGCCTGAGGTGGTACATTTGTTTCTTGTACCCTCCTTACCATTGACGCTCCGAGCTACCTTACCAGCATCTTCCTCTTGGAATTGTCATCGTCCCAGCTGGAGTGTGATCTCAACCTTAGCAGCCGGCGGAAAGAGCACTCCGGCTTGGCCACAGGAGTAGGCATCGGAGGCGCAGTAATCGAAAGAACTCCTACACGGAAGCAAATCTCAACCACCTGCATACCGGTAGTGTAACTCGTCGGCCCCATGCCGTAGCGGAGTCGATGGCTAAGCCCGCCATAAAAGCGGTCTACCAGGATCTGGTCTGAATACCCAAGACCTGGTAGAAGACGGAGCAAGGTGGTGAACTCTGAGTAATACTCGTCCACCGTCATCTTGTCTGTCTGCTTAAGCGCATCCAACTGCAAGCGCTTCTTCGTCTGGACATGGGCGGGGTAGTACTTTGCTCGTAGCAAGGCGGTGTACTGCTCTCAGCCAAACTCTGGATTGGCCACATGCTCGGCCCTCACCAGCTTCCACTAATCGCCTGCCGCCCCCTTCAGGTAGAAAGCAGCCAGACGCACCTTAATCCCAGCAGGGACATCAAGGGTCTCGAAGGCGGTCTCCAGCTCGGAGATGTACGCCTCAAGCTTGGCGGGATCGGTCTCCCCCTTGAAGTGTGCGGGTCGAAGATCTGCAAGACTCTTCACCCAATTTGGTTCCCTGGGTTATGGCGGTGGAGGTGGTGCACCCACACCAGGCTGATAGCCCATGTGCCCTAATGTGGGAGCTACGATCTCTGCGATCGTCTGCCCGCCCGGTATCCTTGAAGCATCCTCGCCCTGGCCACGACCTCGGCTTCTCCTTCCTGACATCTGAACAAGCATAACTCACATTAGATTCGTATCCACCACTGTTTCGGTTAACGAATTTATAACGTCCGTAGATGGTAAAGACAATCCACACTTATTAGTGGTCATCTGACTCTACTCACTCTAACTTCTCACACCCTTAACCCATCACTTATTCCTTAGCTTATATCCTATCTCGGTGGTTACTTATGTTCGGTATTTCTTGATCAGAGCGTAACTACACTCTGATACCACTTTTTGTAACACCCCACCCAAAGCCAATTATGGTTATCGCAAAACTGAACGCTTAATCGAATACGTCGCAGCGGAAATAATAAACACCTGGACCTTGCCACGGTCTGATCGTTAGAAGATACCGGCCTTATCAATTACCACACTTATCCAAAATAAACAACCGACCCAAAACATCACCATCCAAAAACCAACAACCAACCGAGTACAAGTAACTAAGTCATATTTACAAACTTACATCAATTTACATATAGACAGACGGGTGCACAAGCGCAACCCGTACTCAAAGTAAACATCACATCCTAAGTCTAACCGCTCCTACTCTCGTGGTGCGTCCTCATGGGTCTCTTACCTGCAAGTGTAAAAACAGCCCCCAAAGGGGGTTAGCACGAATGCTGGTACACCCTCTCATGGCCCCCAAGCTAACGGGGCTACGACGACTAATTGTCGATAGCATGGAAATTGATTACATACACAAGCGTAATATCAAGTGCAATAACAATAACCACAGATGAACATGTATAGTTCACAAACAATGAACGACTCAAGCTTTCCCTTAACAAGTGGGTTAGTAACCCCCTCCTTAGTCCTCATTTCTTAAACTTAGTTCCTTACCTTACCTTAACCTTAATCTCAACTTATTCTCAGTATACAAACCGTTCCTGGAAGGGATTGGTTGTAGCTTAATTCGAACCTGGGATTTAGGTGATCCCACCGCACCATCTTAATGCCACCTACTCTGGACGGGAGTCCAGCATAGCTGAGCCGGCAACCGGCCCTAGGCTACAAGTCCGAAGAAAAGTCCTTAAGCGGAGGGCGGATCTGATTCAGATACCGTCCCCCTTTCCTTAGCATGCATGACCGGAGTCCGGTCCTGGGTTTCCTCACTCAAGTTCCAATTAGTAGAAAACTTAATCACCACGTGCTAGCTAAGCCTTAACGGGCATTAACCAACAACCACCAAAACTTAACTCTTATTCTTAACTCAGTAAGTACTAAACTTGGTTAGTAACAATCTCAAGTCTCGCGGGTTAGTGCAAAGATAACACATACACAACGAGAGCATATATAACCGGTTGCATGCTTTATCTTGTTTTAGTCATAGCAATTAAACAGATAGCACACAAGCCGAGGGACACCTCGTTAGCAAGCAGGTCACAAGAGAGATTGTACCTTCACCGTCGATCGTCGTTTGTTTAACCTTCTCCGGGGTTCCAACTCACAAACCTAAAACATTGATTCGTTTTTAGGCCATTAGTTATTTGCACCTTTCTTAACTCACTTAGTCCCTAAAGATTCCCATTAAATATCCCCTTAAGTCCTTATCACTTACCCTTTTAAACTTAGTCTTTTTAAACATTAAGGTTCTTACTTAACTTAACTTAATCCCTTAGGCTCTTAGGGTCCTAATCATTACCACCCCACCAAAGGTATTCCTTATTACCTATTACCATCCTTAGAATTCAAAATTTCTTTTTTTATTTTTAGGCTCGACCGAACTTCCGACCGACCTTACCCAAGGTCGGTCCATTCCAGAACACATTACCGTATGAAAATTCTACCCCGACCGACCTTGCAAGTCCGGTCCCCAAGGTCGGTCCGTTCCCAAGAGTTTCCCCGTGGGAAATTTAAGCTCGACCGAACTTGCCAAGTCCGGTCCCATGTTCGGTCGATTCCAGAGACTTATTACCGTACAAAATTCTAGGCATGACCGACCTTGCAAGTCCGGTCCTAAGGTCGGTCCGTTCCAGAGACTTAATTCCTTCACAAAATACAAGCCCGACCGAACTTTGAAGTCCGGTCCTATGTTCGGTCGATTCCAGAAACTTCCTCCCGCAGTGTAAATTGAGCTCGACCGACCTTGCAGGTCCGGTCCTAAGGTCAGTCGGCTCCAAAACCTTGTTTCTAAATTCCCATTCAACACCAAACTTCTCCTCATATATCCTAATATGTTATAACCTCATTTGGGCACCTCAAATACACCTTAAGCCAACCACTAAACACTTTAAATCACTCACCAACATCCACTTTAATCATTATGCATTTTTCCTTGTAACCATGCCAACACTTGTAACATTTTCCACTAGGTTTCTAAGTGGTGGTTCATACCTAATGTTACCACTATGCCAAATGTTTCCCCACCACTATAACATCATCTCCCAAGCATCTTTCACCATCTAAAACTCTTTTATGCATTCACTTGAAGTTCCTTCACAAGCTTAAGCTTCCTTTCATCATCACCTTATTTCCTTCCTAGTTGTTTACCAACATTTGCCTAAGTCCTAAATACTCAAATACATTCTCTTGATTCCTAAATCCTTCATAGTAATGCCTAAATCATTATAACTCATTAAAACACTTTATCTCACCCCTTTTTCATCAAGACAACCTCTAAAACGTCCAAGTACTTCCTTAGTCATTAAATTCTCTGAGAACATCTTAAACACTTAAGTTCTCCTTTAGATTTTGCCATGGGTTCTCTAGTATATAGTACATCCTAACACTTGGTTTTTCTCCATCAACCAACCAATATCACTCAAATTGTCATCACAACACCTTAACACACAATTTACACCAAAACTACACTACATCATCATATAGTGTAAAAACTTAAATACTTGGCACTTAGGCCCTTAAATGACAATAATCTTAACCACTGAATTTCCACATATATTTGCCTTTAACCTGCGAATACACACACCAAGGCTCCCATTGAAATAAAATGCTTCTTGCAATTCACCTTGATATTCTTAAACTATCCCTTTTCTCATTAGCTCCTTAGTCACAAGTTCACAAACATGATCGTTGTTTCTCCTAGGTCAAATATAGCCCTTTTCTAATGTAAACTCTACACTAAACTCATCACATAACTAAATCCCATTCCCTTAAACAATAAAACACCTTAAGGTAAGTAATTTACCTTTTTCTTTTACAAGCTTTATAAACTTTCTTCCTTAGGTTTTTCCTTGTTCAATCTCGGTCACCAATGTATATCTCCTTGCAAATGTTCTAAACAATATCCAATGACTCTAATGAGCACTAAACAACACACTAACCTTAAGGAACAAAACCTAGGTTAAAAATGTGTTTTAAGGCATTGAATTGATTGTTTTACCTTAGTTTCTCAAGACAAGCTTGGATATGAAGCAAGAAGGACCTCCTTTATCCTTTGAAGAGTAGAAAACAAGCTAGAACAAGGCATTAAAATGAAGCCTCATGAGCATGTATTTTCGGTCAAGAAGAAATTGATGGAAACTTAGATTTTCTTACACTTTCTTTACCTTAAGAGAATATGGAGAAGCCAATGGAGTCTCCAAACTTGAATTTCCTCCTCTAATGGTGGTTTGGCTTGGCACCAAATCAAAGCTCTTGGAGTTTTGCAAAGATAGAAAGAGAGAGCTTGAGCTAACTAAGAGGAATATGTGATTTGTTTTGGTTTTGGAGCTAAAATGAGTAAGTTGTGTGCAAGAGAAGGTGGAGCTAGCATGGAGATGAGCTTCACGTTAATGGAGAAGGGAGAGAGCAGCTCAAAACCGTGGGAAACAAGAGAGAATGAAGAGGTGAGGAGAGAGGTGAGTAAATGAGATATTTATGTTAAAAGGGTGAATAGTACTTTTGCTTTATAACTCTTTATTTGCTTAACGACTAACAAAGGTGGTGACTCACCTAATGAAAAACCGGCCCCCATTAAGTAACAAGGGTACTTAAGTCTTTTTTGACCAAATATTTCACTTACATTGACTTATGTTATAAACTAGCTTAATTAATTTACTATTCACAAAACAAGGCACATTGTTGTGAAATTTTTGATTTCCCATTGATATAGACTTCCAAATGTGATACTATATAGTACACATGTTAATTAAAGAGTAATGATGGACATTTAGCCATTCAAAACTCATTTACAAGACAATTTTTCAAAAATGTGCTTTAAGACTCCTTAAAGCACATTTTGTGTTTTGACTTGTTTTCAAGCTTGGTTTTCTTTGGTAATTGATTTAAAATGACCATTAGGATGTTACTAAGGTCTTATAACAATATTTGGGTACTCACCCAAGTCTCTCCAAGCTTAGAGCACGTTTTTGCTTAAACTGCTCTTTTGGTGTTTCCTTATATTTTCTTTAGTTAAAATGGTTTCTTAATGTTTCTAAGGCCTTATTTAGCCTCCTTATAACTTAGTTTATCATTTAAACACCATAACTAAGTTTGGGGTATTTCACCTTAGGTCTCTTTTACTTTCCTTACAAGTTCACATCCTTGAACTATCTACAATCCTCTATATGGAGGTTCATGTGCCTTTCCACATTTGTTCATTTCGTGGATTGTTTTAGTTTGGATTTATAACCATTACCGGGTGTTGACTAAACCCGTACAACTCTCTCACATACTATTGAGTTCATGGTTCGTGTTATCGTTATTCTTTAATCGGTATCTTGTGTGTTTGCACGTTCCCGTTATTTTATGAAATGACCCGCTCTACGAGTTTCTAGCCATTCGTTACTCAACTATGAGTCGGTCTACACACTAAGTTAGACCTCACCGGCATTCAAGTATGTTAGATCATACAATACACAACAAGACATGCATATACTCAAGCAATTGTTCAATTTCATGCTTTAGTCTTGATTAAGCCGGCACACAAACACACAAATCAACGTAACTCGGTTAGCACGCGGGGTATGATAAAATCATATCTTTCACCGAGGTTTTTACTTTTACCATGTCATCTCACCATGCTCGGTTCACACCCGATCCTCTGATAATGTTCCAAACATTATTATTAATACTAAGCTCATACAGTACATAATTTAATGTTACTCCCGTATTTACCCCGTTGTCCCGTTAACTCGGTTTTACTCTTGTTAATTTGAGTTCTTACTTCACACTCACCTCTAACACTTTCTTACACTTCTTAGGGCCTTTACATGTCACCAAATAAGGCCTCAACAACATCTAAAACCATTACACATCATTGCCTCATCTTCTAGGCACTTTAAAACACATACGGTGAAATTTTGGGGGTGGTTCGGGACTTGGTCCGGACCCAAAGTCCCGGACCAGTTATAAAACTCACTTTCGGCCTCTTTTCTGCCTTGGTCTGGGTCGTGGTCCTGGACTAGGGTCCCGGACCACCTGCTACATCAACTCTCGGGGAGTTTTTACACTTGGTCCGGGACTTGGTCCGGCCCCTAAGTCCCGGACCCTGCTAAAAAGCTGCTAAAACCTCAATTTTCAGCCCCTAATCCATTCTTAATCCACCCCTAATCATTCCCTAATCTTTCCACAAGTTTTCCACATGTTTAATCACCCTAAAACAAACCTTAAACCTTCTTAATTCATTGGTCATACACTTGCTCAATTCTTGCTAAATCTTACAAATTAAATTCTCACTTTTGTACTTATTCACACTAGTGCATTCTCACATTTCCCTTTGGCAGCTTATACCTTCTACCAACCTTACCAAATCACTTACTCACCACTCCAATTCATTCCTAGACTAATGCAATCCTAAAACCCAAGTTCAACTCTTGTTTCCAAGGTCTTGTACACTAGTTTACTCTCTAGGAATTTCAAAGCTTTACTACAGCATTTTGCTACAGTTTTTGCATCCACCTTCAAACTCTCATTCTCTAGTTCTTGGTCGGTTAAATCCCCTCATTTACACTTCCCTTTACTCCCAAGTACACATAGGTTTACCGACCTCTCAAAATCACCTTAACACTCGGTTTTCTACCGAAAATTCGCCATCACCCGGCTACTTTCCTAGCATTGCCCAAAAGCTCATACCATCATTTAAATTCAGCCTAAAACTAGACAAACCCCCAGGGTTTTAACAGCACACATAATCCACCAAAACTCACCAAATCTCATCTAGCACCATATAAAGCAATAACTCAATTCATCAAAGGCATAGCTCTTAAATCAAACACTATATTTCACAAATGTTTTCTCACTTGCATTATTACTATACAAGCACATTACTACCACAACTCAAGTGGGGTTCATTCATTTAATTAACCCATCCCAAATCCTAAAACATATACAATAAACACTAAGGTAAGTTTCTTACCTTAAATTTTCACATATTCCTCCATTGCTCTCCTTCCTTCTCCTCTTCTCTTGTTCTTGTTTTCTCACCAGCCAAATGGGTTCAAATTGCTAGGCTACAATCACATTCCCAAGCCATACATAGCAAGTCTAGTTAATCCACACATCCCTCATTATTTTCTAGAATTTTACAAAAGTTAGTTTAGGGCTTTAACTTAAGAAATTACCTTAATCTATTGTGGGCAGCCTTTGAACAGCAAGGCTAGAAAAATCTCACCCCTTTAGTGAAGATCAAAAATCGGCTGGAACATGGTTGAAGTACGTTGGAATTTTTTTGAAAGTCAAAGAAAGCTAGAAACTAGAGACTTTTAAGCTTGTTTCTCACCTTAAGCAACCAAGGAGTGGTTCTAGATCAAGATGGCACCTTAAAACCTTCAATCCAAGCTTTTAGCATGGAGGTCAAATGTGAGATTTTAAGATTTTGAAAGGAGGGAAATGTTCCCCAAGTTGAGAGGAATCCAACGGTGTAATATTTTCGCACATCGAAGTTGATTTGTGCCTTGTAGATGAAGAAGAAGAGAGCTTGGAGGGGTTTAACAAATTGCCAGCAATTTCTTAGGGAGGAAGAAGAAGTTCAGAGAGGGAGAAAGTAAACCGTGAGTGAATTAGAATAGAAGAGAGAGAGTGTCAAAAGTTACTTTTATCTTTCCCTTTTTTCTACTTTTCTTTTCTTTCTTTTCCTTTTCTTTCTTTCTTTAATAGCTAATAAGCAAGAGGGGAGGATGTTGACTAATAGAAACTGGCCCCATATGTAATATAAGCTGAGGGCGTTTTTTGTCTTTTACAGAAAACACTCGTTATTTTACCCGATTCGGCACTATTCACTTACCAGGCCCGTTTTTCGGATTTTTCTCGTTTCTTTATTTTTAATGGTTATTAAGCTTCCATTAATACTTAATTATAGTTATATAGTCAACCATAATTTTTACACGTCTGTTTGACCACTTAAAGTCACATTTTCGGGTTTTCTCGAAACACGTGCTTTAAAACTCTGTTAGCGTTTTAATCCATTATTTGGATCCGTTTTCTTCGGAAATCATTCCCGTATACTAATTAGGCCTAACTAAGCCTTAGGAATCCATCTCGGACCCTAACTGAGTCATATTCCTCGTATACTCATTTAATGCGCGCTTTAGCGTTTTTTGCGTTTTACGCATTTTCTCTTTTCTTTTGGTTTTATTCTCTTTACCAATATTCCTTAAGCACTAATAGGCCTCTAAAAATCATATTAGAGTAATTTAATCACCATTTTCAGGTCCGGGGTATTAAAGAATTCCAGCACACCAAACCGATACTAACTAGGTGAAAAATGTGGAAGTTTTACCTTGTTATAAGGCTTAAAAAAATGGAGTTCCTAGCACCACTTGGCAAAACACTTGGAGAAGTTCCTATATGTACCGAATGGTTACACAAAAAGGAAAAAATGAGCTGGAGAAAAGAAAGAAAACCGGTAATCATTTAGGAGGAAATAAGCTAGTTTAGGCATGTTTTCACCTTAATTACTACTTATGGTTTTCTTCCCTCCTTCCTTGCAGTTTTCAGCCGAGAACCACCTCCAATTTGAGCATCAACTCCAACTAGAGGAATGGGTGGAAATGGAAATAGATTAGATCCTTGGAAAGAGGAAGTGAAGAGGAGAAAAATGGTTATCTCCATGGTTTAGGATCTTACCTAGATCAAAACATGTGGTCCTTGGAAGCTAGTTGATGCTCACGGTTTTGGAGAAGGAAAAGAGAAGGTTTGTAGCAAGAGGTCTCGGCTGGAAGAAGATGAGGAAAGGAATGAAGTCTAATAAGCTTATGGTGGGTGTAGCATGAGTAATTAAATACCTTATAATGATGAGTCATAAGGGGGTAGCTAGATATTTTAGTGGCAGCTGATAAAGAAAGTCAATAAAGGCTGGGGCAAACAAGAATTTACGTCTGAAAAGGGAAGGGAATGAAGACCTTAAGCTAACTAGGCTTATTAAATAAGATAAAGCCATTAAAAAGAGAATAGTGTGTGATGACTCATTAGGCAGCCTAGGTATTATTTGATGAATACTTAATGGTGAGGAAAGCCTCCTATGCTTCCCTAAGAGGTTATCAAAGTAGAATGGACATACTATATTAAATTATTTCTTAAGAGGTAATAAAGTTACTATATGAAATGATTATTTAGAAGTCATATTGATGTAAGTTGGGGACGGTAATTTGATGAGAAGAGGACTCTTAATTAACGGCAATGAATGGTCAAGGTCAAAGGTTGACCATTGACCATGATTTACTTTAGGAATTTAGGTGGCATTTTGGGTACTATTCATCTAAAATCACTCATTTTGATTTTATTTGTAAACTTTGATTTAGACCTTATAATATGGTCTATTATGACACAATAATTTTATAAAGAATGTAATATGGTCCTTAAAGTGGCATAAAAACAATACTTTTGAAGTTATACACAAAAACGTGCTTTAAGGTGTTTTAGTGCACATTTTGTGTTAAAGCTTGTTTTTAAGCTTGGGTTTCTTTGGTAATGGTTTTATTATATCAATTACATGATTATTAAACATAGAAATCAAATTTGGAATCAAATGGAGGTCATAAGGCCTTTAAAACTTCTTAGAGCACATTTTTGCCCTAAGTGACTTTTAAGCATGTTAATGCTTTTTATTTATGTTGAAGTGTTGTCCAATAATTTTAGTACGTTCATTTATGTGTTATAATGCTTAGGATAAAATTTTAGGTCCTAAGGAGTTCATTTGGGAATATATTTACCCTAAATGGTCAAAGGGAGCAATAATCGCTTTATGTTGACCATTGTTGTTTTTAAATTGATTTTAAGGCATGATTAGGCCTTAATTTAACTGATTAAGTGTTTAATCAATGTTTAATTTAATTAGGGGTATTTCATGTTTAATGTGCTGGAGTTTAGGTGTTATTAGTGTCTAAAGTGAACATGTATATTGAACTTGTGTGCTGTTAGTATCCATGATTGGAAATGGCTAGTTGATTGAGTTAGGATCTGAAAAATAATGCTTTGGGAATGTTTAAAATTTGGGGAACCTCTATCAAGATGGTATTAGTTGAAGAGCCATTGAGTTAGTGAAAAGAAGAAGAGCAAAATCTGTAGCAAGAGTTTCTAGGAGAATTTAGAGTTGGAAATTGTGTAAAGTAACCAAGACTAGAGTAAAGAAGTTAGTGAAAGAATTAAGGAGGTTTAGAGTGTCTAATTGGTCTAAAAACGTGCTAGATTACATGTAGAAAGATTATGAAAGAACTAGGTATGAAATAAGGGCTGAAAGGAGGTTGAAAAAACGTCAAATGAAGTGAAACAGTGCTGGTCCGGGTTTACAAACCGGTACATATACCCGGACCACCCCAAAAACATGCCAGAAAGTCATTCCAGGGATTGGTCCGGGTTTACATCCCCGGACACAAACCCTAACTAGTGTAAAAATGCGACAGAAAGTATATCAAAGGGTTGGTCCGGGTTTACAACCCCTGACACAAACCTAGACCACCCCAAATATGTCCCAGAAGTGTTTTTAAGCAATTATAAGGTGGGGAACTGAATGGTAATGATATTATTGAGAAGGGAAGAGATGGTACCAAGCCAAACAAAGACACGTGGGGCATCTGGCCACCTCTAGCCGGATGGAAATAGAAACACATAAGGCATCCGGCCGCTTCCAGCCGGATGAAAGTAGAACTTAGGCAAGGCAAAGTGTAATATGGTCGGCCGACTGTGGTCGGCCAAAGACGCTAGGGGAGGGCAAAACTTTACTTATACATATAAAATACAGGCTGACAGCATGAGACCAGGCCCAAAAATACTATAAATAGGGGTGTACCCCCATGAAATAAGACACGCTTCATTTGACAATCAGACTTAAGCTTGATTCTAGCAAAAAACTCTCCCTCTCTCTCTTTCTCCCTTACGAGACTTGTGATCGAAACCAGGTAACGTAGGATAGTAAGGCGGATCAAATTGGATTAAGATGAATACTCCGTTTCATTTGGCGCCGTCTGTGGGAAACGGACAACTAGAAGCAACCACGAAACCACGTAAAAGCAGGGAAAAGATCTTTGATATCGTTAAGGAAAAATCTAAAATAACTGATCGTGTTTTTTGCAGGATCTAAACACAGGGAATGGCTCCAAGATCTAAGAAAGCACCAAAGAATACCGCTGAGGAGAATAATCGTGTTGAAGAGGAAATGAGTTCGAAATGCCAGAAGCTATCTCTAAGAGAGATCTCGAGGATATGCTGAAAGGTTTAGTCAGGTCGATCGATGAAAAGATTGTAGAGGGAAACGAGACTCTGCAACAAGAATTAATGTAAAGAGATGAGGAATATCAGAAGAAGTGGGACAAAATGACTGAGGCAATAGAGCAGTTGAGAAACAAGGATTTAAGAGGCAGTAATGGCGAAGAAAGTAAGGATCGGAAAAATACTATGATCATTAGCGAAGAGGAAACAGAGGAGGACGGCCAGATATACATGAGCCTATATCCTTTTTCGGAAAGGATAAGAAAAGCAAAACTTCCGCCGCACTTCGTTGCTCCGGCGATTGAGAAGTATGATGGAACAGGGGATCCCGCCCAACACATCAAAAAATTCATGTTCGCCATGAATACTCAAAGGATTAGTTCCCTCGCTCTCTGCAACTTATTTCCAGGAACGCTTTCAAAGAGAGCATTGGGATGGATCTCCACAAGGCCGTCGCAGTCCATCACCAGTTTCAAACAACTAACTGCAGAGTTTCAACAATATTTCGCTGCAAGCAAGAGGGTTAAGAAAGAGACGATAGAGTTGATGGATGTCAAGCAACGAAAGGGAGAAACTGTGAAGGAATATAGTGAGCGCTTCCACAAAAAAGTTGCGGAGATTGATGACATTTATGAGAAGATCTTGACTAAAGCCTATGGCAATGGCTTGGCGCAGCCTCGACTTGTTGGAAAAATTGCAACCAAAGCGCCAAAGACTCATGGAGAATTAGCTGAAATGATCCATGACTTTTTGAAATCTGAGATAGCAGAAAATAAGGCTAAAGAGTTAGTAGATAGCTTCAAGAGTCCGGCCACATCAGAGAAGAAAGGAGGGCAAGGTGGAAGCGCCGGAGGAGGGGGATCGAGGTACATACCATATTACAAATCAACTGCCGGATCTTCCTCTCAAGGGCAGCAGCATCAGGGGACAAGGACCGTTATCTACATCTATCCGGGAAAGTACGCTGCCGCAGTAAGAGAGGGGTACCTCCCCCAGCCAAGAAAACCGCCGCAAGGGGAGATTCCGGTAGCATTCTGCGAGTATCATGGAAATCACAGTCATCGAACTGTAAACTATGCTACCTTGGCTAAAGAGCTCAGAGTCATTGAGGAGAATAAGAAGAAAGGAAAGCAGCAGACCGGATTGCAGAGGCAGTACAACAATCAGAATCCTTCCCAAAGCAACAGTCAATACACACCTCGAGGTCGTCAAGAGGAAGAGGTCCACCCCAAGCACGACCATAGCAAATCTGTTGGTATGATTACAGGTCTATAGGAAAGGGAAGTAAAAGCTTTTTTGTTTCTAGCAAACAAGTATCGTAGTGTGAGCCTCGATTTTAAACCCCTATCCTATGTGGATTAAGTTGATTAGGATCTAATCGGGTTTTAGGTCCACTTATAACCTAAGATTAATAACTATGTCATATAACAATAATTATTAAAACCTAAGCTAGCTCACTGGAACCTATTATGAGTCGCCACCTAATTTTAACCTAGAGTAAATCAGGAAAGGAGAGTTCGGGTTCGGGGGCTTGGTATTCAACTTATTTAGGGTTCAAATTACTTTCATTACCCTTCCTAGGTCGTTTTTCCTCTACTTAGTTTATTTACGGCTTATTACGAGTCTTTTTAACCTAAATGCGCGAGCTTCTGCTTTTTTTTGTGTTTTTAGTATTTTTTGACAGAAAATTAAAGTGAAATTAAAAGCTACCTAAACTAGGGTTTCGGAGGCAGAATTAGGTCTAATTTTGCTTACGTCCGTAGCCACGGACCCCATGTCCAAGACCACGGACCCCAGTTAACCTAATTATACAGAAGAATCGAAATTAAAGGAAAAACAAAAAATTGCAAAGTCCGGGGCCACGGACAGGCTGTCCGTGGGCCCGGACATTATTAGAAAACCTAAATTTTGAATTTTTTTATCACGCCGCCGTCCGTGGGCGTCCGGGCTTACGGACAAGGAGTCCGCGACCCCGGACATGACGTCCGTGGGTGCGGACCGCCCTCGGACGGCGGCTTTGAGGCTGTTCCCAAAAGTGTTTTTGGCTCAAATTTTATGGGTGTGTAGCCTGAAAGATGTACAAGACGTTAGTAATTGAAAGATTGTAGTTTGAAGTCGAATTATGTACGAAACTTGACGAACAAGTAACAAGGCAGAAACAAAAGTAATTAGCAATACAGAAGCGTAAAAAGGTTAGTTTGAACCCAAAACTTGACAGAGAGTTAATAAGGTCGTGGAGAGTTAGAAAAGTAGAATTGCAACCTGTTTTACCTTCAAATTCAGGAGGATTCTTCACGTCGGGATTCTTCGGAGGATCCGATGGTGTCGGTTCCGGATTGAGTTTGACCCAAGCTTCTGGTTGTTGATTGTTGAAGGTGTTCTTCACGTTTTGGAGGTGGTTTGGTTGATGTTTGATGATTGTTGATGTGTTGGTAGTTGAAAAATGTGTTTAGATGGTGATTTCGGGGGATTTTTGATGTGATTTTGGTGCTTGGATGTGTAAAAACGTGAAGAGAATGAGACGGCTGCCTTCTTTGAGGGTCTAGGGTTCTTGAGGTTCTTCTTTGATCATGGGATAAGGTTCCTTATATAGGCTTCCTTAAAGATAGAAAAATCTGGTAAAAACCGAGATTTACCGACGTTTTAGCTTAAGGACTTCCAAAAGGAATTTGATTATGAAATTTTACACATGGGTAAAGGATGATATTTCCGAATTTTCTAAAGTGGAATCGAATTTTTTGGACATTGGAATATTTTTAAATTCAATTTCTCGTCAGATTCAATCAGAAATTGCTAGAAAATTATTGGAAAGTCGAAAAATCAAAATTCCAACGCCATTATGCTTCAGATGTCATCCTCTATTATGGGTTAAAATTTCAAAGCATTTTGAATTGATTTGACCTTTATTTGGAGGAGAGAGAAAGCCTATAGGGGGCTTAGGAGCCTTGAAAAATTACGAAAATGCCCCTAGAGATGACTAAGCTGTCCCTAGTACTCTAAAATGTGCCGATCGAATTGGGAACCCTCGCTACTAGCCTATTAGTAGAGACTCTCTTCCGGGGGGGTTGAAATTTTGGGTATAACAGATTGCCCCCCGTCAACTAGACTTTGTAATGGAAATGAAAAGGCTAGTTAATGCTTGAGTGATACCCCAAAATTTTGGATCTTAAAAGACCACACGTGCAATCCGACAAGTTGCGTCGAGCTATTTTAAGGCGCTGACTACCTATGAGTAAAGTGGAAGGGTATCGAGCGGTTCTAAGGCGTCGACCACCTAAAGGTAATAATGAAGTAATGTCAGACTATTCTAAGGCGCCGACTACCTATAAGGATGATATGACGTCAAGCTATTCTAAGGCGTTGACTACCTATAATGAATGAGATGATGTCAAGCTATTCTAAGGCGTTGACTACCTATCAGTGATTGAAAATTGGTGTTGGGTCGAGTTCTTCTATTCGGGTGAGTTCTGCTGCTCTAGTGAGTTCTGCTGCTCTGGTGAATCTGAATCTTTGGCTGAGAATCTGTATCTCTGAAGAGTCTGTACCTTCTGCTGAGAATCTGTATCCCTGAAGAATCTGTACCTTCGGCTGAGAATCTGTATCCCTGAAGAATCTGTACCTTCGGCTGAGAATCTGTATCCCTGAAGAATCTGTATCTTCGGCTGAGAATTTGTATCCCTGAAGAATCTGTATCTTCGGCTGAGAATCTGTATCCCTGAAGAATCTGTATCTTCGGCTGAGAATCTGTATCCCTGAAGAATCTGTATCTTCGGCTGAGAATCTGTATCTCTGATCGGGTGAGAATCTGTATCTCTGAAGAATCTGTATCTTCGGCTGAGAATCTGTATCTCTGACCGGGTGAGAATCTGTATCTCTGAAGAATCTGTATCTTCGGTTGAGAATCTGTATCTCTGATCGAATCTCTATCTTCGGCTGAGAATCTGTATCTTCGGCTGAGAATCTGTATCCCTGAAGAATCTGTATCTTCGGCTGAGAATCTGTATCCCTGAAGAATCTGTATCTTCGGCTGAGAATCTGTATCCCTGAAGAATCTGTATCTTCGGCTGAGAATCTGTATCTCTGATCGGGTGAGAATCTGTATCTCTGAAGAATATGTATCTTCGGCTGAGAATCTGTATCTCTGATCGGGTGAGAATCTGTATCTCTGGTCTATGAGGATTTTCGTATGGACGGATGCAAGGTAAACTTTATGAAAATGATCATGATGAAAGTTGATTATGAAAGTGCCAAACATGGCAATGTTAAGGGTCAAAAATTGTCCAAAGCACGACATTACTAGAAAGTGTGCCAAGTGTGGCCATGATGAGGTTTATGAAACCGAAGTGGTTAGAGGAAAGTTGTTCAAGACAAGAAATTGTTGAAAGTGGTGCCAAACGTGGCAGTGTTTGAAGAAAATTCTGTTTAGTGAAAAGGAAAGTGAATTATCATTTCCTAACTATAGACTTCGGACTTGTAATTTATCTCCTACGAGATGAACATGCCGCCGGTGGGGTATGGTGTATGATGTGAAGGTAAGGGCTTATGTGGGCCTGTGGTGTTTGATGTGCAGGTAAGGGCTTATGTGGGCTTGTGTAGTAGAGGTGTGAAGGTAAGGGCTTATGTGGGCCAGTGTGGGATGATGGTGGTGATGTTTGAGCTTTGGGTTCCAATTGGTGTTGTCATAGCAATTGTTGGAACCAACAATTGCCCCCAGTATTTTTTCCTTAAGACAATCTGAGCTAGAGTTCATGGCAATCGATCATTCCGATCGATTGCCCCCAGTATTTTCTTTGATCAAACGTGCGAACGAGTCTCGTCCTCACAGGGTCAAGGCTTATGTTCTTATTTAGTGCTTCCTAACCTACACTCGACGTGTTTGGTGTTTACACTCGTTTCTCACTTACGGTCACAACTTCTAGACCATTGAATTTGATATTTGATGAATTTACGCATTCGATCTGTTACTTTCACGTGATTGGATACACAACTACCAAGTAGGAAGTCTTTGAGGCTTATAACGTGGCCATAGGGTGTGATGAAAGACGACGGGATCATGGAGGGATATTTGATGTATGTGGAGCTTAAATGGGTGACTAAAGCTGCAACTTGCGTCTTCTCTCGGATTCATCTTCCTTGTCTTGAAGTCGTCTAGCAGCTTCATGTTGACGTTGTTTTCGAGCTTCTGAACCTGGACTTTTGAAGTTGTCCTTTACACCATTTCTCTTTCCATCATTTGGATTTCTTCGAGGCACTTCGGGTTTGCCTTTTGTTTTATCCTTTCTTGGCTTTGCCTTCGGGGTTCTTGTGTTTCCCGGTTTTGGGCTTCGAGAGCTGTTTTGATGTGAGCTCTTTTGATCCTGTGTCACTCTGGGACCATTTGCGGATCGCTTTGTCATGCTGATAGCGGCTTTGCTTCTCTAGACTGATGAAAACGTTATCTGAGAGTCAGGCTCCTCACTTCCTTTGGTCACCGGGTTGGTTATTCATCACGGGCTGGCTTGTTCTGTGGAGCTTTGCAACATCGAAAAGGGATATATGAAAGGCTCAGCGGGGGTGCCTAGGGTTTAATGTCAGGGTTTACAAGCTTTTAGCTATGTGGTGTTGTACCTAGGTGCTTCATCATTCCTGATAGTTGTGTATCCGTTCGTTGTTACTTTTCGCAGGTCTAAGGGTAAATTTACAAATTATCTCCTTCGGTCGAAGTTATGCCGTTTACCTCACCTTTGAATGTGGTCTCACTAGAGTCGTGTAAGAATGATACGCTCGTTCACTCATGGTTTTACCACTCAAGACACTCTCGCGAGATCTTCACTCAGAGACTTGTTCGCATATTTAAATGAAAGGTGAAAGATGACGAACTTAAACTCAGATTGCCCCCAGTATTAATCCAGGGTTTATAACAACAATTTGACAAATGTAGACTTGAACCGCTTCGTGGGTTGCTTGGATGTTTTGGGGTGAGTAGTGGTGTTTGGTTGGACATGTTCAAATTTTCAGAAACAAAATGCAAGTCTTTGTATTCCATTGCATAGTCAGAAAATGATTACTTCGTGATCCTTGAAAGACGTGATTGCTCTTCTTTTTAGTTTTTCGAATTAATGAATAATGCTTTGTACAAAAATTATGGAAATGGAACAATGTTTTATTCAACAAAAAGAATAATGTTGGAAATTACAAACTCAGGGAAACTACCGAAAATGATCAAGGGAACTAACTACTACAAAAGTTGAAAGACAAATAATCAAGAAAAGGAATGCATTTAATGAGAAACACACTAAAAAAAACAACATTTCTGATGACGCTTGGGCATGCGTGCTCTGCGCTCTCCACCATGTTCTTAGAATTGGAGCCCTTGGTCAATTAGATCCTGGATTCTGTGTTGTAGGGCCCTGCAGTGGTCAGTGTCGTGACCGGGCAGCTGATGGAAGTGACAGAATTGATTAAGATCCTTCCCCAAATGAGTAGTTCCTGGCCTCAGGGCGAGCGGTTGCATCGGATATCTTCCTCGAAGCTCTTCAAGTGCTTGTCTTGGTGTTCGACCGATGTCTGTAAACTCTCTCAGTCGAGAATTCCGTCGGGGTGGTTCTACCGTCCCAACGCTCCAACCAGGTCCTCTTGACTGTTGACCGTTGTCTTCCTCATGTTGCCTGGTTCTCTTGCGGGTGCAGCTTTGGATGCAAGTTGCTGCTCCCGGTTGCCTAATCACTTTCGTGAGTTCTGTAGCAATTTCTTTAATATTCCCCTTCGATCCTCGGACCCTAATGGAGCCAACTTCAATGCAGTCATAAAGGGTGTTGAGAAGCCTGTCCACTAACTCATCCCGAGCTTGACGTTCAGACTCGAGGGAAAGAGCCTTTGCTTTCAACTCTTCGATAACAGCAACATAGTTAGATTCCACGACGTCCATGGCAGCACTATGCCTCTGCTCCACAGCTTCAATGGTGGCCATGTGCTTTTGTTCCAAAATTGCGAGCTGGGCTTCCATGTTGATTGGACCGCACTTAGGACTTGAGTCTACCTGTGTCCAAGGTGTCCATTATTGGCTAACAAAAGGAAGTGGGCTGAAACATGACACTTCACAAGATAGATCGAAACAGACTTAGGCTGAAAGCAAGTGGGCCAGGATACCCAGAGAATGAGGTGTTTGGGCTGGAGTATCTTTCAGACTATGAACTGGAACTTGGACTGAAATCTAAACAGAAGGCTTTGATTGGGCCTGAGAGGTGACACCTAGATCTAGGGTTTGGGGCTAGGGCCCGAATAAGAAGTCTACCTAGTCTAGAATGAGCCCTTGGGCCGGAATGTGTTTGGGCCTGGAGTGAAGCTCATGGACTGGAATGGTTCCTAGATCACAAATGGGCCTAACTTTCCTTGGATCAGAGAAGATGGCTACTAAGCTGAAGAAAACTTTTTCAGGACCTGTGAGTTATTTCAAATTCAGGTGGATTTTTTTTATGGGCCTAGAACTAATTGGATAATTCAAATTGGGCCAGAAGAGAAATCACCTAAATCTAAACTTTTGGGCCGAAGCCCGAACAAATAACTCACACATTCAAATCAAGCAAGGCCTTTGGGCCGCAAGCAATAAAGTCGCGATATCGGGTTGGGCTGAGTTGATGTCGGAAAAGTTCCTATCAATTTCTAGGCTGGGTAGTGGGCTGATCATGCAGGTAAACAAGGCCCACACAAATTCAACATATCCTCACCAGACGTTAAAATCAAACCGGGTATGGATCGATCCGGAGAGGTGCTTGGGGCATGGGCCTAGGTCGCCACAAAGGAATAGGGCTTGCACGCTATTCTCTTTGGGCTTCCCCAATTTTTTCACATCACCTGAGGGTGTGCGTCTACGATCGGATCTTTGACTGACCAAACAATGGGCTAGGTAAGGATACTGCCAGGAAAATGCTAGGGGCTAAAGCCCAGGTATTAAGGGGGTGTGGTTAGACGACACCTTCCTCTTTTCCCCCACTTATTCACATCACCTAAAAGGTGTGAGTCCCTGACAGGGGACCCTCAGACGGGTCCCGGGGTAGAACCGGTTTGTGTGGACCCTCGCTCTCATATGATGCGAAGGTGCAGAAATTAAAGTGCGCACAAAAGTAAACAAACAAAGTAATAAAGCCATAAATAAACATTTTCGAGTTAAGCCCTCTTTCTTAAAATTAAACAGGTTAAAATTAAGAGTTTGTCCCCAGTAGAGTCGCCAGTCTGTGAGCCTCGATTTTAAACCCCTATCCTATGTGGATTAAGTTGATTAGGATCTAATCGGGTTTTAGGTCCACTTATAACCTAAGATTAATAACTATGTCATATAACAATAATTATTAAAACCTAAGCTAGCTCACTGGAACCTATTATGAGTCGCCACCTAATTTTAACCTAGAGTAAATCAGGAAAGGAGAGTTCGGGTTCGGGGGCTTGGTATTCGACTTATTTAGGGTTCAAATTACTTTCATTACCCTTCCTAGGTCGTTTTTCCTCTACTTAGTTTATTTACGGGTTATTACGAGTCTTTTTAACCTAAATGCACGAGCTTCTGCTTTTTTTTGTGTTTTTAGTATTTTTTGACAGAAAATTAAAGTGAAATTAAAAGCTACCTAAACTAGGGTTTCGGAGGCAGAATTAGGTCGAATTTTGCTTACGTCCGTAGCCATGGACCCCATGTCCGAGACCACGGACCCCAGTTAACCTAATTATACAGAAGAATCGAAATTAAAGGAAAAACAAAAAATTGCAAAGTCCGGGGCCACGGACAGGCTGTCCGTGGGCCCGGACATTATTAGAAAACCTAAATTTTGAATTTTTTTTATCCCGCCGCCGTCCGTGGGCGTCCGGGCTTACGGACAGGGAGTCCGGGACCCCGGACATGACGTCCGTGGGTGCGGACCGCCCTCGGACGGCGGCTTTGAGGCTGTTCCCGAAAGTGTTTTTGCCTCAAATTTTATGGGTGTGTAGCCTGAAAGATGTACAAGACGTTAGTAATTGAAAGATTGCAGTTTGAAGTCGAATTATGTACGAAACTTGACGAACAAGTAACAAGGCAGAAAAAAAAGTAATTAGCAATACAGAAGCGTAAAAAGGTTAGTTTGAACCCAAAACTTGACAGAGAGTTAATAAGGTCGTGGAGAGTTAGAAAAGTAGAATTGCAACCTGTTTTACCTTCGAATTCAGGAGGATTCTTCACGTCGGGATTCTTCAGAGGCTCCGATGGTGTCAGTTCCGGATTGAGTTCGACCCAAGCTTCTGGTTGTTGATTGTTGAAGGTGTTCTTCACGTTTTGGAGGTGGTTTGGTTGATGTTTGATGATTGTTGATGTGTTGGGAGTTGAAAAATGTGTTTAGATGGTGATTTTGGGGGATTTTTGATGTGATTTTGGTGCTTGGATGTGTAAAAACGTGAAGAGAATGAGACGGCTGCCTTCTTTGAGGGTCTAGGGTTCTTGAGGTTCTTCTTTGATCATGGGATAAGGTTCCTTATATAGGCTTCCTTAAAGATAGAAAAATCCGGTAAAAACCGAGATTTACCGACGTTTTAGCTTAAGGACTTCCAAAAGGAATTTGATTATGAAATTTTACACATGGGTAAAGGATGATATTTCCGAATTTTCTAAAGTGGAATCGAATTTTTTGGACATTGGAATATTTTTAAATTCAATTTCTCGTCAGATTAAATCAGAAATTGCTAGAAAATTATTGGAAATTCGAAAAATCAAAATTCCAACGCCATTATGCTTCAGATGTCATCCTCTATCATGGGTTAAAATTTCAAAGCATTTTGAATTGATTTGACCCTTATTTGGAGGAGAGAGAAAGCCTATAGGGGGCTTAGGAGCCTTGAAAAATTACGAAAATGCCCCTGGAGATGACTAAGCTGTCCCTAGTACTCTAAAATGTGCCGATCGAATTGGGAACCCTCGCTACTAGCCTATTAGTAGAGACTCTCTTCCGGGGGGGTTGAAATTTTGGGTATAACACGTAGGAATAAAATTCATTCCGAATTGCTTCTCTAAAAATTCAAAGTGTATGAGAGAAAAGCTTTGCTAAAAACATCACTTTAAGAAATAAAAGGATCAATAACGTTTTGTTTCACATTATATTTCTTAAAATACAATAGATTTTCCCCTCAGAGAAAGCTAATAGAGATTCTTTCTAAGAAAACTCACATGGCTTTTCTCAGATGTAGTTCCTCTAACTCCTAATGAAAGGAAAAGGCACATTCATAGGGTGCATCAGGAACTCCCAGAGAAAAAGATCACCAAAAAAGAAGGCATCCCTCCAATTTTCTTTTCCGATGAAGATGAAGATGGAGTGCTATACCCACACAATGATCCACTTGTCATTCGTGCGCAAGTAAATGATCGGATGATGGAAGGAATCCTGATTGATAGTGGAGCCGGAGCAAATGTCATATCAGCAGAAGTAGTTAAAAAACTGGAAGTGCCGGAAGACCGGATCAAGCCATATTCGGTGGTTCTAGGAGGAGTTGTAGGAGGCGTTTCTACCACATCTTCCGGCATTATAGATTTTACAATAACTCTGGGTCAAGGTGACGAAAGGAGAACAAAAAAACTCACGGCTTTCATTGTGCCAGGACTTTCCGGATATCTCGGAAGACCTGGAATCAATGCTTTCAAAGCTATATGCAGTACACATCACTTGAAATTGAAGTATCTAACCACAAGCGGAAAGTTGGTTACGATAAGGGGAAGTCAAAAAATGGCTCGGATGTGTGAGGTCCGCATTATGGACAGTCTTCCTAGTGAAAAGGTGGTCAAAACTGTGGGATCAGAAAAGGAATTCAATGGAAAGTTACTACTTCTCCCTGAACCAAGTCAAGAAAAGGAGGAGCATCAGGCGACTCAGGCTCCCCCCAGAGAGGTATATTTAAAATCTGACCCATCTAAGTTTTTTTAAAATAGGAACTACATTTGACAACGGAGAACAAACTCACTTAATGAGGTTCCTGGAAAAAAGAAGGACAACATTCGCCTGGAGCACGGACGAGATGCCTGGAATAGACCCAAGCGTTATCCGGCATGAGCTCAGAGTGGATCCAAAGCATCCGGCAGTCAGGCAAAGGAAAAGAGTATTAGGGCAAGAAAGAGATTTGGTGGCACGAGCCGAGGTCCAAAAACTCCTCAAAGCCTGATTCATCAGGGAGGTAACTTACCCACGATGGCTGGCTAATGTCGTCAAGGTAAAGAAAGCAAATGGAAAATGGAGGATGTGTGTGGATTTCACAGACTTGAATAAGGCATGTCCTAAAGATTTCTATCCCCTACCATCAATAGATAGATTGGTAGTTTCAACGGTTCAGAGTTTTGTGTTAAGTTTTCTAGATGCATTCTCCGGCTATAATCAGATAAAGATGAAAGAAGAGGATTCGGAAAAAAACATCCTTTTTCACTTCAGCCGGAACATTCTGTTACAGAGTAATGCCTTTTGGCCTAAAAAACACAGGGGCTACCTTTCAGCGAATGATTGATAAAGTGTTTTGTCAACAACTTGCTCGAAATGTGGAAGTTTATGTTGACGATATAGTCATAAAAAGCCCATCAAAAGAGCAACACATGAAAGATTTGGAGGAAACATTCGATACTCTGGACAAATACCAAATCAAGCTGAATCCGGGGAAGTGTGTATTTGGTGTGACTAAAGGAAGGTTACTTGGCTTCATTGTCGGACAGCGAGGTATCGAAGTCGATCCAGAAAAAAGTCAAGCAATTCTCAACCTTTCTCCACCTAAAAATATCAAGGATGTCCAAGCCCTGAATGGGAGGCTCACAGCATTAAGCAGATTTTGTTCCAAGCTTCAGGAAAAATCAATCCCGTTCTTCAATATCCTAAGGAAGAACAACAAATTTTAGTGGGGACAAGAGTGTATAGATGCGTTCAAAAGATCAAAGAAATGCTTCGGGATCTGCCTAAGTTGGGTGTGCCTGCCCCTGGCCAAGACCTCTACCTTTATTTGTCCGCGACAGATTGGGCAGTTACGGCTGTCTTGATCATGGAGGAGAAAAGGGAAGTACCAGTCTATTATACCAACAAAATTTTAAGCCCAACAGAAGGACGATATACTAACATAGAGAAAATCTTGTTTGCATTAGTGGTGGCATCAAGAAAATTACGGGCTTATTTTCAGTCACATCGGATCTTTGTCAGGACCAATTGGCCGCTCAAGCAAATAGCGAACAATCCAAATGCCTCCGGCCGGATGATGAGTTGGACAGTAGAGCTAACACAACATGAAATTCACTTCTTGCCCAGAACAACGATTAAGGCCCTAGCAAAACTGGGGCAGGGGCCAGAATAGTAGTACAAGCGCCAGATGGACAAAGCTTAAACTACGCCTTCTGGCTAGACTTTGTCGTTACCAACAATGAGGCTGAATACGAAGCTCTTATCCAGGGTTTGGAGGTGGCTACCGCCCTGGGGGCAACAGGTCCCATAGGAAGATACCCTCTCCATTCTTTCCTTCTTATAAAACCTTGTTGGAAATAAAACTCATAAATTTTTACTTTTCGTAGAATTAGAGGTATACTCAGATTCTATGTTGGTAGCAAGACAAAATGACAACGTCTATGAAGTCAAAGAAGAAAAGCTATGGAGGTACTTGCTCAAAGTCCAAGAGCTGAAGGCAAACTTCCGAAGATGTGAGTTAAAACACCTTCCTCGCAAGGAGAACATCGAGGCTGATGCCTTGGCAAAATTGGCTAGTATGGCCGAAAGGGTACCCAATGAAATATGGCTAGAAGTCAAAACTACATCAAGCATAGATGAAGCTCAAGTATTTATTGTGGAATTGAGTGTCGAGGCAGAATCTTGGATGACTCCAATCATGGAATATATACGCCAAGGAAAGTTGCCGGAAGAAGAAAAGGAGGCCAGAATAATAAAAAGAAGGGCCGCATCCTTTTTCATTGAGAATAACCAGCTGTATAAACAATCTTTCGCAAGGCCAGTGCTGAAATGTGTTACCATGGCTGAAGGGGCAGAACTAATAAAAGAAGTCCATGATGGATCCTATGGAAACCATTAAGGAGAAAGAACCACAACGCACAAAATCTCGAGGCTCGGATACTTTTGGCCAAAAATGATGGAACATTGTAAGGAATACATAAAAAAGTGTCTCAAATGCCAAGAACACGAAAACAAAATACACAATCCTCCGGCAGAACGAAAATCTATCCTCTGCCCAATCCCCTTTGCTATGTGGGGATTAGATATTGTGGGACCATTCCTAGAAGCATCACCGGGGAGGTTCAAGTTCATGTATGTCGCCATTGACTATTTCATAAAATGGGTCGAGGCAATGCCCACTATCTCTATCACAGCCAGAAAATCACAAGAATTCATCTGGAAATATGTGGTATGCAGGTTTGGAATTCCAAAAGCAATAATAACTGATAACGGAGCGCAATTCAGCTGTGAAAGCTTTTGGGAATTCTATGAAGAATGGAAGATCGACTTAAGATTCGCATCGGTGGCTCACTCCCAGGCAAATGGACAAGTAGAGAATGTGAATGGTCAGATAGTGAAAGCAATAAAGAAAAAGCTTGATGAAAGAAAGGGAAAATGGGTAGAATTATTGCCCCAGGTTCTCTGGTCATACAGGACAACAGAAAGGGGACCGACAGGAGAAACGTCCTACAGACTAACATATGGATTGGAGGCAGTCATTCCGGCGGAAATTGTAGTACCATCAGGAAGGTGGGAGTCATACGATGAAGAAGTCAACAATCAAGGAATACAGGACCATTTAGACCTCCTCGAAGAAACCAGAGTGGCCGCCGCAGTAAGGATGGCGAAGGATAAATCCAAAGTAGTGCGATATTTCAACCGAAGGATAAAAGAGCGGAGTTTTGCTCCAGGAGAGTTGGTTCTCCGTGAAGTCAAACAACCCAAGAAACTAGAACCCCAATGGGAAGGACCGTATATCGTACACCAAAAGACGGGACGAGCTTCATACCGCCTAAAAAATGGTGAAGGGTATGAATTGCCGCATTCTTGGCACGGGGAATGTTTGAAAAAATTCTATGTGTAAAATCTATGATTCTTCAATAAAGGGGTATTATTTTGTTTTTTGAAAAGAGTAAAAGTAAGCACCGGCCAACGAGCCGCAGGCTATAATGCCTTGAAAATAAGCACCGGCCAACGTGCCGCAGGCTATCATGCCTTGAAAGTAAGCACCGGCCAACGAGCCGCAGGCTATCATGCCTTGAAAGTAAGCACCGGCCAACGAGCCGCAAGCTATCATGCCTTGAAAGTAAGCACCGGCCAACAAGCCGCAGACCATCATGCCTTGAAAGTAAGCACCAGCCAACGAGCCCAGGCTATCATGCCTTGAAAGTAAACACCGGCCAACGAGCCGCATGCTACCATGCCTTGAAAGTAGAATCCAGCCAAAAATCCGCAGGCTTTCATGCTTTAAAAAGAAAAGATCCGGCTAAAAGAAAGATTCGGTCAATAAGCCGCAAGCTTTTCGTGTTGTAAGGATAAACACTTGACTAACAAAACTTGCATAAGATAACCATATAAGCACCGTTCAAAAGAAGAAATACCCCAGTAATAGACTTATTGGCTAAAAGAAAATGGAGATAAAAGTACAAGTAAGAGACCTGCAGCTCCGGCAAACAAGTTTACAAAGGTTGTAAAAGTGTAACTTATATTCCTCCCAAGAATGGGGTAAAAACAATTACAAGATTGTAATCATTACAAAAACTCGACAACCACAAAAGATACATGCCAAAAAAAAACAACCTCTAATTATAAAAAAAAACCCCCCATTCTATTTTTCTACAGCTAACTTATCGCCGCTGCCAGCTACACTTTCAGAAGATTTGGATCTCCTTGAAATACACTGCACCCCCCTGACGGATGGCTGGATGTTTCTTCCAGCTGGAAGAAAGGAGGCTTGGCCAGGGCCAAAGAATGTCTCCCCAGGGCTGCGGTAGAATCTCTCGAGCTCCTCAAAGAAGTTGGACTTCTGGGCAACAGCCTTGAACTCCAGCCTGTTGTACAAATCATCATCCAGCACCTCCCCTTTCTCACGAAAGTGCTCTGAGATAATCTCACGACAGATATTGACTATCCTACGGCACTGAGAAGCGAAGGACTCCTTAAGACGGGCATTGATGGTGCCTTGCTTCTGTATCTCCTCCTGGGATTGCCGTGAGAATAACGTAAGCTTAGCCACTTGGGACTCAAGGGCCAGGACCTGGGCTCGAAATTTGTCACGTTGAGCATTGGCTAAAGACAGCTCCTCATTAGCGTTGTTTACCCGATCGTTCAACTTCCGGACATGCTTCAGAAGATTGGCAGAACTCAAACCTAGCCGGAACACATGAAAGGTAAGAAATAAAGGGAGGAAAAGGAAGTAACGGAAAATCAAAATCTGAAGGTTTACCTTGGTTCGACGAATCAGCATTCTCAACTTGGAGGCGAGACATGGCTTTCTCCAAGTCTTTCACTCTCTCTTCCAGTCTGATTTTCTCGCTTGTTAAGGCAGCTTTTTCTGCAGCAAGAGCTTTCTTTTCCTCTTCTAAGGTAGAGCAATCCCGAAGCAGACATTGCTTCTCCTGTTCGAAAGAAGTCCTTGACTGCTCTTCCAGTGAGGCCTTTTCTTCCGATGAGCAGTTGAGCTCCTGAATGAGCTTTCCCTTTTTCCTCTACAAGGGCTTTATTTTCTCGTTCAAGAGCCTACTTCTCCAGCTCGAGCGCCTCGACCTCCTGTTTAAAAGAGTTCCTCTCCTCGAAGAGAAAAGACTTGTCGGCCTGAAGGGAGGCCACCTCATTCCGGTGAACAGAACGCACCTAATTCAGCAGAACGTCTAGGTCAGAGAAGGCCCGAGCCAGCTCACCTTTTCCAAAAACAAGACGGTTTCGTACCTCTATCAAAGTCTCGTCAGCTTGCAGGATCCGGCCTTTTAAAGAAAGGTTTTCTTCTCGTAGACTCTTCAGTTGTAGCTCATATTCGTCGCCCTGACGGACGCATTCCTGCCGAGACAACCGCAGCTCTTTGTTTATCGCCTCAGTCCTTTCCTTCACCTTGAGATCAATCTCGTAGTGAATCTGGTCGATATAAGCATCATGAGAGGAACGAGTTCGCGTCAGTTCCTCTTGAGCATTGTCGGCTCGGCTCTCCTCATAGCGGAGCCTAGACTGGACGTTGCTGGAGTGAACCTCAGCACTCTGGGCCATAGACATCACCTAAAACAGCAGCACAGATCGCCAAAATAAAAAAGGGAAGATAAATCAATATGGGAATACAAAAGAAAAATAATATTTTTGAGGAATGTCAAGGAATGCATGCCAACCCGAAAAATTCCCTCCCATATAAAATCGAACACATCCTTTATTGGGAGGGAGTGCCGCACAATGGCATCTGCTCCCCCACCTCCCGTCCGCAACCTCTCCTTAGTAGCAGTGACCGTTGCCGGAGGAGCAAAGATCCCGTCTGGATGGCCGGACCACTTTATCGCCTCCTTCCAGACAGCGGAATACTTAGTGGATTCACAAGAGATTAGGGGAAGGGGGTGCCCACGATGGTAAAACCATCCTTCCTTTTGGGAGGGACTGGTGAAAGACTCCTGAGCAGGAGAAGGGGGAAAGGAAGAGGAAGCCATGGTGTCCTTGGCCGCGTACTCCATCGTCTTTTCCCGCGCCGCATCCTTGGCCGCAGCAATGTCAATGGAGAATGAAGCCGAAGCCTCAGGGTTGCTGGAGGTTTGTTCCTCTCCTGATACCTCTAGCGGCGTAACCTTTGGTTTTGATGCAGTCTTCTACTTGAGTCTATGCTTAACAGGAATAGAGACTGCCGCAGTAATAAAAACCAGGCGCAACTTCATTACCAGAAGGTTCAAGCGCATACAAAACCAGGAACAAGAAGGCACTGTAAAAAGACAAAGGAACGCAGAAGAAGGAAGGATCGATCAAAAACCTTGTTCGGCCGAAAGGTCGGTGCAGAGTCCTGTGGCTTCCAGAGTATTTTCTTGGGCAGGATCTGAAGAAAAGTAGCCCGACAAGTCAGGAAACTGTTCGTAAATCGGGGTCGGATGACCGGACTTCCGCTCCAGGCGAGAACCAAGGTCTAGACCCGAACCAGGGGTAAGAGGAAGAAAGACACGGCGCCCAGACTCTGGACTCACGTGCCATGTACCTGGCAATCCGGTGTTAGCACGTTCGGGGGATTCCAACCTTTTCTTTTTCTTCGACTGCCCAGCTTGGTCATCTCCTACTTCTTGCCTGGAGCGCTTCGTAGAAGGAGTAGCATCTCCCAAGAGCTGCTCAGCCGCACTGGCGGCCGCATCCATCGTATCATAGTAATTAATCTTTCCGTCCCCACTATTGAAGGTGATGAAGTTCCAGCTATAGAAGGGACCGATCTTGTCCCCCTTCCGGAAGAAATCTACATACAACACACCAAAGCAATAAGGGAACCAACGGAGACAGCAAAATTTGTGCTAATAATCAAACACTTATTGTAATAGGTCTTCAGTGAAGATAAGCGTGCATTCGTAAAAAATGCCTCAACAGTCGACGGCTCGTGGTTTTGTGCCCTCAGAATCTTCGAGTTGGGCAGCTCGGCCGGAGGGGTAGTAGGACAGATCAACTGACCTTTGATGACCTCAGAGCAATACGGGACACCCAGGTAGCGGCCTGATGGAGGAACGATGACGAACCACCGCGAGCTCCACTCATGAACCTTCTTATAATCAAAAAGAGAATATCCGGCCCTCGCAATAATAGTTAGGCTGTCAGGGTCAACCCTAACCGTGAAGAATCGGGCAAAGTCAGTACCCTCAGGCCGAATCTTGTTTTCTTCGCAAAGAGCGACAAAAGCGTGGAGATGTGAAATAGCCTTCGGATGTAGATGGGCAAGAGAGCTGCAACGACGAAGCAAAAAGCCCAAGACAAAGGGGTGTGGGGGATAGTCAGGCCGGAGCGGAAAAAATCAGCATAAACCACATACCCAAGGCCGAAGTCGTCATTGGGGTGAGAATCGGGAGATGGTAGATAAATTTGGGTACCAGGTGGAACTTCGACACCGCTAAGACAATTTCAAAGGGAGGAAAAATCGAGAGAAGAAGGAGAGGGCTCGCGCCCAGCCAAAAAAGGCTTCGAGAATTTCAGGATTTTCCAAGGACATTCTCGGGATTTTCTATTTTCATATGACTTGTTCATTATCTCTAAACACTTCCAAATATCATAGTCATTATGAAAGGTATTTCATGATTTTCTGATAATATTTATTTCTGGAAATTAAGCTTTTAATAAGCTAGTTTCTTTGATAATTAGCACATGAAATAGCCTCAAAATAGAAATAAAAGGGTTTTCAAAATTAAAATAAAATTGTCACGTGGTTAGCATGACTACATACAGTCATAAACCTGAAATTATTTTATTTGGAACCTTATCCCAAAATTTAAAAGAGAAATTCAATCATTTTTGCAATTTTCTCTCTCCTTTGGAAAATACCGAAATCAATACAAAATGTCATGAACTTTTAACACAAGATGGAGAATGCATTTTATAGACTAATACCGTTGGAATTTCATTATTTTGACTTTCCAATCGTAAGTTATGAATTATGGGAGATTCCAGATTGTAAGACTTTTATCTAATCGGTTATTTATCGAAATAACCTGATTCCAATGCTCAAAATTCCTAAGAAGTGTTTTTTTATCTTTGGTTTAAATTTCAGAATTTTTATCAACCTGTCGCACGTTTTAAAAAATTAGATTCTCTTAGAGCACAAAATCAGGGTTTTAGATAAAAATCTTGTTCTATCAATTTTGCCATGCTCTTTCTATAAAAGGCCTTCCAAAAAACGACCTAGGGCAGGGGAGAACACTCCCAAAGTCAGAAAACACAGCCACAAGCCTTCACCCCACATTTTTACACTTCCAAGCCTCAAATCAATACCGAAACACTACCGAAATCACCCCGAAATCACAAAAAACTCATCCTTTCTTCTACCATTGAACTTCCAAGCACCAAAACTCCAAAAATACAGAAGCAACCCGTCCTTAAACATACAAGTAAGTAGGGGTCAGAAGCTCGGGTCGAAGTTGAACCGGATTTGCTATCAACGAAGCGTTTGAAGTTTCCCGACGTGAAGGAACAACCAAATCTCGAAGCCAAAACAGGTTAAAATTCAAATTCTTTAACTCCACTGATCTCAATACACTTCTGGTTGAAATTCCTATTCGAATTGACTTTTCTTTGCTTCTGAATTAAGACTTGTTTGTGTTTCTGTCCACTAACTTGTTCAATAAGTTTCGTCCATAATTCGTAGTCAAATTGAAAACTTTCAATCACTAACATCTTGTACATCTTTCAAGCTACACGCCCATAAAATTTAAGCTCAAAACACCGTCAGAAACCGCCCAAACGCCGCCGTCTGAGGGTGGTCCGCACCCACGGACTTTATGTCCGGGGTCCCGGACGCCTTGTCCGAAGCCCGGACGCCCCCGGACGGTGGCGGCATTTTAAAATTGAAATACCCCGAGTAATTACCACTTTAAATTAGTGATGATTGAAATTAAATTATGTGCAATAATTACCATGAAACATTAGGGTATTTAAAATATAGATCCAAACGGATGCTTATATCGCATGTACATATCGGTGCGTAAAATAAATACCCCTAATGCGCCCAATAAATTGTATGAACATCCTATATACCTTGGACGAGTTATAATCGTAAACGTAAACTCATACCTATGCACATCTCTAAACAGAAGATGTTATGATTAATAATGCGACGCAAACATGAAAACGTCGATATAGTCACCCGTATATATATATATATATATATATATATGAAAATACATGTATGTAACTTCATGATATTGTAACGTTGTAATTAATAAATAATAACGTCGTATAACATCGTAACAAAAATAAAGTAGTCGCGTACATAACTAATAATGCGATATGTAATATAGTTCAGTATCTGTAAATAACCATTTATATAACTGTATAACAAAAAAAAAAGAAGCAAAGACGCTCCCACCAAGGTTCCAACCCGCACCTCTCGTACCTCTTCTAAATGCCTTAACCGATTGAGCTGTGCTCATATTCGGTAGTAAACCACACTTGTGGACACAAAAGTAATAATACACTAGTAGACTAGGAAATCTACTGGTTAAATACCAGACATAATACCCCACCATGCCTTTCTTGTACCACCATCTACATTGTTTTCAGTCGTAACAAATAACTAATCACTAGTACTAGAACACAATGCAAGTTCCCACCCTCACCTCTCCTTCTTTTCACGCCACTCTTCTTTTCTCTCAATGTCAGACTACAGACTACAATATACTAACTTTCTCTTCTTTTTTCCATGCCTGCTTGTTCCCGCCCAGAACCGGTGCAAGTTCCAACTCCAGCTTTAGTCAGCAGATGCATGCTCCTTCCCCCTTTCCTTCTCGACCCGAAGTCCTAACTTACCTGGTCTTCCCGTTGCATGAACCACCACAGCACCATTGCGCAAGCTGCATTTCGGGGAGGGTTAGTAGAGAACGGTAGCTTCACCCTCTAGTTTCCATTTCTTCCTTTTCCTGAGCATCGACTAGTCACCTCTTTCTCCCGTTCTCGACTGAAAGAACCAAATAAAGGCAACAAGCCCCGGTACCTCAGCTGCAGGAAGTCACACTCCATTTCCTTGCATATCCACGGTGCTGCCTGCAAGAACAAGCCCGATAACCGTTTGGACACAAGCAGAGAAAGAGCAAGTGACAGCAACAGAGGTGAGCCTCTGTCATTCTTCTGTGTCCCTTCCTTTTATGTTGCATTAAACATCAACAAAATAGCCACCTGAACTTCCTTCTATCCCAGCTTACAAGTGGCAACCCTTGTTGAGCTGCATATTACCGATACAAAAGGAAACTAGCACCTCAAAAGAGATAGCTAGGATAAGTCCAGCAGCAGAGCAAGGTAAGACCGTGAGGAGAGAAAAAAAAAACAGGCTTCTAGTTCTGTAACTCCCTCCACGTTTCTGGTTAGGACATGCCTTAACACCTGATCATTTTCCTCAGATCGTTACTGAGTGACCAAGGCCTGGAAACCCCGCCTAGCGACAAGGATCCACCAAGGTAAAGACCAGTCATGAAGCCCTTGTGTTCATTCAGATTCGTAGCTCTACTTTAACAGATTTCACGATAATAAAAACAGGACCTGTCAAGTTTGGGATGCTAACCCATTTCAGTTCTGTAGTCGTGTCTTCTGTATGCCAACCTTCCAGGAGTAATATAAACTTGGTACTGATCTAATACTAAATCTAAAACACAAGTCAAACTCTTAACCAAGTGGGGGTCACGACGAGAGTGATAAAAGAAAAATTGAGTGTAGAAAACTTGAATTGCTACTCTTTAAATGGTCATTCCTGTACTCTAAATTCTGAGGTGATGTAGATGGGGTATTGGCTTGATAATGAACTTAAAACACAGCTGATACACCTAGGTAGGTGGGTAAACACTGGGGAGAGTTAAAACATCAAATAGTACGTTAGAAATAAAGTTAAATGGAAAGAGACACCAGTTTCAGATTTCAGTTTGTTTCAGGTTGTTCAAATCTCCTAGTTTCAGTATGACGATGAACCTGTAAGTAACAAAGTGGTTTTTGGAGATTTAAAGCCTTAATATAACACTTAACTTCGTGGGATATCTCTAACTGAATATATGAGCAGAAGACGAAAATAACCTGTCAAGTGTGATCTGGTAACCACTGCAAGCCTGTAACATTAACTTGCAGTATTAGGATGTTGAAAGTAGAGTCATCAAGATTGTTTTTGGTCTGTTTTAAAATTTAAAACTATATTAAGAGGTGTAATCAGATGGCTAGACGACATAAGGGAAACAGTTGGCATGCTAAAACTAAAGTAAGAAATAGAGTGAGCAGAAGGAGATTTCAGGTTCTGCAGATTTTGTTTCTTCATGCGTCCTAGCTTTCAGACGACACAAACACTGTATTGACTCGAAAATAAACCCAACAACATTGCTACCACCAAGCCTATCTGTAGATAAGTTGGGAAAAGATTGAAACCAATCTGTAAGCAAAGAGGATAGCAGTAGGAGGATGCAGTAACTTGATTTCAGTTTATTTCAATTTTCGTCAGTTTCAGATTCTTGTGTAACAGATTTTCAGAAAAGTAGCCCTTGTGGCCTTGGGTGGTTTTGTGGTCTAAGCTATATTAAAAACACATAACAAGTAAGCCAAACAACTTGGGAGAAGTGAAGGGTAGAGCAAAGAGCTGAAATCGAATAGAGAATAGCAGTTTGGTGTTTTAGTTGCTTTTTCAGTGTTTCAGTGTTTCCAGTTTTGCAGTCTCTTTCTGTTTCAGTATACGACATACATCAGTGGGTCTAACAGGGTGGCCTAGGTAGTTTTGGGGTTTAAAACATAACTGGAACACTTAACAAAATAAGTGGGTACTTTGGGATGAATTGAAAGGCAGACTAATAACAAATAGAAGAGAGATTATGAGTTGTATGTTTCAGTTTTCATCAGTTTGTCCAGTTCCTGTTTTGATGGTGCCAGTGATATTAACAAGGTTGTGCTGGGATTTAAGATCTTAATAAGACACTTAGCAATGTAAGCAAACGAAGAGGGAGGAGTTGGGAGTCAAATTTGTGAGCAAAGGAAAGATCTGGAATAAAGCATATCAGATTGTTGTTTCAGAGATTAAGTTTTCTGTGATGTTTGTTATCTGTATAAACCAATTTCAGAGGAATTAGAGAAGATGTAGTGGCTTGATAATGAATCTACAATATTTTAATATGCTCAACTAAGGTGGTTTATTAATTTGGGAGGTTAGAAGTCAGTTAATTTATATAAGGAAAGAGAGGAAGAAGTGATGCACAGAACTGGTGTTGTTCTGAAAACTTGTCTCTGTATACTTTAGGGTCTGTAGGATTAATGAGTGCTTTGGGGTTTTGTTTGAGGTGAAGATTAAATCAAACACTTAACTAAAAGCTAAAGCCAATCGGGAAAAAAAAACTGAAAATCAACCTGTAAACAGAGAACAACATAAGAGTATGTATCAGTTTTGGTTTCAGGTCCTTCTCAATTCAGTTGAGGACTTCTTAGTAGTTTTGGCTTATTGCCTTGGGTTGTCTTGGAGTTGTAATCTCGATTAAAACACTTAAGCCATGTGGGGTAAACAGAAAATTGACTAAAAGAATTGAAGGAAACACTAGCAGAAAAAAATTGCACATCAGTTCAGTTTCAGGATGTGATTAGCTTCTGTTTCTGTATAGAGGATTAAGTGAGTGTTTATTGGAGTAATTTTGAGTTTAAAATGGAGATAGAACACTTAACTGAGTAGGAAGTACTTAGGGATAAATTGAAAGATAGCTATGAGAGTAACAAAAGAGGCTAGCAGAAGGTATATCAGACTTGTGTTATTTCAGTTTTATAGTTGTTCATGAAAGTTGAGTTTCGGTATGACATTTTTCAGAGGGTTACTCCTATGGTTATAGATCTGTTATTAAGCTAAGACCAAGTTGGAAAACAGACAGTAAACAAATAAGGAAATGCATCAGTTTGTAATTTCAGATTTCGTTTATAAGTGTCTCTGTGTAGCTGAGCGGTAGTGGGGATTAAGCATGTTGTGTTAATCTGGAAATGAACTTAAAACCCTGCTACTATGTCTACCTGCGAGTGGGAACAATGAAAGAAAGAAATTGAAGACAGGTTAATGCATTTACAGAGAAATCAATAGAAGGCATTTCAGTCGTCATGTTTCAGTTCTCATTTCTGTCGGTTCAGTATAACTAGGTGCTGAGGTACTCGATGGGGTTGTAGTGAATTGTTAAGGAGTCAAAAGCACCCCTAATATACCATAGTAAGTGTGTAGGTACTGAGGGGAAGTTTAGAAGCTAGATTAACTAACTACAATCAGGGGGCAAACTGAAAGACCTAGTTCTTGAGTCTTCAAACAATGATACACTCTTTATCGAGTCTTGGGTTGGGGTAAAAACTGTGAGAAAGAAGCAAACATCAGATGAACTAACTAGACATAAGAATCAAAAGGAAATATGGAGATTGTTGTATCAGGTTTCAATAATTTTGTAGTTCTGTATAATTTGTTTACAGAAACATCATGGGTGTGAGGTTAGATTGTTAATGGACCCAAAACCCTCCTAAGGCACCTAGCTAAACTCATGGAGCATCTTGGGAAGGTTAGATGCTGTTAGGTACATTAAAAGTGTGATAGGATAAGGTTATATCCAAGAACTCTATTTCAGTTTTGGAAACTGTGTCTCGGTACAAGCAAATTCTCAAAATACTTTAGGAGTTATTGTGTTTGATAATGAGCTGAGAACATAGTTAGTTAGATAAGGATGGAGTATACCTTAGACCAATAAAAGCTCCGTCTTAGTGTGAGCCTCGATTTTAAACCCTATCCTATGTTGATTAAGTTGATTAGGATCCAATCGGGTTTTAGGTCCACTTATAACCTAAGATTAATAACTATGTCATAAAACAATAATTATTAAAACCTAAGCTAGCTCACTGGAACCTATTATGAGTCGTCACCTAATTTTAACCTAGATCAAATTAGGAAAGGAGAGTTCGGGTTCGGGGGCTTGATATTCGACTTAATTAGGGTTCAAATTACTTTCATTACCCCTAGAAGTCGTTTTTCCTCTACTTAGTTTAATTACGGCTTATTACGAGTCGTTTTAAACCTAAGTGCGCGCTTCTGTTTTTTTTTAACGTTTTTTTTTTACAGTAAATTAAAGTGGAAATTAAGATACCTAAACTAGGGTTTCGGAGGTAGAATTAGGTCAAATTTTGTTTCCGTCCGTAGCTACGGACCTAATGTCCGAAACCACGGACCCTAATTAACCTAATTACACAGAAAAGTCGAATTTGAACAGAAACAAGATTTTGAAAAGTCTGGGGCCACGGACAGGACGTCCGTGGGCCCGGACATGTTTTATAAAACCTTAAATTTTGAAAATAAAAATATCCCGCCACCGTCGGGGGCGTCCGGCTTTCGGACAGAGCGTCCGGGACCCCGGACATAGCGTCCGTGGGTGCGGACCGACCGGACGGCGGTGTTGAGGCAATTCCCGGCGGTGTTTTTGGCTCAAAATTTTTGGGTACGTAGCCTGAAAGATTCTAAACATGTTAGTGATCAAAAGTTTTCAATTTGACTACGAATTAAGGACGAAACTTATTGAACAAGTTAGTGGACAGAAACACAAACAAACCTTAATTCAGAAGCGAAGAAAAGTCAGTTCGAATAGGAATTTCAACCAGAAGCGTATTGTGATCAGTGGAGTTAAAGAATCCGAATTTTAACCTGTTTTGGTTTCGGGATTTTTTGTTTCCTTCACATCGGGAAACTTCGAACGCGTCGTTGATAGCCGATCCGGTTCAACCTCGACCCGAGTTTCTGATTTCTTCTTCCTTGTATGATTAAGGATGGTTTGCTTCTGTTTTTGGTGTTTTGGTGCTTGGAAGTTCAATAGGAGAAGAAAGGATGAGTTTTTGGTGATTTTGGGTGATTTCTGCAGTGTTTCGGTATTGATTTGAGGCTTGGAAGTGTAAAAACGAGGGAAGAAGGTTTGTGGCTGTGTTCTCTGATTTTGGAGGTGTTCTCCTCTGCCCTAGGTCGTTTTTGGAAGGCCTTTATAGAAAGAGCATGGCCAAGTTGATAGAACAAAATTTTTATCTAAACCCTGATTTTGTGCTCTAAGAGAATCTGATTTTTTAAAACGTGCTACAGGTTGATAAAAATTCCGAAATTTTAACCAAAGATAAAAGACGATTTTTAGGAATTTTGAGAGTTGGAATCAGGTTATTTCGATAAATAACCGATTAGATAAAAATCTTACAATCTGGAATCTCCCATAATTCATAACTTACGATTGGAAAGTCGAAATAATGAAATTCCATCGGCATTAGTCTCTAAACATCATCCTCTATCTTGTGTTAAAATTTCATGACATTTTGTTTTGACTTCGGTATTTTCCAGAGGAGAGAGAAAATTGCAAAAATGATTGAATTTCTCTTTTAAATTTTGGGATAAGGTTCCAAATAAAATAATTTCAGGTTTATGACTGTATGTAGTTATGCTAACCATGTGCCAATTTTATTTTAATTTTGAAAACCCTTTTATTTCTATTTTGAGGTTATTTCATGTGTTAATTATTAAAGAAACTAGCTTATTAAAAGCTTAATTTCCAGAATAAATATTATCAGAAAATCATGAAATGCCTTTCATAATGACTATGATATTTGGAAGTGTTTGGAGATAATGAACAAGTCATATGAAAATAGAAAATCCCGAGAATGTCCTTGGAAAATCCTGCATTGGTGCATTTTGACCATTTTGCCCTTTGTAACACGTATGCCTTAGAGACCACTCCGAGGGGGTTGAAATTTTGGGTATAACAGATTGCCCCCGTCAACTAGACTTTGTAGTGAATATGAAAAGACTAGTTGATGCTTGAGTGATAGCCCAAAATTTTGTCCGATACCGAATAAACTCTTGTCTTAGATTTCTACCGAGTTTGTTGATTGTGCTGAGCTATTATGAGGCACTAGCTACCTAGAAGAAAAGTTTGAGATTATTGGGCTATTATGATGTGCCAGCCACCTAAAAGAAAAAGGCTAAATGTGTTGGGCTATTAAGAGGTGCCAACTACCAAAAATGTGAAAAAGTGGGCCGAACTAGCAGTGAATAATCTAGACCGAGCATCTAAGGTGTCGGGAACCTAAATTAAATGGAATACACCGAGCGTTATTTAAGGTGTCGGGAACCTGAAGTTTGAATGGGATACGCCGAGCATTATAAGGTGTCGGGAACCTGAAGTTTGAATGGGATACGCCGAGCTTTATAAGGTGTCGGGAACCTGAAGTTGAATGGGATACGCCGAGCATTATAAGGTGTCGGGAACCTGAAGTTGAATGGGATAATGTCAAGCGATTCTAAGGCATTGACAACCTAAAATGTGGAAATGAGATAATGTCAAGCGATTCTAAGGCGTTGACAACCTAACAAGTGAAAATTGGGTGGTATGCAAATGCAATGATGTTGAAATGCTAATGATGCTGATGATGCTGACGATGCTGATGATGCTGATGATGCTCAGATGCTTCTGGGGACCGAAACCCGTTCCAATGCTCCTGGTTGGTATTCTATGGGGACTTATTGCCTCTGCCCACCAACTGGGGTGCTGGGATAACTTCTAGATTACCAAAGGGACTTATTGCCACTGCCCACTAGTTGTTTCTCCCAAGAAGTTGACATCAAGATGGGGACTTATTGCCTCTTCCCCGCCAACTTAGATCACGCTCCGTCTCGTACTTGTCTCGCACTGAAGATGATACTAGGTCTCGTACTGGTCTCGCGCTGGATGATGATGCTCGGTCTCGCACTGATGAAGGTGGTGGGTCTCGCACTGATGAAGATGATGGGTCTCGCACGGGCGAAAATGATGGTCTCACACTGATGAGGATGCATGGTCTCGCACTGAAGTCTCGTACTGAATGGATGAAGAATAAGCTGGATTTCGCACTGATTCTGGGTCGCGTACTGAATGAAGATGTCTCGTACTAAAGTCTTGAAAATGATGGGTCTCGCACTGATTTTGGGTCCCGAACTAAAAATGAGTTAGAAAGATAATGGTCTCGTGCAAATGATGAAAAATGATTACCGGAGTGCCAAACATGGCAATGTATGCAATCAAAATATATAAAGATACTCGTTCAAAACAGGAAACTGTGGAAAAGGTGCCAAACTTGGCAATGTTGAGGTGTTATGCAAAAGTTGTAAAATGCAACTAAAGTGTTTGTTGGAAGCTTGCCAAAACAAGAAACTGTTGAAGAATGTGCCAAACATGGCAATGCTTGAGAAAACTCTGCTGAAAAGGAAAGTGAAATGATCATTTCCTGACTAGAAATTTCATATCTGCAATTTGTTTTTTAAGAAAATGAACATGCCGTTGGTGGAAGTGTGTGGTGTTTGTTGTGGTGCTAAAGGCTTTTGCCGGTGTTCAAGATTTGTGATAGACCTGGGATTGGGTTATGATTTTGGATGGTGGTCAGGGTTATGACGGGCCTGATGTTTGTGGAGGTAAGGCCAATGATGGGCTTGAAAGTGTGTGTGTGGTGGTAAGGGCTTGTGTGTGCCTGTGGTGGGATGGTGGTGCTCAAGCTTTGGGTTTTAATTGGTGTTGACATGGCAATTGTTGGAACCAACAATTGCCCCCAGTATTTTTCCTTAGGACAATCTGAGCTAGAGTTTATGGCAATCGATCGGAACGATCGATTGCCCCCAGTATTTCTTTGATTAAACGTGCGAACAAGTCTCATCCTCACAGGGTCGAGGCTTATGCTTTAATGTGGTGCTTCCTAACCTACACTTGACGTGGTTGGTGTTTGCACTCATTTCTCGCTCATGATCATAACTTCTAGACTATTGAATTCGATATTTGATGGATTTACGTATTTCATCTGCTACTTTCACGAGATTGGACACACAACTATCAAGTCGGAAGTCTTTAAAGCTTATAACGTGGCCATAGGGTGTGTGTGAAAGGCGACGGGATCATGGAGGGATATTTGAGGTATGTGGAGCTTAAATGGGTGACCAAAGCTGCAACGTGCGCCTTCTCTCGGATTCATCTTCCTTGTCTTGAAGTCGTCTGGCTGCTTCATGTTGACGTTGTTTTCGAACTTGTAACACCCCAACTAACAACAACAAACTTAACAACAAACTGCAGCGGAAAACATACTTCATCACATTACTTATCTCGTTGGTGTTACACGCCGTTAACTACCCACGTGGCTAACAAGGTTATTACATATACATTGTATCGGTCTGATGGACTAGATTCCCGAGCGACTACGCATTAATATCCCTTTCCATTAACAACAGCAACATACATATCCATTCCAACTGTACCGAGTATTTACAAACCAATGCCGATAACAATTTCGGTCTTACTACACCTACAAAACATAAACAATTTAAATTGCTACCCATGTACAAACGACTACCCCGTCCCACTCTCGAACGGATTCCAGCTCCTTGTACCTGAAATAGGAAGAGAAGAAAGGGTGGCCCCCAAGGGGCTCAACACCTTTGCTGGTATGGTAATCCCGCAGCCCACATGCTACCGGGCCACGCACAACTAATTGTCGTCTTAGCATGCGGTTGATTATATTTAAATCATGCATGCAACTGTAAACACGCAACACGAATCATTCCGTCTCAATGGGCTCGACAAACAATTACATATCCATACTTGGTAGGTCACTCATGATATTCATTACCCCTAGAGTGTTTCTCCTCTAATGGAGCTACTTCCTTAATAGACGACAACTACCCATTATCGGGTTATCCTTAAACGCCTCTCATCACAAACTGGGATTCATATCCATGATCCACATACTCCACATTTTACAACATATGACATTCATCACATAACAACACATACCAACACTTTTCACATTTCAACGTGTACATAATAACATCACAATAGATATTGCATCATAACAACAATACATAACATAACGGGCACGGTTCCCTTTATGAACCGGCCCAAACATAGTCAGTTCACATGTAGCCTAGAGAATGTTGCCAGTCTCATGATAAGCTCATTACATAACTCGTTACCGTCTCGTTAAATGAACGGATAACTTAACACAAGGTATCTCGGATATAGTGATCCAAGCACACTAAACAAACATAACATAGTATGCCCCTGTGGCCCGCAATTTGCTAACAGAGAAATTGTTAGGATAAACTATATACAAAAGAACAAAATAATAAACTATCCTACAACTCTATAGGGTAGCAAAATAAAACACGGTGGTAGTATAGTGTGAACATATTACGACCGAGAGTATCGTACCCAAGGGACTTATATAAAATTAGTCCTAATCCGGGCAAAGGCCTATTCTATATAACAAGGGGGGAAAAGTAAATGTAATCTAATCTAAAATAACTAACTAAATCCTAACTAAATGTATGATTCGGGAATAGATCAACCCCAGTACCACTGTGAACACTTAATACATAACAAGTCTCTGAAACACCCGAACAAAATGAAAGTGCGGATATCCTGCCGGATAGTTTTGCACGCATGTCAAAGACGTTGAAATGCACGGACAGAACAACCCGGCACTAGACCCGGCAAGAACGAAATGTGAAAGTTATCCAGTTTCGAAGCCGAAAACCAAGGACTCACTATCCAATTCGAAACCAACAATCTCGTCAGTATTCGACTGAAATAATGAAAATGGATAGGTATCAACTCTTTCGGGTTGTCATCTAAACTCTGCATCTAACAACGGTGGAAGACCACTAAGATTCTTTAACCAAAAACACTCTTGTCTTTTGAACCTCAAGTGAAATTTAGAAGATAGGAGAACAAGTAGCGAACTCATTTGCCTTATATGGAAATCTGAATCTTAGAAAAACTGGGATATATATATGAATATCAAAGGTTTACAAGAAGAAAACTCATCCCTAACCAAAAACTAACAAGGATTCTGCATCACCACCACACAACTACAAGAAGAGAATACAAAGAGGGAGAAGGAGATGTTAATAGCCTTAACCCGTAAGGTCCTTCTTCTTTGCGTGGATGGATATGCAGACGTTCCTTGGACCCCAACACTTGGAGTGGGGCGGAAAACTGAGATGTGAATGGAGTATAATATGGTGTTGAGTGTGTCAAATTGCTGCCTTACTCGGCCTATTTATAGGCATTAATTGTGTCTTTGCCGGGCGTCGGCCGGGTCCCAATATAGCGGAACACGTGTTAAATGGCCCAATGCTAACGGTCGAAACCGCGATGTCGTGCGAAACAGTGCTAAATGCCGGGTAGGACTTACCGGATCACATCCGGCAGCACAATTGGAAAACACGTGGATCACATGTGCTGTCGTATGGTCAATCGAGGCGATTTTACACTTATGCCGGATAAAATTTACCCGGCATAACATCCGGCAAGGATCTTTTGTTCTGTACTTATGCCGTGCAGAAAATACCCGGCATGGGAGTACGGCTCAACTAACTTTTGCCCATAGAAATCATTCCTGCACACAAACAGAAAACTTTAAAAATTTAAGATTGTACAAATATTAACTTTACACAATAATTAGCATAAATACACATCAAATAACTTTATTTAGATAAATTATAATACTAAATCTAGTGCATATAAAATATGATAAGTCTCGTTATAAATAACTTAACACAAGGTGTCTCGGATATAGTGATCCAAGCACACCGAACAAACATAACATAGTATGCCCCTGTGGCCCGACGTGAGTCAGTAATAGCCTTGGTTAAGCTAAAGGGAAGGTTGGAAACCAAATTGGAAAACAACCATAACATACAGAGAGAATCGAACCTGATATGACAACGACCCCCATACTCACACGCGTGGCCGGAACAGACCGGACTCCTCACTTCCCCGTTAGCACTTGTTAGAAGTTCAACATTGAACTTTATTAAACAATCACAAACATGGGTTAAGTCTGTTAGACACACACAAGGGAAGGGGAGAGTCATACATTCACACACAAACATCACATGACTAACTCACGCATAGCCGTGGTCAGAACGTTCCTTAGGTCGGAAACGTTATCACCAGATACCGTTCTCTTACGTTTACCTAATAGTGGTTAACTAGCCCTTCAAGCGCATTCGAGGTTACCGGTATCGGCACGTAAACATACAACAACGATAATGACTGTAAACTCGTTTCATGATTTATCTTATAACGTAGCAAACACACAGAAAAACACATTGGCATACAAGCCGGTGTAATCCGGTAGGACACAGGTTGCAAGAAACCATACCTGTCACCGGAGTCCACTTTATCATGTCCACTTATGTTCCTCGAGCAACTCTCGAACAAATGATAACATTACATGTACTTTTATTAACATTGGGGTAGCATGATTGTTTAAAGTCTAATGTTCATAACTTATCCCCGTTAACTTAGTTACATAACTTCACATTTTAACTTGTTTACTTTCACATTTTACTACAACTTTTCACCTACTTGATTGTCATTATAACCCACCTAATATGTCTAAAACACCTTATAACATCATTACCTAACAATCCCCTCATTAAATTTCATTTTATAACCTAAACATTTAAATCATCTTACTTAACTTAATCTTTAAGTCCTTTTATAATTATTTTTCTAATCACCAATACTCTTAATGGCATACCACTAATACCACTTAACATTCTTAAAATTTATTATTTTTTTTTTTTACAAAGGCGACCGACCCACCCTGGGTAGGTCGCCTGGGTGGGTCGGGTGCAGAGAGCATCCGAGTTCACAGTTTAGCCGACCGACCTAGACTAGGGTCGGTCCCCTGGGTAGGTCGGCTGCAGAATCTCTCCTAAAAATGCCTATCTTATTCCAAACTCCTCCACAAGTTCCCTTATATGTTCTAACACCATTTGGGCACTTTAACACCCTCTTAAATCATGTATTAAACTCATTAGTTGACCCCCCATCAAGCTCCTTGATCATTCACTCAAATTCTTGCAAAATTCCTAACAGTTGTAATGTTTTTCCCTAAGTTCCTAAGTGGTGGTTTATACTTATGATAACAACTAACTAAAATGTTTTCTCACCACCATCACATCTACTCCAAGCATCATTCCTCACAAACACCTCCATTACACAACTCCTTCTATATCCACAAGTTTACACTTAGACCTTCACAAGGCATTACTTTCCTTTGTTTACCTAAACTTTTACAAGACTTAATACTTCACATATCATAACTTTGGTGTGTATAAAACACTCATTTGATTTCTAAATCCTCCAAGATTATGCCCAAGGCATCTTAACACTTAAGAACACCTTAATTCACCATCTTCACACTTAACCATTCCTAGCACCTTCTAGGTCATAAAATCTCATTACTACACATAAACTCCTTCGTTTATCAACTAAATTTCGCCATGGGTTCTCTTGTATCACCTTACACCAAAACACATAGTTTTTCACCTTTTGACAACCAAGAACACTTAGTCACTTAATACACATTCCTTACACACAAACATATTGTTTTTCATCCTTTAACCATCCAAGGCATTCATCTTCTCAACAATGCTCTTTACACACAAGTAAACCTTTAAACTACACTACATCACAATATAGTGCATAAATTAAATTGCTTGGCACTTAGGCCCTTAAATTGCATAAACCATAAACACTGAATTTCCCACATTATATTTGCCTTTGACCTGCAATTACACCCAACAATACATATGCCCTTAATAAACTCCTTGAGAGCATTTTGATAACTCATTTACCATTAGCTCTTTAGGTATTTTATTAAGAAAATCAAGCTCCATTTTCCTAGGCATTTAAACCACATTAGGTTAACACATTTACCTCTTTTCTTTCAAGACTTCCCACTTGTTTTTCTTTGTTCTTCCTTGATAGAAAATCGGCAAGGGCTTTTATCACTTGTCAATCTTCTAATCAATACACATATAAGGGTAATGAGCATTAAGTTTAATACTCCAACACATAGTTAAACCCTCGGTTTACATAAGTGTCTAAAAACACTAAAATTTGATGATTACCTTTGGAATTTGAAAGAGAGCTTGGACAAGTGGCAATATAGGACTCCTCCTAGCCCTTTGAAGTTTGAATTAAGCTAAGAAGAGAGCAAGGTAATGCACCATTGTAAGGTGATTTTTCGGTTATACAAGGAAATGAAAGGAAACTTGGTTTTTCTTTGATTTTCCTTACCTTGAAGCATAAGAGAATGGCAAGCATGAAAATATGAGCTCAAGCTCCTTCAATGGTGAATCTCCATGGCACCAAAATTGAGTTCTTGAAGATTTGAAAAGAGGGAAATGAAGAGCTTGCTCCAACTAGAAGAATGGTAGTCTTGAAATTGAATTTGGATCATGGAGTCATGAGTTACAAGAATTCAAAGATGGAGAATTGGTACTTGCTGTAGCAAAACGAGATGGAGAAGGGAGGATGGAGATAAGTGACGGTGGGAGCAAGGAGAAATGAAGGAAAAGTGAGGAGAGAGGTAAGCTTTGGAGATATTTATGTTTTAAGGCAAAAAGTAACCTTTTACTTACTTTTCTTTCTTTCTTTTAATTGGCTGACTTGGTATGGTGACTCACCCTCTAAAAACCGTGCCCCCTTTAATATATAACATATATATGGCCTTTGTTGGCCAATTAAACAACTTATGTTGACTTATAACTTAAACTAGCACTATTTGAGCACTATTCACAAACTAAGGCACATATTTGTGAAATTTTTGACTTCCCATTGATTTAGACTTCCTAATGTGATACTAAGTAGTACACATATTAATTAAAGAGTAATGATGGACATTTAGCCATTCAAAACTCATTTACAAGACAATTTTTCAAAAATGTGCTTTAAGGCTCCTTAAAGCACATTTTGTGTTTTAACTTGTTTTCAAGCTTGGTTTTCTTTAGTAATTGATTTAATATGTTCATTAACATATAAATAAGGTCTTGGTAAGGTTATTAGGTCTTAACCAAACTTATCCCAAGCTTAGAGCACTTTTCGCCAATATTGGCTTTAAGGTATTTATTTGTGTTTTGTTTGGTTTAATTGTCTATCAAAGTTTCCTAAGGACTTAATTATCCTTATTAAATCATAATTTAATATTACTAAGTCTTGGTAGGCTCTTTGGATCCCAACCAAGTTCACTCCAAGCTTAGAGCATGTTTTTGCTCAAGCTGTGTCTTAGTGCTTTTTTGTGTTTTACTATGGTTTAAGTTGTACACTGACATTTCTAAGGCACTTTTTAGCCTTTAAATACCATAGTTTAAATGTTTAACAACATATCAAGGTTTGGGGTATTTCATAGCTTCTGGACTTGGACTTTTGAAGTTGTCCTTTACACCATTTCTCTTTTCGTCATTTGGATTTCTTCGAGGCACTTCGGGTTTGCCTTTTTGTTTTATCTTTTATTGACTTTGCCTTCGGGGTTTTTGTGTTTCCCGATTTTGAGTTATGAGAGTTGTTTTGATGTGAGCTCTCTGGATCCTGTGCACTTTGGGACCGTTTACAGATCACTTCGTCATGCTGATGGCGGCATCACTTCTTTGGACTGATTAGATTGTTATCTGAGAGTCGGGCTCCTCGCTTCCTTTGGTCACCGGGTCGGTAACTCATCATTGGCTAGGTGATTCTGTGGAGTTCATAATATCGAAAAGGGATATATGAAAGGCTCAGCGGGGGGTGCCTAGGGTTTAATGACAGGGTTTACAAGCTTTTGGCTATGTGGTGCTGTACCTAGGTGCTTCATCATTCCTGATAGTTGTGTATCCGTTCTTTGTTACTTTTCGCAGGTCTAAGAGTAAATTTACAAATTATCTCCTACGGTCGGAGTTATACCATTTACATTTTCCTTTGTATGTGGTCTCACTGGAGTCGTGTAAAAATGACACGCTCGTTCACTCATGGTTTTCCGCTCAAGACACTCTCGTGAATTTCACTTAGAGAATAGTTCACACGGTTAAACGAAAGATTAAAGATGACGATCCTGAACTCAGATTGCCCCCAGTATTGATCTGGGGTTTATGACAACACTTAAATAGATGCGGATTTTGGAATGCTTCGTGGATATTATGGGATAATCTATGGTGTGAGGACGGACATGTTCACCCTTTTAGAAACAAAAGACAAGTCATTTTATTCCATAGTCGGGAAATGATTACTCTGTGATCCCTTAAAAAGAAAACAAATTTTTGTGTTTTTGTTTTGTTGAATGAATGCACAAAAATAACGAAAATCGAACTATGCTCTTATTCATGAATGGAAAGATAACATCAAAAGTTGTAATCTAAAATGATAAAGGAAGCTAACTACCATAAAAGTTAGAAGAATGATTGAGAAAAGAAAACTACTAAATCGAGAAAACTTCTGAAATAGTGATGTTGAACAGTCTGGTGCCAACGTGTTGAAGACTGGAGCTGTTGACCGTCGGGGCGCCATTGACCATGATTGTCTTCCTTCCAAGCTTCGAGTAGGCCCTGTAAAATGTCTGAACTAGGAATGCCCATGGGTTATGTAGGAAGTAACTAGGCCTGAGTCTTCGCCAAACTGAGAGTGAAGTGAAGTAGCATAGATTAGAGTGATTCCTAGACTAGAACGGACATGTAGGCCTGAATCCAGAAAGTGAGCAAACAAGCTGAAAGAAATCACACGGACCGTGAATGGGCCACTGGGCCGAGGGATAATCCTTGAAGTCTAGATTTGTTTGATGCTCTTGTTGGGCCTTGAAGCCGGAAACTGGAATGAACGAATTATGCAAACTATCTTGGATTCAAATCTTTTATGGGCCAAAATTCTGGATTGAGAGCGAAGCTCATGGGCCAAAACTATGAATTGGTCTATGGGCTCAAATGGAATGAGTTATGAGTGTGGTACTTGGGCCAGAATGATTGCTCTATATGTGAACTGGAATTTGGGCCGAGTGATTTTGGTTGGGCCTAACAGATGGCACCTAGATCTAAGGTTTTGGGTTAGGGTCATGATAAGAAGTCTACCTAGACTAGAATGAGCCCTTGGGCCGGAATGTGTTTGGGCCTGAAGTAAACCACATGAGCTGGAATGGTCCCTAAATCACAAATGGGCCTAACTTTCTTCGGGCCAGAGAAGATGGTTGCTAAGCCGAAAAAGATTTTATTTTCAGGACTTGTGAGTTATTTCAAGTTCAGGTGGATTTCCTTTTTATGGGCCTAGAACTAATTGGATAATTCAAAATGGGCCAGAAGAGAAATCACCTAAGTCTAGGCTTTTGGGCCAAAGCCTGAACGACTCACATGTTAAACCAAACAGGGCCTCTGGGCCGCAAACAAATAGAGCTGCCAATTCGTGTTGGGCTAGGTTGATGTAGGAGAAGTTCCTATCAATCTCTAGGCTAGGTAGTGGGCCGATCATATAAGCAAACAAGGCCCACACAAATTCAACATGTCCCCACTAGACGTTTAAATCAAACCGGGTATGGATCGATCCGGAGAGGTGCTTGGGGCGCGGGCCCAGGCCACCACAAAGGAATAGGGCTTGCACGCTATTCTCTTTGGGCTTCCCCACTCTTTTCACATCACCTGAAGGTGTGCGTCTACGGTCGGGTCTTTGACTGACCAAACAAAGGGCTAGGTAAGGGCACTGCCAGGAAAACGCTTGGGGCTAAGGCCCAGGTATTAAGGGGGTGTGGTTAGACGACACCCTCCTCTTTTCCCGCTTATTCACATCACCTAAAAGGTGTGAGTCCCTGACAGGGGACCCTAGATGGGCACCGAGGTGAAACTGGTTTATGTGGACCCTCGCTCTCATATGATGCAAATGGTGCAGAAAATTAAAGTGCGCACAAAAGTAAATAAACAAAGTAATAAAGCCATAAATAAACAATTTTTCGAGTTAAGCCCTCTTTCTTAAAATTAAACAAGTTAAAATTAAGAATTGATCCCCAGCAGAGTCGCCAGTCTGTGAGCCTCGATTTTAAACCCTATCCTATGTTGATTAAAGTTGATTAGGATCCAATCGGGTTTTAGGTCCACTTATAACCTAAGATTAATAACTATGTCATAAAACAATAATTATTAAAACCTAAGCTAGCTCACTGGAACCTATTATGAGTCGCCACCTAAATTTAACCTAGATCAAATTAGGAAAGGAGAGTTCGGGTTCGGGGGCTTGATATTCGACTTAATTAGGGTTCAAATTACTTTCATTACCCCTAGAAGTTGTTTTTCCTCTACTTAGTTTAATTACGGCTTATTACGAGTCGTTTTAACCTAAGTGCGCGCTTCTGTTTTTTTTTTATTTTTTAACGTTTTTTTTTACAGAAAATTAAAGTGGAAATTAAGATACCTAAACTAGGGTTTCGGAGGCAGAATTAGGTCAAATTTTGTTTCCGTCCGTGGCTACGGACCTAATATCCGAAACCACGGACCCTAATTAACCTAATTACACAGAAAAAGTCGAATTTGAACAGAAACAAGATTTTGAAAAGTCTGGGGCCACGGACAGGACGTCCGTGGGCCCGGACATGTTTTATAAAACCCTAAATTTTGAAAATAAAAATATCCCGCCACCGTCCGGGGGCGTCCGGCTTTCGGACAGAGCGTCCGGGACCCCGGACATAGCGTCCGTGGGTGCGGACCGACCTCGGACGGCGGTGTTGAGGCAGTTCCGGCGGGTGTTTTTGGCTCAAAATTTATGGGTACGTAGACTGAAAGATTCTAAACATGTAAGTGATCAAATTTTTCAATTTGACTACGAATTAAGGACGAAACTTATTGAACAAGTTAGTGGACAGAAACACAAACAAACCTTAATTCAGAAGCGAAGAAAAGTCAGTTCGAATAGGAATTTCAACCAGAAACGTATTGTGATCAGTGGAGTTAAAGAATTCAAATTCTGACCTTTTTGGTTTCGGGATTTGGTTGTTCCTTCACATCGGGAAACTTCGAACGCGTCGTTGATAGCCGATCCGGTTCAACCTCGACCCGAGTTTCTGATTTCTTTCCTTGTATGATTAAGGATGGTTTTCTTTGTTTTGTGGTGTTTTGGTGCTTGGAAGTTCAATAGGAGAAGAAAGGATGAGTTTTTGGTGATTTTGGGGTGATTTCTGCAGTGTTTCGGTATTGATTTGAGGCTTGGAAGTGTAAAAACGTGGGAAGAAGGTTTGTGGCTGTGTTCTCTGACATTGGAGGTGTTCTCCTCTGCCCTAGGTCGTTTTTTGGAAGGCCTTTTATAGAAAGAGCATGGCCAAGTTGATAGAACAAGATTTTTATCTAAAACCCTGATTTGTGCTCTAAGAGAATCTGATTTTTTAAAACATGCTACAAGTTGATAAAAATTCCGAAATTCTAACCAAAGATAAAAGACGATTTTTAGGAATTTTGAGAGTTGGAATCAGGTTATTTCGATAAATAACCGATTAGATAAAAATCTTACAATCTGGAATCTCCCATAATTCATAACTTACGATTGGAAAGTCGAAATAACGAAATTCCAATGGCATTAGTCTCTAAACATCATCCTCTATCTTGTGTTAAAATTTCATGACATTTTGTTTTGACTTCGGTATTTTCCAGAGGAGAGAGAAAAATGCAAAAATGATTGAATTTCTCTTTTAAATTTTGGGATAAGGTTCCAAATAAAATAATTTCAGGTTTATGACTGTATGTAGTCATGCTAACCATGTGACAATTTATTTTAATTTTGAAAACCCTTTTATTTCTATTTTGAGGTTATTTCATGTGTTATTATAAAGAAACTAGCTTATTAAAAGCTTAATTTACAGAATAAATATTATCAGAAAATCATGAAATGCCTTTTATAATGAATATGATATTTGGAAGTGTTTGGAGATAATGAACAAGTCATATGAAAATAGAAAATCCCGAGAATGTCCTTGGAAAATCCTGCATTGGTGCATTTTGACCATTTTGCCCTTTGTAACACGTATGCCTTAGAGACCATTCCGAGGGGGTTGAAATTTTGGGTATAACACTTAGATAAGCTTGTGACATGTTAGGGCTTGTAATACTCTAAAGCATTAGCTAGAGCAAAGGACTAGGTTAACGTGTGAGGTGACGATGTAAATGTACTAAGAGATAAGTTAAGTCTAAGGCTAGTATTTGGGGAAGTTGCTAAGGTTAGTATGAACGAAGCATATAAAGATTCACCTAAGGAACTTCCCACGTTAACATAAAATAAGCTTGGGCAAATGTCACTATGTTTGCGTATGAAATCATAAAAAACTGACAAGTTGTTTTTAACTAACATTAGGGCCGTGATGAACGCCAACCGGGACCTTGTGTGTGAGATAACTCGTGCTTCTGAATAAGGTATGGATATGTGAGGTCCGTATGTTTCCGTGTTACACGGCTTGTTTGCCGTGTGCCTTGTGTGAAAATGACCATAAGATTATAGCATGAAAATTGGATTGCTTGCTTATCTTTCCTATATGATTGCTATATCATGGTTTCATATTATTTGCGCGCACACAGTTGTTTAGTCCCTTCTCGTTTATGGAGCTTTGAGATGGTACTTGACGAACTACGTAAACAAAACAAAACAACTATACAAGAAGAAAACTCTCTTAAACTATAGAGGACTTCCAATGACACCCACTATGGTGTCGAACTTATAATGATAATGAAAAGTAGAATACCTATTGGTGGAACACATCCTGAAGTCTAGAGATGACCCCGCTTTCTCGACGCATGACGCCAGGAATGGAGGATTAGCTATGGAGAAGACATTCCCCAACCTGTGGTGATAAGAGAATTCACAAATAACCCTTAGAGAAACAAGGAAAGATTGGCACCAACATGATATGGTCACGGGATCTAAACTATATTCCCATACCTAGTGCAAGAAAAGGGGAAGAAAATACACATTATGGGAACAAGAGAAAAGAAATGAAAACACACAATGGTCGAATGATCCCATAGCGAGGATCATGAGTATAACATACCTATGCACACGTTTTATTGTTTACATGATTGCTGTTGCTATACTAGCAACACATTATGGTTGGCTGCTTGTTGCTAATGCCTTGCTACCTTTACGTGTGTATGATATCATGATGTATTGTGGTGTGCTTTACTGCTTTATTATAGCATGTAAATTGGACTTAATAATATTCGACCAAGTAGTCGTGTAGCCCGGCAACGTACGGGCTACACATATTCATACTCAGCGTAGTTTGCTGAGTCCTTTGCAACCCAATTTTTACAAGTATTGTGTTGGACGATAACGGAGCGTAGGCGGGATGGCTACCATGGGGGTAGTCCATCAGGGCATAACCTTTGAGGTTGTAGTAGTATGTTTAATGTATGGGTTATTACTAAACCCGAGCTGTAATTTTCAGTTTATGATTTGGTAATTTGTTGTAGACACTCGATATTTGGAATTGTAACTTATATTGTATATGAGTTTTGGTGAGGGCTGTTCCCATTCATGCAGACCGTAACTTAGTATTGGTAATGTGGTCTGTCAACCACGTGGGTGGTTGGCATCTGTAGCACCCGGATGATGTTGAGAACCCGCTGCGTAGTTATCTTGTAATACGGTTAGGAGTCTTTTTTATGCTATTGGATGTTTATTCGGGGGTGTTACAGAAAGTGGTAACAGGAAATACCGAGATTAGGAATGCTGACAGTGAGTGAAGGGTTGGGGTAGTACGTGAGGCGTGTTAGTTAGGGTTTTCACCAGTGTTTACTGGATACCTATAGACACCTACACCCGACCTCCAAATCCCTAGTGAAATTCAGGGAAAGAACGCCAGAGAGGTGGAACCTCCTCTTACTCGGGGAAACCGATTTGGCATCTAATTAATGTTATACAATTAACCTGTGGAGAAAAAATTATGCTATACAATAGCCCAAGACGCGAAGCTCTGACTAGAGCGTGAGGTTCAAAGACGTTTCCAAAAGAATAATACCGTTGAGGGACAAATTTTAGAGGCAACGTGGGTCGACATGCTTAGCAGTCGATAGGACCCTACCTGATAGGCCAAAAAGGGGGACTAAAATATCCCTAGGAATAAATAAATAAATGAAGCTTGGCAAACCAATTAATTAAGATAAAATGGTTAAGGATGGATAAGAATACTATGGAAATAAAATTATGCAATCCATATGCTAGGGGGGATTAATACCAGTAAACCTCCCCTGAAATAACGAAATATAGAAACATGATCTGAAACAACAATAATCAAGTAAATAAAGTTGGTACAAACAATGGTACCCAATGCAATGTAAAAACCAGCATACCAACTGCTCCAATACACGGTATTACCGTACTCTCCAACATCACCCCAGCAGAAATGTGATCCCTTTGTAAATATCTAAATAACTATATGTAATGCCGCTATTACAAGATCATCCTTCCAAACACACTCCATTCAAAGGACAAAAGTTTCTAAATAGATTCTGAAGAGCTGCCTCCTAAATTTAGGAAAGGCTATAATAGTCACAATTATAATCAAAGGACCAAAGAGGAGCACCTAGTAAGACTAATGGGTCTTTGACTAAGAAGTAAGCCTTGAATAATTAAACATGGGGAACTCTAAACAAAATTTATCAAAATATATATGTACAAAGGTACATACATACAAATCAAGAGAGTCAAGATATCAATAAAACTTAAGGAGAAAATGGGGTGCAACTAAAGAAGGTCAAGTGACACTGTGTACAAATTGGGTTTCGAGAATCAGATACTTTTGCTAACAGACTTATGAGACGTTTTTGAAAAAAAAAAAAAGCAAAAAGAATTTCAAAGAGGAGAACTACTTGTGTCAATCTTCGTAAATTCTTCCTTTGACTCTGGATATTGCTTCATCCATGAGCTGAGTCTTTGTTGTGACGTGAGCGCGTCTTCATTGTAAACAGTGAGGGTTTGTATATCCCCTGTCCTGAGAGGACATTGTAAAAGTGTGGGGTTTGTATATCCCCTGTTCAGAGAGGACATTGTGAACAGTGAGGGGCTGTATATCCCCTGTCCAGAGAGGACATTGTGAATAGTGAGGGGCTGTATACCCCCTGTCCAGAGAGGACATTGTGAACAGTGAGGGGCTGTATATCCCCTGTCCAGAGAGGACATTGTGACAGTGAGGGGCTGTATACCCCCTGTCCAGAGAGGACATTGTGAACAGTGAGGGGCTATCCAGAGAGGACATTGTGAACAGTGAGGGGCTGTATATCCCCTGTTCAAGGAGGACATTGTGAGCAATTGGTTTGTCCACTCTTGAGTTGTTGATTCTTGGATTTCCCCCATTCATTCCTAGCCCTTGTGACTACTGACTCTTTCCACTCCTAAGTGGAACTGAATCTAACCTAAGCATTGGATGATTCTCGAAACCTCCTACAAGTGGGCGTAACAAAAAATATAAATAGGAAATCTTATAATTCAGGATTAGAAAAGTAAAAAGGATGTGATATCGACGTTAGATGATGCAAGCAGGAAGAATACATTGATACATGCTTCGAAACTTAGAGGTTAAAATATGTGAAGACTCGAAATGATGTGATGTTACGAACAACTAATGGTTACTACATAAAATAAATACTATCTCCATCAAATGCAATATGTAACCGGTAGTAGCCAATTATATAGTTCATGGCGGAACATAAGAACAATGATGATAATAAGCAAAATAAAGATCCTTATGTTACACATAATTATGAGCGGGAATGCAAACTAATCATGTCGTTGTAACAATGACATGTTTGTAACATTCAAACACCAAGAACTAAATCGTTACTTCAGAGCATACATGAATTAAAGTCAAAAGGTCGGCTAGAAAGAACAATTCAGACCACTTCCGACCTCCGGGGTAAATGGACAGACAAGCTGCAACCCACCGAGATTGTGTATAAATTGAAATACCCCTTGTCAGTCAAGAGACTATTACTCCTATACAATTAAACCATGCACCGCCGTGAAAGGCATAGTGAGGGAAACCTAAACCTAAACGAAATCAGAGTCGTACAGCAGAAGCTGTGGACCGTATCCCACACTTTCCAGTTGATAGATCGGTATGGATACTGATAAGAATCCCTGAGACATAAACTGAACCATTAACATAGTCAAAACATTTGATAGGATTATAAGACAAGAAAACCCCATGAGACCTAAACATCGTGAACCAAGGTTCAAGGATGATATAATAAGGATTACGTGGGCGTAATCCATTTTAAGGGGGTAGGCGCGTTGCGTTTTCACTGGGTTATTACCCGGTTGTGGTGTGTTGTTTTGGATGCTATGTGTGTGAATTGGGTGTGTATTGTATTGGATGTACACTGTGCGATGAATGAATGTTGTATGTTGGTTTTTATGGTGTGACATGTTGATTGTTGCATTGGTGTGCTTTAAACACTTGAGATGTATTTGGTGATGTATACGTGAACTATCGTGTATGTATGTCCCTTGATTAGGAAAATGTTGGAGTATTAGAATTGATAGGATTGAATGGATTAGAACCTTGAGATTCATTGGGTGGTTAGGTACATATTCAATTGAGACAACTTCGGGACGAAGTTCTTTTAAGGGGGGTAGACTGAAATACCCCGAGTAATTACCACTTTAAATTAGTGAAGTTTGAAATTAAATTATGTGCAATAATTACCATGAAACATTAGGGTATTTAAAATATAGATCCAAACGGATGCTTATATCGCATGGACATATCGGTGCGTAAAATAAATACCCCTAATGCGCCCAATAAATTGTATGAACATCCTATATACCTTGGACGAGTTATAATCGTAAACGTAAACTCATATGTATGCACATCTCTAAACCGAAGATGTTATGATTAATAATGCGACGCAAACATGAAAGCGTCGATATAGTCACCCGTATATATATATATATATAAATGAAAATACATGTACGTAACGTTACGATATTGTAACGTTGTAAATAATAAATAATAACGGCGTATAACATCGTAACAAAAATAAAGTAGTCGCGTACATAACTAATAACGCGATATGTTATATAGTCTCACATATATGTAAATAACCATATATATAACTTATACCAAAAAAAAAGAAGCAAAGACACTCCCGCCGAGGTTCGAACCCCGCACCTCTCGTAGACCTTCTTAATGCCTTAACCGATTGAGCTTTGCTCATATTCGGTAGTAAACCGCACTTGTGGACACAAAAGTAATAATACACTAGTAGACTAGGAAATCTACTGGTTAAATACCAAACATAATACCCCACCATGCCTTTCTCGTTTCCACCATTTACATTGTTTTCAGTAGTAACAAATAACTAATCACTAGTACTAGAACACAATGCAAGTTCCCACCCTCACCTCTCCTTCTTTTCACGCCACTCTTCTTTTCACTCAATGTCAGACTACAGACTGCAATATACTAACTTTCTCTTCTTTTTTCCACGCCTGCTTGTTCCCCGCCCAGAACCGGTGCAAGTTCCAACTCCAGCTTTAGTCAGCAGATGCATGCTCCTTCCCCCTTTCCTTCTCGACCCAAAGTCCTAACTTACCTGGTCTTCCCATTGCATGAAACCACCACAACACCATTGCGCAAGCTGCATTTCGGGGGAGGGTTAGTAGAGAACGGTAGCTTCACCCTCTAGCTTCCATTTCTTCCTTTTCCTGAGCATCGACCAGTCACCTCCTTCTCCCGTTCTCGACTGAAAGAACCATAAAGGCAGCAAGCCCCAGTTCCTCAGCTGCAGGAAGTCACACTCCATTTCCTTGCATATCCGCGGTGCTGCCTGCAAGAGCAAGCCCGATAACCGTTTTGGACACAAGCAGAGAAAGAGCAAGTGACAGCAACAGAGGTGAGCCTCTGTCATTCTTCCTTGTTCCCTTCCTTTTCTGTTGCATTAAACATCAACAAAACAGCCACCTGAACTTCCATCTATCCCAGCTTACAAGCGGCAATCCTTGTTGAGCTGCATATTACCGATACAAAAGGAAACTAGCACCTCAAAAGAGACGGCTAGGAGAAGTCCAGCAGTAGAGCAAGGTAAGACCGTGAGGAGAGAAAAAAAAACAGGCTTCTAGTTCTGTAACTCCCTTCCACGTTTCTGGTTAGGACATGGCCTAACACCTGATCATTTTCCTCAGATCGTTACTGAGTGACCAAGGCCTGGAAACCCCACCTAGCAACAAGGATCCACCAAGGTAAAGACCAGTCATGAAGCCCTTGTGTTCATTCAGATTCCTAGCTCTACTTTAACAGATTTCACGATAAAAAAAACAGGACCTGTCATGTTTGGGATGCTAACCCATTTCAGTTCTGTAGTCGTGTCTTCTGTATGCCAACCTTCCAGGAGTAATATAAACTTGGTACTGATCTAATACTAAATCTAAAACACAACTAAAACTCTTAACCATGTGGGGGTCACGACGAGAGTGATAAAAGAAAAATTGAGTGTAGAAAACTTGAACTGCTACTCTTTAAATTGTCATTCTTGTACTCTAAATTCTGAGGTGATGTAGATGGGGTATTGGCTTGATAATGAACTTAAAACATAGCTGATACACCTAGGTATATGGGTAAACACTGGGGGAGAGTTAAAACATCATATAGTACGTTAGAAGTAAAGTTAAATGGAAAGAGACACCAGTTTCAGATTTCAGTTTATTTCAGGTTGTTCAAATCTCCTAGTTTCAGTATGACGATGAACCTGTAAGTAACAAAGTGGTTTTTGGAGATTTAAAGCCTTAATATAACACTTAACTTCGTGGGATATCTCTAACTGAATATATGAGCAGAAGACGAAAATAACCTGTAAAGTGTGATCTGGTAACCACTGCAAGCCTGTAACATTAACTTGAAGTATTAGGATGTTGCAGTAGAGTCATCATGATTGTTTTGGGTCTGTTTTAAAATTTAAAACTATATTAAGATGTGTAATCAGATGGCTAGACGACATAGGGGAAACAGTTGGCATGCTAAAACTAAAGTAAGAAATAGAGTATGCAGAAGGAGATTTCAGGTTCTGCAGATTTTGTTTCTTCATGCGTCCTAGCTTTCAGACGACACAAAGACTGTATTGACTGGAAAATAAACCCAACAACATTGCTGCCACATAAGCCTATCTATAGATAAGTTGGGAAAAGATTTGAAACCAATCTGTAAGCAAAGAGGATAGCAGTAGGAGGATGCAGTAACTTGATTTCAGTTTCTTTCAATTTTCGTCAGTTTCAGATTCTGTGTAACAGATTTTTAGAAACGTAGCCCTTGTGGCCTTGGGTGGTTTTGTGGTCTAAGCTATATTAAAACACATAACAAGGAAGCCAAACAACTTGGGGGAGAAGTGAAGGGTAGAGAAAAGAGCAGAAATCAAATAGAGAATAGCAGTTTGGCGTTTCAGTTGCTGTTTCAGTGTTTCAGTTTTTCCAGTTTTGCAGTCTCTTTCTGTTTCAGTATACGACATACATCAGTGGGTCTAACAGGGTGGCCTAGGTAGTTTTGGGGTTTATAACATAACTGGAACACTTAACAAAATAAGTGGGTACTTTGGGATGAATTGAAAGGTAGACTAATAACAAATAGAAGAGAGATTATCAGTTGTATGTTTCAGTTTTCATCAGTTTGTCCAGTTTCTGTTTTGATGGTGCCAGTGATATTAACAAGGTTGTGCTGGGATTTAAGATCTTAATATGACACTTAGCAATGTAAGCAAATGAAGAGGGAGGAGTTGGGAGTCAAAATTTGTGAGCAAAGGAAAGATGTGGAATAAAGCATATCAGATTGTTGTTTCAGAGATTCAGTTTTTTGTGATGTTTGTTATCTGTATAAACCAATTTCAGAGGAATTAGAGAAGATATAGTGGCTTGATAATGAATCTACAATATTTTTAATATGCTCAACTAAGGTGGTTTATTAATTTAGGAGGTTAGAAGTTGGTTAATTTATATAAGGAAAGAGAAGAAGAAGTGATGCACAAAACTGGTGTTGTTCTGAAACTCTTGTCTCTGTATACTTTAGGGTCTGTAGGATTAATGAGTGCTTTGGGGTTTTGTTTGAGGTGAATATTAAATCAAACACTTAACTAAAAGCTAAAGCCAATCGGGAAAAAAACTGAAAATCAACCTGTAAACAGAGAACAACATAAGAGTATGTATTAGTTTTGGTTTCAGGTCTTTCTCAATTCTGTTGAGGACTACTTAGTAGTTTTGGTTTATTTCCTTGGGTTGTCTTGGAGTTGTAATCTCAATTAAAACACTTAAGCCATGTGGGGTAAACAGAAAATAGACTAAAAGAACAGAAGGAAACACTAGCAGAAAAAAAATTCACATCAGTTCAGTTTCAGGTTGTGATAAGCTTCTGTTTCTGTACAGAGGATTAAGTGAGTGTTTATTAGAGTAATTTTGAGTTTAAAATGGATATAGAACACTTAAATGAGTAGGAAGTACTTACGGATAAATTGAAAGACAGCTATGAGAGTAACAGAAGAGGCTAGCAGAACGTATATCAAACTTGTGTTATTTCAGTTTTATAGTTGTTCATGAAAGTTGAGTTTCGGTATGACAATATTTCAGAGGGTTACTCCTATGGTTATAGATCTGTTTTTAAGCTAAACCAAGATAGAACACCTAACTTACTGAGTCGTTAATTTGGGGAAGAGTTGTAAATCAAGTTGGAAAATAAACAGTAAACAAATGAGGAAATGCATCAGTTTGTAATTTCAGATTTCGTTTATAAGTGTCTCTGTGTAGCTGAGTGGCAGTGGGGATTAAGCATGTTGTGTTGGTCTGGAAATGAACTTAAAACCCTGCTACTATGTCTACCTGCGAGTGGGAACAATGAAAGAAAGAAATTGAAGACAGGTTAATGCATTTACAGAGAAATCAATAGAAGGCATTTCAGTCTTCATGTTTCAGTTCTCATTTATGTCGGTTCAGTATAACTAGGTGCTGAGGGACTCGATGGGGTTGTAGGGAATTGTTAAGGAGTCAAAACCACCCCTAATATACCATAGTAAGTGTGTAGGTACTGAGGGGAAGTTTAGAAGCTAGAATAACTAACTACAATCAGGGGCAAACTGAAAGACCTAGATTCTTGCTTCAGTTTTCAGTTATAAGTGGCTTCTGTGTACTTAAGAGCAGTAGGTACGTGAGTGTCTCATTGGTTTAGTTTTGAGTCTAATACAATGATAACACCTTTATCAAGTTGGGGTAAAAACTATGAGAAAGAAGCAAACATCAGTTGAACTAACTAGACATAAGAATAAAAAGGAAATATGGAGATTATTGTATCAGGTTTCAATAATTTTGTAGTTCTGTATAATTTGTTTACAGAAACATCATGGGTGTGAGGTTAGATTGTTAATGGAACCAAAACCCTCTTAAGGCACCAAGCTAAAATCATGGAGCATCTTGGGAAGGTAGATGATGCTGTTAGGTACATTAAAAGTGTGATAGGATAAGGTTATATCTAAGAACTCTATTTCAGTTTTGGAAACTTTGTGTCTCGGTACAAGCAAATTCTAAAAATACTTTAGGAGTTATTGTGTTGATAATGAGCTGAGAACATAGTTAGTTAGATAAGGATGGAGTATACCTTAGACCAATAAAATCTCCATCTTAGATAAGCTTGTGACATGTTAGGGCTTATAATACTCTAAAGCATTAGCTAGAGCAAAGGACTAGGTTAACGTGTGAGGTGACGATGTAAATGTACAAAGAGATAAGTTAAGTCTAAGGTTAGTATTTGGGGAAGTTTCTAAGGTTAGTATGAACTAAGCATATAAAGATTCACCTAAGGAACTTCCCACGTTAACATAAAATAAGCTTGGGCAAATGTCACTATGTTTGCGTATGAAATCATAAAAAACTGACAAGTTGTTTTTAACTAACGTTTGGTCCGTGGCGAATGCCAACCGGGACCTTGTGTGTGAGATAACTCGTGCTTCTGAATAAGGTATGGATATGTGTGGTCCGTATGTTGCCGTGTTACACGGCTTGTTTGCTGTGTGCCTTGTGCGAAAATGACCATAAGATTAAAGCATGAAATTGGATTGCTTGCTTATCTTGCCTATATGATTGCTATATCATGGTTGCATATTATTTGGGCGCACACAATAGTTTAGTCCCTTCTCGTTTATGGAGCTTTGAGATGGAACTTGACGAACTACGTAAACAAAACAAAACAACTATACAAGAAGAAAACTCCTCTTAAACTATAGTGGACTTCCAATGACACCCACTATGGTGTCGAACTTATAATGATAATGAAAAGTAGAATACCTATTGGTGGAACACATCCTGAAGTCTAGAGATGACCCCGCTTTGTCGACACATGACCCCAGGAATGGAGGATTAGCTATGGAGAAGACGTTCCCCAACCTGTGGCGATAAGAGAATTCACAAATAACCCTTAAAGAAACAAGGAAAGATTGGCACCTACATGATATGGTCACGGGATCTAAACTATATTCCCATACCTAGTGCAAGAAAAGGGGAAGAAAATACACATTATGGGAACAAGAGAAAAGAAATGAAAACACACAACGCTAGAATGATCCCATAGTGAGGATCATGAGTATAACATACCTATGCACACGTTTTTATTATTTACATGATTGCTGTTGCTATACTAGCAACATATTATGCTTGGTTGCTTGTTGCTAATGCCTTGCTACCTTTACGTGCGTATGATATCATGATGTATTGTGGTGTGCTTTACTGCTTTATTATAGCATGTAAATTGGACTTAATAATATTCGACCAAGTAGTCGTGTAGCCCAACAACATACGGGCTACGCATATTCATACTCAGCGTAGTTTGCTGAGTCCTTTACAACCCAATTTTTACAGGTATTGTGGCGGACGATAACGGAGCGTAGGCGGGATGGCTACCATGGGGGTAGTCCATCAGGGCATAACCTTTGAGGTTGTAGTAGTATGTTTAATGTATGAGTTGTTACTAAACCCGAGCTGTAATTTTCAGTTTATGATTTAGTAATTTGTTGTAGACACTCGATATTTGGAATTGTAACTTATACTGTATATGAGTTTTGGTGAGGGCTGTTCCCAGTCATGCAGACCGTAACTTAGTATTGGTAATGTGGTCTGTCAACCACGTGGGTGGTTGGCATCTGTAGCACCCGGATGATGTTGAGAACCCGCTGCGTAGTTATCTTGTAATATGGCTAGGCGTCTTGTTTGTGCTATTGGATGTTTATTCGGGGGTGTTACAAAAATTTTCAAAAATTAGGGTTTTAACGTTACATGTCCGGGCCCACGGACAGCCTGTCCGTGGCCCCAGACTTTTTCAAAATTTTGTTTTCTGTTTTCATCGACTTTTATTTTCACATAGGTTAACTAGGGTCCGTGGTTACGGACATAATTAAAATTTGACCCAATTCTGCCTCCGAAGCCCTAGTTTAGGTAGTTTTAATTTCACTTTAATTTTCTATCAAAAATGTTAAAAATAAAAAAATCAGAAGCGCGCACTTAGGTTAAAACGACTCGTAATAAGCCGTAATTAAACTAAGTAGAGGAAAAACGACTTCTTGGGGTAATGAAAGTAATTTGAACCCTAATTAAGTTGTATACCAAGCCCCCGAACCCGAACTCTCCTTTCCTAATTTGATCTTGGTTAAAATTAGGTGGCGACTCATAATAGGTTCCATTGAGCTAGCTTAGGTTTTAATAATTATTGTAATATGACATAGTTATTAACCTTAGGTTAAAAGTGGACCTAAAACTCAGATCCTAATCAACTTAATCAACATAGGATAGGGTTTAAAATCGAGGCTCACAGAGTGCCTGTAGTGTTTTGGTCCATTGGTGACGACGCTGTATTTTTGTATAGCGAGCAGAAGCGTGTGGACCTCACCGAGAAAGTGGTACTTAGGTCAGGAGATGCCTTGATCATGGGTGGAAAGTTGAGAATGCGGTATCACGGTATCAAGAAGATTAAGCTGAATACGACACCATCGACGGTAATCAATGCCACACACATGAGACCAGGACGCCTGAACCTTACCTTTAGAAAGTATTAGCCATATAAAGGCCATGTAATACATTAACAATGTTGTAAGAAAAACACAATATGTGTAATGGATGGTTTATTAATAAAAACAGTGTTGGTTATCAATTTTCCACTTGCGTTGTACCATCGATACTTATGAAATTTATGAATCATTAGGTTGTGGACTCGCTACCAAAGGTAACCTGAGTATACTCACTGAGGCACAGGCCAATAAGAGCGGCACCATCCTCACGGGTACCTTTCCGGTGAATGGCATTGATGCCTCTGTATTATTCGACTCCGGTGCCTCTCATACCTTTGTTTCGCCATCATTTGCGAAGAGGTTGGGGCTAGACGCAGATGAGCTACCAAACTTCATGGTTACGCTCCCGTCGAAGGAGCAAGTGCGATGCACTAAGTATTACCAAGCTGCCACTATCCGAATCAAGGATGAAGAATTTCTCATTTCCTTCATCGAATTCAATGGCTTGGGATTTGACTTGATAGTTGGGATGAACTGGTTGGAGCGGCATAAGGGGCGAATCCTGTACGCCGAGCATAGATTGCTACTCAGGAGTCCATCTGGGGTCACAGTTTCGTACCCCTAGAGGCCCAGAGAGCCTTCGACTAAGATCATCAGCGCCATATCCATGAGTCGAGAACTCAGCAAAGGGCACAAAGTATACCTTTGCTATGTGCAAGACTTAGAGAGAGAGCAAGAATTCAGTACCGAAGTACCGGTAGTGTCAGAGTTCCCGGATGTGTTTCCGAAGGAACTTCTCGGCATGCCACCACAGAGAGGAGTTGAGTTTGAGATTAAGCTTGTGCCAGGCACCGGACCGATTGCTAGAGCACCAAACCATTTGGCACCAGCAGAGATGGCCGAGCTGAAAGAGCAGTTGCGAGTCTTGCTAGACAAGGGGTTTATACCCCCGAGTGTATCACCCTGGAGAGCACCGGTCCTCTTTGTGAAGAAGAAAGACGGTAGCCTCCGCCTCTGCATCGACAACCGTGAGCTTAATGCGGTCACCGTGAAGAACAAATACCCGTTACCCCGTATTGATGATCTGTTTGATCAGTTGAAGGGGGCCTCTGTCTTCTCCAAGATTGATCTCAGATCAGGATATCATCAGATTTCCATCAGAGAGCAGGATATTGAGAAGATGACATTCCGTACTAGATATGGCCACTATGAGTTCATAGTGATGCCATTCGGTTTGTCGAACGCACCAGCAAAATTCATGGATTTGATGAACCGTTTGTTCAGTGATCAGTTGGACACTTTAATTGTAGTTTTCATTGATGATATACTTGTGTATTCAAAGTCGAGAGATGAACATGAGCGCCATTTGAGGCGAGTACTTGAAACACCGCGCGAGAACCAGCTGTACATGAAGTTATCTAAATGCGAGTTTTGGCATGATCAGGTATCATTCCTTGAACATGTCATCTCGAGCGTGGGTATCACAGTTGATCCAGAAAAAATTGAAGCAGTACATTCATGGCCGAGACCTAAGACTGTTACCGACATCCGGAGCTTTCTTGGTCTAGCCGGTTATTACCGGAGATTTGTGAAGGACTTTTCAAAAGTTGCGAAGCCCATGACAGCCTTGATGAAGAAATATGCACCGTTTGTGTGGACGGATGATTGTGAGAAATCCTTTCAGAGCTTGAAGGACTCGTTGACCTCAGCACCCGTTCTCACCATTCCAGAGGGCATAAAGGGATTCGAGGTATATTGTGACGAATCTGGGAAAGGTATGGGATGCGTACTCATGCAGTATGGCACGGTGGTCGGTTATGCCTCCCGCCAGCTGAAGAGACATGAGGAGAATTACCCTACGCACGACCTAGAGCTTGGAGCCATTGTCTTCGCATTGAAGATATGGCGGCATTATCTATATGGGGTTAGCATCACCATTTATTTAGATCACAAGAGATTGCATTACGCATTCACGCAGAAAGAACTCAATCTGAGACAGAGAAGATGGATGGAATTCTTATCAGACTACGACATCAACCTTCAGTACAAAGAAGGGAAGGCGAATGTTGTAGCTGACGCCCTGAGCCGTCGAGCACACTCACTCCATTCGCTACTAGCTTCTTCAAGCTTGGTTGATGAGGTGTGAGAGGCTCAGATGAGCGATGCTTATATGATAGAGGTTACACAAAAGATCTTAGTGGGTACATTTGAGAGCCGAAAGTATGATTTCAGGCTACATGATGATGGTCTGATCCGGCGGAATGGCAGACTATGCGTTCCTCGAAGCAATGCTGAGCTGAGGGATCGCATTCTGCGAGAATCTCACTCGTCTTCATTATCTGTCCATCTGGGAGCCTCCAAGATGTACAAAGACATGAAGAGGTACTTCTGGTGGTCAAGGATGAAAGCAGATGTTACTGAATATGTTCTGAGGTGCCTCACTTGTCAAAAAGTGAAGTTTGAGCACCGACGACCGGGTGGAATGGTAGAATCTATGCCAATTCCGGATTGGAAATTCCACAATATCTCCATGGATTTTGTTGTTGGACTCCCACCTGCTAGGGGAGGACTCAACATGATCTGGGTTGTGGTCGATCGCCTGACCAAGGTTGCCCGCTTCATACCTATGAGGGATTATTCGACACCACGGAGTGCCCAAGACTATAGTATCTGACCGCGACATCAGATTTCTTTCGAGATACTGGAGAGCTACACGGGAAGCACTGGGTACCGAATTGAAGCTTAGTACCGCGTTTCACCCACAGACTGACAGCTAGACAGAAAGGACCATCCAGACACTTGAGGACATGCTTAGAGCATGTGCCTTAGACTTTCAGGGGAGTTGGATTGATAAGCTTCATCTGATCGAGTTTTCATACAACAAAAGCTATCACGCTTCGATTAAGATGTCGCCATTCCAAGCTTTGTGTTGGAGAAATATGTGAATACTTCTATAACTTAGGAAGTGTACCTATCGTTTTGCAGAATAGTGGATTTGGGGGGTTGTCGTACTCTTGGGGACCTCGTTGTGGATAACTGATAGTGTAGTAAATTGACTGAGACTTCTAGTAAACAGATTTTACCATTTTTTCAAGGAAAGATGCGATTGAAAACTTAATCTAAACAAAACAGTAATAAGAACAATTAATCAAAACAGAATTGAAATAGAAATTGTAAATCTTTTGTTTTTTAAAGAAGCATCCTGGGTTATTCTGCTCACCTATTTTATCCAATTATGCAGATATAAACTTTCACCACTTTAAACTCAGGAATCTTGTAGGATCGGGTGGCTAACTCAAACCAACCAAAGGTGTGAGTCTAAGAGTTGGTTTGACTCAATCAGCCTTCGTAAGTGAGAAACACTCTGTGATGCAGAGGCACTCAATTGAATTGATTAAACTAAGGGTGCGGAAGACTCTTGCGGTAATTGAAACGAAACGATGAAAAGAAAGAAGGACTCTGTGGAACTCAGCAAGATACACAAATAAGCTATTTCATTTCCTGGTCAAATAAAACAACTTACAAATGTCCGCTAAATAGAAGGGATCTACTTAGCGGTTTTTCACTCACTCACCCAACACACTTTCTAATCAGATCAATGGTAAGCGTAGTGAAACTAGGATCTTCTTAGGCAGAGTCTATCTAAATGCACTAACTAACTTGGTACGTATTCTCTCTCTCTTTCTGGCTTACAAAGCGATTCTCTTTCTCTCTCTAATCTCTGAGATATTCCTTAATGAAAGCACACCTGAAACTGACTATTACACACCTTATTTATACTCTCAATACAACGGTAGGTCGAAGGAGTTAGTTCCGAAAATACCGGAACTAACTTAGTGGGCAACTACCAACGGCTTTGAGTAGTCTTCTTACTTGGGCCGTGATCTTCGGGTGTTGAGGGAAGACTTCAAGACCGTTGTGGTAATTAAGGCATTCCCGAGTTGATTCCTTATTATTCGCAACAGTACGGGAGAGTCCGTGAAGTCTTCTTAGTTGTGTGAACTCTATTGAAGCGGCTCACTCTTTGTGTCTGTCTAGGGATGATTGACTCTGTCGAGGTGATAGGCTATCTCTGCAACACTCCGATGTCCCATCAGTTTCCCCTTGTTGCTGATGATAGCAAACCTTCGTGAATCCCGATGGAGTCAATCCTGAAATAGAAACACAAAGGACTAGGGGAACTGACCCGGTCAAAGTTCCCCTTAATAGCAGCAGTAGTAGTTAAGTTCAAAGACTCCGTTTAGGTTCCCCCTAAATCGTAGAGGGACTCCAGGCAAGCAAACATTAAATAGGCAGTGTTATAGGCAGGATAGGTCGTAGTATATAAAGCAGTTTAAATACTAGACCACACGGTCCAGCAGCAGAAATCCAAAAGTAGTTTAAAAACAACAACAGAGTCACCCGTACACCAGACGGGATCACCGCTTCCCCCTTTTGCTTTCATCAGAGGGAAGCCCACAGTCACACAGAGTTAGTCAAAATATTCACACACAAACCAGCAAAAGTGTTTAGAACTTAAAAACTGCCTAAGTCCTAACACTGCACACACACACGTCAGGGTTAAGGGGTTGGGGTCATATTGTGTAACACCCCTACCGCTAATACCGTCATTACTGTACAAATACTTACCTTCGCAGCGGATAATACATACACAACGGCGGGTGTACAATGCCGCTAGTCACCCACGTGACTAACAAGGCCAGCTACACTACTACATACTATCGGTCTGATGAATTGAACATACCGAGTACTCTACATAATACATAACTTTTCCTTGCATACTCAACCATAATTCAATTACAACTCCAATACAATACTATACCAAGTCTACTATGATCCTTAAATTACCGATACAGTTTGGACTTCCAAAATCACATTACAATTCGAATACAAATCCCATAATTAAACTACCCATGCTTACATAGCAATCCCGTCCTACTCTCTGGTGGTCTCTTACCTTGACTGTATCCGCTTCGGGTACCTGCACACTAAAAGCGTTCCCCCTAGGGGGTCAGCTTACGCTGAATATGAAATCCGCATATACCGCGTGCTAACCGCGGTACGCCGACTACTTTGGGTTGGATATACATGGAGTTCATTTTACATGCATACATACATACTATCACTACACAATACATCAACAATACTTGCTTACTTATACAAGGTTCAATACCTACCAAGGAAAACAGTTTGTTAGTCAACTGTTCGTTTAGTTATTCGTTCATCCGGTTCGTCGGATGCTCTCTTTCCTTACACGGGTTCACAAGGCTTACACCAAGCTTAATCTTACTTACTCAATGTTTTACTCACTCTACGCTCAGTACCTTACTCATTATTTCACTCATGCTTTACTCAGTACTCACTGCTACCATTGCTTACTCTTACTCAGTACTCATCACTTACTCTCGCATACTCAGTACCCATACTCTTCTCCTTACTCGTACTTACTCATTGCTCGCTACTCATGACGTACTCGTACTTACTCATTACTCATTACTTTACTCATACATACGCAATACTCAATACTCATTACTTTTGGTCTCTAGGCGGAGTCATACACAAGACTTACCACCGGGCCTACAATTCAAAGGCTATACACTTAGCTCCTCAAATATATAAGTGTCCATTTTTACCGGACTAATCAAATTCCAAACACTCCTCTCTTGGAGTATCTTACAATCTCATGGATTAGCCTAGAAGTATCTCTCTCGATAACCTCCACTAGCTTAGGGAATTGCCACCGTCTAGTATTCTTAGATTTAAGGGTTTCCCCAACGTATCGAATACTCTCATGTTCGGGACATTACTCACATCAGTCGGGTCCTCTCATAGTGGGTCAACTAGTTGCTAAGGGTTTGAAGATCCTCATCATTCTTTACTACTCTCTTGGTTCATGACTTGCACCAACATTAATTCCTCTAATAGAGGTTACTTATATACTACCACTAATTATTGTTTGTGGATTATTCATTTCGGTTCTCCTACCGTTATCGGGAGGTTACTACTCCCGTACACTCTCTCACATTCTAGTGAGTTCGTTGGTTTACGTTAGCGTTTATTGGTTTATTAGTTTAGTGTGTTTCTATGATCCCATTAGTTCACCACATGACTCTTACTACGAGTCACTTACACAACAAGACTCATCTATGAGTCGGTCTACGCACTAAGTAAGCCACACAATCAATCGAGAAAGGTTAGCTCATGCAACATACAGCAAGACATACAATGAAAGGCAATAAACCGTTTTCATGCTTTAGTCTTGATTAACCGACATACAGCACATAAATCAACGTAACTCGGTTAGCATACGGGGCATGAGGAAATCATACCTTTCACCGGAGTTAGCTTTACCATGTGTTCCCTTGTACCTTGGTTCACACTTGTTCCACTGGTAATGTTTCAAACACTGTTATTAATGCTATGCTCTACGGTACATCTATAATTACTACTCCCGTACTTACCCCGTTGTCCCGTTAAACTTAGTTTAACTCATGTCGGATTATGTCCTTACTTCTCACTCACATCCTACACTTGTTTACACTTCTTAGGGCCTTTAAATATCACCAAACAAGCCCTTAACAGCTTCTAAAACCATTACCATTCACTTCCCCATCATTAGGCATCTTAAAAACACATTCTGCTACAATTTTTGCATGGTCCGGGTTTGGGTCCGGGTCTATAAACCCGGACCAAGTCCGGAAATGAGTTTCTGCCTATTTTTATGTGTGGTCCGGGTTATGTCCGGGTTTACAAACCCGGACCACCCCCTAGGATGGCCTTCTGCCATGTTTTTGCTATGGTCCGGGTTTGCGTACCGATTTGCAAACCCGGACCACCCCTGGAACTGTCAAAATTTACAGTTTTCCATCAGTTTTCAACCCTAATTCACCTCTAATCATTTCCTAATCTTTCCACATGTTTTCTACATGTTTATGCATCATAAAATATGCCTTAATCTAGTCCCAAACCTCCTCAACACATTAGTCAAATCCATACTCAGTACTTACTCCATTTCTACAGATTTTCTTCCTCTCTGTTACAGTTAGCACACTTGTGCATTTCCTTTACTCCTCTTTGCATTTTGCATCTTGTCCCAACTTCATCTTACCATCCAATCCTTTCCAATCAACTACACTACTATACCAAATTCCAACTCTCTTTTACCAAATCTTGCACACCAACTCTTCCTAGTTCCTACAATGCATTTTGATACCTCTTTGCTACAGATTTCATCTTATTATTTCTCATACTACCATTACCATTCCATAGCTACTAAACATCTCTACTAACTCCAATACACACCTTGGTTCTCCCACTCACCAAGTCATCCTAATGCACCATTCCTACTAAATTTCGCCATAGTTCCCATACTTTCCTTACTTATCCACACATACCCTTTCTTATCCAAATCATTCCTATTCTAGCCACACCCATACAATGGTTCCTACCAGCAATAAAACAGTCCTAATACATCAATACACTATCAAACATCAATACCAATCCTCATACACAATATACTTGGCTCCAAGGCCTACAATTCACTTACTAATTCACAAATACTCAAAACTTCATAAACTTCAATATTAATACAATAGTTTAGGTTCTTTTATTTGTTTACCCATTCCCATTACTCTAATGCATTAAAATTAAGCATTAAGAAGGAGCTCTTACCTTGAGCTTTTAAATTCCTTCATTTCCTTTTTTCCATTTCTCCTCTTTCTCTCTTTCTTGCACCAATCGGTCAAATGGGAATGGAGTTGTCAAACTCCATCCCAACACCCAAGAAACACACAAATGCATTTTAATTATCCTTCTAAACCCTTAGAGAATTCTAATCAAATAAAAAGGCTTAGAACACAAGTTAGGGTTTTACCTTTGGAGATTTTTGAGAGGGCTCTCACCCTTGAATCAAGAAGGGGATTACTCCACCATTGGAGGGTTGAAACAATGCCCCAAATCAATAAGGAAAACGAGATGTTACCAAGAGCAAAATCGGTCAAGAGAGAAAGGTGAAGAAAAATGAATTTTCTTTGGAACTTTTTACCTTAGAAGAAAGGGGAGGCTCCAAGCTACAAGGTGGTGGCCTTTTATCTTCAAATGTGCAAAACCCACGAAAATGAAACTCATCCTTTTTGAATTTTGAAAAGAGTGAAGTGTGGAGCTTGAAGAGGGGAAGAAGAATATGTGTTTGGTTTTTCATTTGGAGCTCTAAAATGGCTTGAGCATGGAGATGAAGAGAGGCTGCCATGGGAGCTTCCAAATCACCAGCCAGAGTAAGAAGAAGGGGAGATCGGCTGGGAGGAGAGGGAGGAGTACGTGAGGGAAATGGGAAATGAGGGGGAGAGAGAAATAAAGTGCTTTTTACTTTTTGGTTACTTTATTTGTTTGTTTTTGTGAATGAGGGAGTGTGTGAGAGAGAGGTGGGAACCGACACACACACATACTCACATTCAGATTTTGTTTTCTTATTTGCAAAATGGGACACACTAGATTGTTCTTATTACAGTTTACACCCGATAATTTCCCGTTTTTACAGTTTTTACTTTTTCCTCGTTTTATTGTTTTTATTGGTTCTAGACCTTCAATAATATTTATTAATGACTATTTGGTTGGCCAAAATTGATACGAGTCTATTCGGCAGTTGTTCCCATATATTATTTAGGTCTTATTAAGCCCTAGGAATCCACATAATACGCTAACCGAGGTCTCATACCTCCTATGGTTATTTAACGTTCATCTAGCGTTTTTCACTTTTCAAGCGTTTCTTTATTTCTTTTGGATTTATTTTTCCTTACCAAAATTGCTTAGGCACTATTAGGCCCTTAAATACCATATTATAATAATCCAATCACCATATTTAAGTTCGGGGTATTTCATTGGCTTGTATATCAAGGAGTTGTTCTTGCAAGGCCGCCACAATCGTCTCTATCCCAGCGAGTCTGTCCATCATCCGCGTTTGGCCCTGAATCAGCTCTGCTGCCTGCACAAGGAGTCGCTCCACTTTCTCTAGGAGGGGGAGGAGTTAGGAGTGAGCTTGAGGGACTGCCGCTTGAGAAGTGGAAGTTCCCGCTGTCGTAGGAGTTGATGGTGGGGGCAGCAGTTTTGATTTGTCGATAGATGTCAGCCGATTCAGATAGCGCAGGTTGATGGTGTCTGCCTCTTCGATGGACTCTGGCGTCGATGTCGCCAGGGGTACATGAAAGAATTTGAGAATTCGAGGCTGCCAGAACACATACCCTAGGGAGTGTTTCGGGGTGTCGACAGACTGGGCTAAGTGATGGAGAATGATGTGGGCCAGATTAATGGAATGACGGATGATTATGCAGTACATTATGGTGAGGTCCAAGCATTTGACCATGAGATTTCCTTCTTTTCGTGGGAGAATGTTTTTGATGACTAGAATGTGTAGGAGTTGGTGTAAAATGGAGAGATCGCCACGGGGTATGGGTGAGCCAATCTTTTTCTTGGAGGAGAAAAAGCGATAGATTTTATTTTATGGGACCCCGGGGATTTCAGGAAGGACTCCTTTCTCACAGAAGGACAGGCCAGTAGCAGGGACTCCAAGGATTTGGGACAATTTTTCAAGATTGAAGAAGATTGCGGTGGAATTAACAAAAGACTGTGCAGCACCGTTTCTGATAACAAGATTTTGAAAGAAATCGACAGACTCTTGGGGATACCACTCCGTTATCTTACAGAAGAGGTGTTTCCACCCCTGAACATCTAGCATGGTCACTAACTCCCCTAGGTTTGAAGATAGAGCCCATGAAAAATCGAGGAACTTACCCCTGATGATATTTCGTTCTGAGGCAGGGTCCCCGAGCATGTAGCGCTGGTTGAAGGGGTCTATCTTCGCACATCATCGGTGCGGCTTTGGAGGTTTTTGGTCCTTGGTTGAGGTGGCGCCAGTAGTAGAAGTGTCGTGACTGACCGTAGGCAATTCTTGGACAGGTGACGATTCGCTGGAGCCAGAGGAGACTTGTTGGGCCCTGACAGAAGAACAGAGTACCCTTTTGGCTGTGGGTCAGTTGGAGGTTTGAGCTTTTCTTTTACGGGTTTTGGGTTTAGGTTGTTGTGGTGGTGTTGCTGATGTTGCGAGAGATGCGGGTGGGGTTGGTGTAGGAGATTTGTTGGTTGGGGCTTGCGGTTGATCAGTAGGATGGGTTTCGGCAGGAGGGATGTGATCTTGTAGTGGTGGGGATGGTGGCATGGTTTGTAGTGGGGTATCTTCTTCAATATCGGTTTCAAGAATGTCGGTTTTTGCGGCAGAGGGTGGGTTTGATGGGGGGATGTATCACGGGTGGTTGGTGGTGGTGTGGTGGAGTGTGTGGGGGACGAGGTAGTAGTGGTTTTGTGGGAGAGTGAGCGGTGGTGGTGGTGGTGAGTGGAGATGGATTCGGGTTGGCCATCGATTGGAGGTACGCCTGAAGGCGGATGGGATTTTGGAAAAAATTAGACGGGATGTTGATACCGTTGAAATTGATGCCTCCCATTTGGAAGTGTAGGATACTTGGGTGTAAAAGGGATGGAAGTGAGAGAGATGGAGTGGACGGGTGATGGCTATAAAGGCTGTAGCGTCTGCGGAAGATGCAGAGGAAGCTTGTGTCAGGCGAGAAAAATGAGGGGCCGCGGGGTTTTGGCGAGATTAACGGCGAGGATTTAGGCGGGATGGGTTTGGATAGATGATGTGGGCGTAGTGCGAGAATAATAGACATGTTAAGCAATAAAACACATTTCACAGATTCAAGTGCAAACATAGACAGACTCGATGAGACATGAGGGAGTACCTGCTGAAGAATGCGGTAGGGGCAAGGAGATGCGACCGTCTAGGTGGACGGAGTCAACCCAATTGCTGATCGCAGTGCTTCGCATCGTGCTGTAGACAGGGGTTTAGTAAATATATCTGCAAGTTGATCTTCTGTGAGCACAAAGTCAAGGTGGATGAGCTTTTTCTCGACACAGTCTTTCAAGAAATGAAAACGAATTTCAATATGTTTGGTTCTTGAGTGTTGGACTGGGTTTTCGGATATTTTGATGGTGCTTTTATTGTCACAGTAAATTGGGATTTGTTCTTGGGTGACATAATAGTCTTGAAGTTGTTGTTTCATCAAAGGAATTGGGAGCAACAGGCTGCAGCAGAGACATACTCTGCCTCCGCTGTAGAGAGTGCTACGGAGTTCTGTTTTTTGGAGGACCATAAAACAAGGAAAAGACCCAAGAACTGTGCATTACCTGAAGTACTCTTTCGATCTTGGAGGGAGCCAGCCCCAATCAGAGTCACTATATCCAGATAAAGTGAAAGTAGGAGATCGTGGATACCATAGATAGAGTGTACTTGTACCTTTTAGATATCTGAAGATTCGCTTAACTGCTTTGAGGTGAGACTGCTTCGGTGCTGCTTGGAAGCGAGCACAGAGGCAGACTGCGTGAAGAATGTCAGGGCGACTGGCAGTAAGGTACAAGAGGGACCCTATCATTCCTCTATATTCTGTGGCATTGACACTGACACCGTCATCATCAGGATGAAGTTTTGCAGATGTACAGCTTGGTGTGGACATACTCTTGGCATTTTTGAGGTTGTACTTGTCAAGGAGTTCCTTGATGTACTTTTGCTGGTGGATCTTAATCCCGTCCTTCTCCTGTTGAATTTGTAAACCTAGGAAAAACTTGAGCTCACCTAACTCATTCATGGAAAACTCTTGCTTCATGAGGTTAGCAAAATGGTCACAGAGGATGTTACTTGTAGAGCCATAAATGATATCATCAACATAGATCTGTACTAGAAGTAAGTCATGCGATGAGTGAAGAATGAATAGTGTTTTATCTACGTTACCTATCTACGTTACCTCGAGAGAAACCATTTTCCAATAGATATGTAGACAGTCTTTCATACCAGGTGCGCGGAGCCTGTTTCAGTCCGTAAAGGGCCTTACATAATTTGTAGACGTAGTCGGGATGGACGGAGTCTGTGAACCCTAGGGGTTGCTCGACGTAGACTTCTCTATCAATATAGCCATGGAGGAAGGCTGTCTTGACATCCATTTGATATAATTGGAAACCTTTGAATGCAGCAAATGCAATTAACATGCGAATTGCTTCAAAACGAGCTTCGGGTGCGAAGGTTTCATCATAGTCAATCCCTTCTTCTTGATTGTTGCCCTGAATGACCAATCGAGCTTTATTCCTGAAAGCTTGTCCTTCATCATCAAGTTTATTACGAAAGACCCAACGAGTACCGATTGTTAGTTGATGCATGGGCCTAGGAACTAACTCCCAGACAGCATGTCGCTGGAGAGAATTGAGTTCCTCCTGCATAGCAGTGACCCAATAACTATCAAGGAGTGCTTCTTTGATATTTCTTGGTTCAGTGCTGGACAGAAAAGCACCAAAGGCATAGAGGTTTTGCATAGCTTGGAGGCATGTTTGAACACCGGAGTTTGGGTCTGTAATGAGGTTTTCAGGAGGGTGGGCTGATTTTTGTTGGAACTGTCGACGTGAAGTAGGAGGGGGTGTGTCTCTGTCAGAGGAGTCAAAGGTCAAGTTTTGTTGTAGGGAGTCTCTGGGTTGAGGTCAGAGTCAGTAGAGTCTGATGTATTGTTTTGTTTGCCGGAGAATGATTAGGAGTGATGGATTGGGAATCGGGGAGTCTTCATATGGGTACAGTGATGAAGTGTGGATCAGTGAGGAAATCATCAGAAGCAAAGTCAAGTTGATCAGAAGATGAGCCAACATTGTGGGACTCATCGAAATTGACGTGGGGACTCTCTTCTAAACACTGAGTTCTCAGATTGAAACACGATAAGCTTTGCTTTTAGAAGAGTAGCTAAGAAAAATACCTTCATCACTTTTAGGAGAGAACTTACCCAAGTTGTCCTTACCATTATTGTGGATAAAGCACTTACATCCGAAATGCCTGAGATGAATAAGACTTGGTTTTCATTGACGGAGTAGTTCATAGGGTGTCTTGTGAGAAATGGATGAATCAGCGCACGATTTAACACATAGCAAGCTGTGTTAACAGCTTCTGCCCAGTAAGATGGAGTGAGTTGACTGTCAATGAGCATGGTGCGAGCCATTTCTACCAAAGTTCTATTCTTGCGTTCAACCACTCCATTTTGTTCTGGAGTGCGTGCGGACGATATTTGGTGATCAACTCCGTTGTCCATGCAAAACTCATCAAACGACTTGTTGCAAAATTCAGTACCCTGGTCCGTTCTCAGGGTTTTCAGAGTAAATGAAAATTTGATGACAAGCATTTTATGGAGTTTGACGAACTCGTAAAGGTTTCATCCTTAGTAGATAGAAAAATGACCCAAGTCCACCTGGAATAGTCTTCGACTATGACTAGTGAAATGGTACAAATCCCTAGGTTCCCAAACAATCTTCTCGCGTCTTTCTACT